>JBBCBC010000012.1:25259002-25642084 GCA_037126765.1 Stenogyne calaminthoides
CTACACGACTGATGTAGGAGAAAAGGGATTTCTTGAAGCCGAGCTGTTGAGACCTGCAAACAAGGAGAACACGATGAACGTCAAAGCCTCATATCTGAAGAGAAAATATCGCCTTCTTCTCGAGATTGTTCAGAAGGTGATCATGTGCTCAACCTACAGTCTTGATGCAGTAACTTCTTACAAGATAAGTGTCATGGCTGCAATAATCAAGAAGGCTTCAGATATCGATTAGTTGGATATGGTCAAAGCAAGACTGAGAAAAGACTCTGGGAAGCTCGAACTGACCCTGAGCAATGAAGTGTGCTTATCTTCCAAGTGCTCATTCATACACAAAATCTCTATCATTCTGTCAGATAAGCTGCCACCGAATTATAAATGGAACGAGAATGAAGCGAAGATATACCAAGCAAAGCACAAGGCCATATTGGGCAAAGATGAGTCCCTACCTGGACAATCTGATGAGGATCCGACTCCTTATGTGCCCAAAACCAAGGGAGAAAAGAAGGGAAAAGATAAGGCAACTGCATCTTCTGAAGTACAGGAAAAGGCCATTCCAGAGAAGAGGATGAAGAGGAAGGATCTAGCGAAGAAACCAGATGCTCAGTGGAAACGTCAGAAGAGAGTCACATCTCCTCTGAAGACTGCTCCAAGTTCTGCCAAACCAGCTAGCAGAACGAAGGATCTGATGCAAGTAAGATCAGACGAAGAGATAGCAGTCCGCTCTGAGCCAACTATCAGAGAAGTAAGGGAAGATCAGATGATCGCAGCAGAAGGAGAGAAATCTGTCAGAAGGACAGAAGTGGAGCAATCTGAGGAAGAATCACCATCTGATTCTCTGCCTCTCACCAAGATCTTCCAGAGAGCAAGATCGCCAATGCCCACTTCCAAATCACCATCACCCTCTCCTCAAAAATCATCATCACCTCCCCATAAAACCTTCTCACCCTCACCCTCGCCTATCAGATCACCAAGATCTCCCACACCACCAATCAATCAACCCGTTCAGGAAACTGAACACCCTCAAAACGCTGAAAACGAACCACACATATCCCTACAAATATCCCAATCTCCAATCAAGTCACAGGAGCCTGAGAGATCCGACAAGAGAGTGTCCGTCTCTCATAATCCCTTCAATAAAAGAACCGTGCTTGCTTCACCTGCTCCAGAAAGCACCATCATAAGGATAATGAAGCAACAGATCAAGGAGTATCTGCTGGATCTATGCCCTGAATTGGATCAACATCCTGGCATCCAGCAACAGATAGAAGAGATTGTGTTCTGGAGGGATATCAGACTAAAAAGCATTGAAGAATTTCTGATTCTCATGACAACTCTGGGATCAGATTTCTTTGTAGACTTGGAGTTGAAGTGCTTGAACACTGCTGGGATTGAAAGTGTTGTTGAATTGGCATCTGACGATGATATCAGATGGTTAATTCACGAAAGGTTTGGGATTGCTGATAATAAGGAGGAAACCGTTCAACCTCCTACAGATCATGAGGGAGCTGCCGATGAACCAAGAATGGGTGCTGCAGATGAGACCCGACTTGGCAAGGCTTCAACATCTGACCAGACTGCTACGATGAGCTCTGATACCCTAGAAGATTCAAGATGGGATCAAGGCTGCATTTGAAGATAAATTTGCAACGCTCACAGCAGATCTGATGAAGCGATTTGAATATGAGCAAGCAAAACTAGTTTACAAGGAACGAAGTCACACAATTGGGATGCACAATGCTATCCTTGCTGAAGTAATGCAACTAGTAAATCCTCTTGCTGAGAAGCTCAAACTCCAGTCTGACAAACTCACAGTTCAAACAGAGATGCTCAATCAGACACAGGTACTTTTGGAAAGTGTCTGGGCATCCTTGGAAAAAATTAACAACCACATGGAAATGGGTTGGAAACATTTTCTAGCTTCTACAGAACGAGCAAGACAGGAAATCGAAATTGCTCTCAGACGCTTCTTCACTCTTGCAACTTCTGCCACCGTTCAGATTACTCTTCTTGTTGTCGAGGAACTCAGAGAGAAGATCTCACAGCAATTAACTGCTCTGAACCGCAAGATGTCCAACCTCTTTGATGAAACCAAAAAGGGGGAAGGACATGAGAATAAACAGAAGAAAGAAAAACAGACACAGTTGGTAACAATTTCATCTCTACCGAAAACCACTGTATCTGACTTGTCAGCCACTCCGTCTACTGATCTCGTTGCTGAAGTGAAGGAAACTGTGGAGAAACATAGCAAAGAGATCACTGAGCAGAAAACTGCTCTTTCAAAGATTACTGCCAGAGTCGACAAGATTGAAGACTTTTCTTCGTTCATACAGAAAAGAATGGAAACTGATGATCAGGCCAAAAGCCTTGAACTCGCTAAGAAATTAGCTGAAGAAGACGAACAAGATGAACCTGAGCAGACTCTGAGGAGAAAGAAAGGCAAAGGCAAGATGGTGAAAGCAACTGCGGAAGATCAGAGACAAGGCCACCTATTCTCTACCAAAAGCCAGATGACTCCTGAACAAGTTCAAGAGCAAACACGACAGAGAATAAGAGAGGTCGCCATCAAGAAGCAGTAATTAGCAGAGGCTAAGGGACTGAACATCGCTTACATCCGAAGGAAGAGGAAGAACGAAGCTGCAGCAGAGGAGATTGCTTGGGAGAAGAATGCCCTTCCGGCACCTGTTAAAGACATCCTCTGTGCACGGCTAGATCTGCTTCCAGAATGGGATCAGATCAGAGGAGAATGGTTATGTGACGTCTACATCCTGGAGAACATTCCAATTCATCAAAATCAAACTGAAAATGATGATGAATTCCGGAACTGGTTAGAAACAAAGTATCCAGACTTCTACCAGACAGTGATGAAAGAAGGAAAGATCATATCACTAATACCAGAAGCTCCACCCTTTGAACTACTCCTTCCACCTTTGTGTCCAAACAAAAAGCTAGATCCTGTTAAGTTCAAAAATACCTACTATGGATTTGCTGAAAAAGGAGGGATCCATAGAAGAGAAGAGCTGGACAAACTAATGCAAAGAATGTACAGGATGTTTGGCATCCCCAAAGAGCTACAAATGTTCAAGTACACCTGAGGAAGACAACTTGGAATCAGATGATAGGTACGCTTTTCATGTATAATGCACACACCTATCTGAATGAAATATTCCATCTGGGGGGGTGGTGATTTAGTAGCAGTGGGCGGCAAAGTGGCTTTGTTACCTATTCCGTTAGGAACCGCGGATTTTTTGGTACATCATATCCATGCATTTACGATTCATGTCTCACTGATTCTAAGACAACATCTCATTGTCTTCTGAGGTATGTACTGTTTACATTATCTACATTTCCATTCATGGTATCTATTTTTCTGATTAAGTGTTTTGGTTCCATCAAAAAGGGGGAAATTGTTGGGAAATCTGTATTTTAGTTTTGATGGATGTTCCAAAATAGGTTGTAATAGGACCAGTCAGACCTGTTAGCTGACTGATGACTTTGAATCATATTAAGATGACCAAATTTAAATGTATAGATAGTGCGATGTAAAGATAGGTCACATATTGAGGGGGAACTCAATATGTATAGGTCGTCGAAGTATCGATGACCCGGATAAGGTCGATGATCGAAGACTAAGAACAAATCGAAGACAAGAAGTCAAAGATCGGTGAAGACAAATGAACACAAGACTCGAGATGAACTCAAGACTCGGATGAACTCAAGACTCGGATGAACCCGAAAAGAGACTCAAGATATAGACATCAAGACTCGGATGAACTCAAGACTCGGATAGACATTGAAGACTCGGATGAACTCAAGACTCGATAAACCTCAAGACTCAGAATAAACTCAAGACTCAAGATGATCAATACACCGAGGCTCGTGAGACACCAAGATCAAAAGACTCAGAGACCTACATTCAATCGAGTCCGCATATTGAGCTAAGACAATCTGCAATGTAAGACTCAACAAGGTAGACTAATCGCCATTCGATCAAGTCACCACACCGGTGACAATCAAAAATATACACCAAACAAGACCAATCTTCTTCAAAAGGAATATCAATCGTCTAACGGATAAATTACTGAAGTGCCGCCTCGCGAAGCCAAGGAGAAAGCGACATGTGCACAAAAAGAGCTGACAATGCGGGATACAATGCTGCGGACAAAAATGGCGTTAATCATGCCTACGGCCACGCCGATAATCGGAGCACGTCACAATCATATCCTACAACCTACCTAATATAGCCCGAAATTCAAATTGCTCTCCAACGGCTCTTTGATTTCGAGGTCTATAAAATGATATTTTCTCGAAAGGAAGGACAAGAGACCAACTACTATCAGATGAACAATTGAGCAAAGTGGAACAACATCATTAATGCAGATTCTCAAGAAGCAAAAACCCTTCAGAATTTCCGCTCGAAGAACACCATATTTGAAAATTATTCTTAGAGTGTTCATCCCATTGTTCTTAGCAAGAAATCCTATCCACTAGCATTTTGGCTACCTAAAACACCAGGATAGATTTCCAGTTGGAACCCTCAAACATTCTTTAACCAAACGCAAGTTAGGTTAAGTTTGTTCCCGGAAGATTTCAGACTAGGGATTATAGTTTTCTGATTTCTAGTTCGGTTGAGTGTGAACTCGATAAACATCTGTAGAGTGTGAACTCAATAAACATCTCGGCCATCCCATGAGGGATATAAGTCCCGCAGGTTAAGTTCGGTTAAGGTTCCCCTGTGTTAAGGGAAGAGTGGACGTAAGACGGGTTTCGTCTGAACCACTATAAAAAGTCTTGTGTGCATTTACGTCTTTCTTATTGCTTTACACTATTCACACAACTGAGTTTAAAAGCGCATACATATTCTAAGTTAAGCTCAGTCTGCACCAAGCAACTGATCTGATCAGGTTGACACCTTAGTCAGCTGGTTGAAAACTGACTTAAGAATCTGAATTGATAAAACTGGTTTTTCACACGGCTTAAAACAAGCTTCCGCACTCTCAGTTAAACTAACATATATCAAGCTGATCTGCCCTCAGGCATTCAGTAAGATTGAACATCAGTCTAAACTGATACACTAGCACTCTGATCGGGTAATCTGCATATCACACCTGATCCGCATGAAAAGTTTTAGAAGTCTATTCACCCTTCCCCTCTAGACTTCCACCCTCACAAAACCTATTCGGGACCTACAACAGTCTCGCATTTGGAGCATGATTCGAAATATGTGGATTTTGTTAGGGAATTATATATTATTCCTAAGAATCTAAATGTCATATATGAGTTAAGTGATAGAGGTGAAGGCCCTACGGTATACATGATGGGCAGGGAACAAGAATATTTGGATAAAATTACTGAGCATCCAGTAAAGTTTGAAGCTACTCCGAATAAGAGGCATTTGAAGCCTAAATATCGAGTATTGTTGGATATTGTAAGCAACTGCATCATGAGTAGATCTGGTAGTTTCGAACAGATAAGCACGCCTAAGTTAAGGCTAATGGTGGCGATTGAAGATTCACCTTCCACAACATTCAATTGGTTGCACTATTTGATCAAGGTGGTGAGTGATCAAGCCAAACAAATTCAGAAGGTGAATGGCTCTGTAGTTATCAAAGGGAAGATTCTACATGCAACCAAATCGCATTTATCTTGGAAACGTGCAGAGAAGAGGAGGACATCTTTGCCGATTCCACTCCTTTCCAAAGTCAAAAATCATGTTCAAACCAACAAAGAAGACTTTGAGAGGAAAGAAAGAGAAAAACTCTGAGTCTCAGGAGGAGACTGCTGAAGAAGAAACTGATGAAGAAGCCAGACAAGCTAGGGGGAAAGCCCTGATGCAAATTAAAAGAGAGAAAGGAGAGAAACTGAAGAAGAAAGCACTGGCTCCTCAGAAGCGCAGAAGGCTTCAATCTATTGCTGAAAAGGAGGCCAGTGAAACTGAAGAAACTCAACCTGAAGGCTAGCAAGGGTTGAAATCTCCACTTCAGGTTCTTGCTCAGGTAGCGACAAATGTGCAGGAGAAAGAAACTAAGGAACATGTTTTTTCTGATGTACTCAAAACCTCTCTGAGCTCAGATAAAATCTCTCAGGAAATCTTCAAGGGACCTCAGATCCCTACTGAAGAAAGACCTGTTCAGACATCAGATCAGTCTGAACCTCAGGAATTGCTGAACTTGGATGCGCTTCTGAATGAACCATTTCTAGATCCATCAGCTCTAGAACTCATACACTCTGAATTTACTGCTTCTGAAAGCCCAAGATTGAAGAAGGGAGAAGCTGAAGAGACTGAATGGCGAAGCAAGGGGAAACGGTTCATCTTAGACAGATACCCTGAGTTGAATGTCTATCCTGACCTTCAGGATATGTTCTTCAGGCTTAGAACCACAGTGTATATTCTGAATCAAACACTCCCGGAGATGCGGAACATTCCTTCATACAGAGGAGAAGAGTGGTGGAATGCAGAGACAGCTACCCTGACAAAATTCAAAGGTTTCATAAAAACCAAACTGAGAATGAAAGCTGGTGATTTTGATGAATTAGTGAAAAAGAAGCTAGCTGAAAAGAAAGCTACTGAAGGAGTTGATGCTTCCAGCTCCCATGATCAAAATAAAGATAAGGATAAGGGAGATGATGCAGAAAGGAAATCTGAGAAGGAGAAGGAACCTCAAATAGATACTGAGAAAGAGAAGGAAATTGAGAGTCAGATGGGGACAGATACTGATGCTGAACCAACTGATATCAGACAACCTCAAACTGAAGTTAGCATTCTTCAGTTACCTTTTGGCACTGTTATACATTATGCCGAAGTTACTGAAGTACCTAGCTTTAAATCTGATGTTTATGATATGCAGACTGAGGCTCAGTTGGAGCACCCAGCTCTGTTGGAAAATGTTGTACAAACTCCAGTGGTTGATTTCACACCAATCCTGGATGAGTTAAAGAAGATAGAACAAAGGATGGAAGAGTTACTGGCAGGTCAATCTCAAAAGCTTGAGAATCTAAGCTCTTCATCAAGCATGCTGCAAACAATTCTCACAGACAAGATGACTCAGATGGAGTTAGTTCTGGCTGCTCAAAATCAGAAAATGGAGAACCTGAGTTCATCATCTGATACGCTTCAAACAACTCTATCAAGTAAATTAGCTACATTAGATGGAAAGATTGATGGAGTACATACAGATCTTAATGCCAACATGAAGCAGATGTATCAAGAAAGAACTGCCTATCTTGAAGCCAAGCTGATTGAGAAGAATGATCTGATGATCAAAACAGCTGTTGAGAAAATGGGCTCTCTGCTCATGACCAAGATGACAGAGATGATGCATGATGTCTTCTCAAAACAGTTTACTCCTCTTTTGGATGAGTTCTCAATGGCCAAGAATTACATGATAAGGCTAGAAGATGAGCATAATCAGTTGGCAGGAGAAGTGCGCTGTATGAGTAAGGAGCAATACTATATGGATACTGCACTGACTCAACTACTCCCAAGGTATGGTGCCAAAAAGGGGGAAAGGCCTGGTGGCAAATTAAGTGAGTTGTTGGCACAAACCTTGGAGAGAAAGGCTCAAAAAGAAGCTGAAGGAAAGAAAATTGTTGATGCCTTAAGAGAAATTGAAGCCACTGAGAAACTAAAGTTCAAAGAAGCTGAGAAACCTATCTTCACTCAAACATCTGAGCAAACCGTTCAGGAAGTAATTTCTGAGAAATTGAAAAAATAGAAGGATGGTTGGAACAAGCAAGGCAGAAGAAGAACAAGCCAGACCAGAAAAGAGAAAAGCAGTTGCCTTTGTTGAAACTGAAAAGAAGAAAAGAGCAAAGGTAGCTAAACCTACTCAGAGGAAGCTGATTATGGATTTTGAAGAATCAGATGAAGGACCAGAAAAGGAAACAGAAGCTAAACCAGAGACTTTTGATACCAAGAAGACTCTGAAGGCCCAACAGATTGAAAAGGAGAAATGAACTGTTGCTTCAGTATCTGGTGCTCCTCTGATCAGAAAGAAGAAAGAAGAAGAACAGAAAAGAAGAGGTGGATTCAAAAAGTTTCTAAGCAAAAGGAGAGGTACAGAAAGACTCGAAGGGGCGCGACATTAACAAGTGGATGCCTATACTGCCTCAATGATGCATGGGAAGAGATCAAGAGAACCTTCGGTTCTATTATGAGATTCTCGAGAGAATGGAGGGGAGCAGCCTGGGATAAGAATGAAGCCTTTATTGAGTACTTAATCGACATTCTATCCTAAGTACACAAAAAGTGGATCAACTTGGCGGATGAAGGAAACACTCGATAGTAGCTCTGGTCCATACACGCATTCCAACTCCTAGGTTTGAGAATGACTATGTAAATGAGGTAGCCATTTCTCAGGAAATAGCCCAGTATGCCATCCAGATAGGCCTAACAGGAAACAACCCTGAAATCATCAAGGCAAGAGATGAACTGAAGAAGTGATACTACGGGATGTTCAACTTGGAAGTGCCAGAGGATGAAGTGGAAGAAGACTGAAGACTTTGTACTTGCTTTTTTTTTTCATTATGTCTGAACTCTTATCCTACATCAATGAAAATTTTATCTTTATGCTCAAAGATAATATCTCATTATCTTTTTACATGTCTTGATATGCCAGATTGTTGAAGAACTTTATTGGAGAAATACCATTTTGGTTGTAATAGATAAACTGAAACCTGAGGATAGGTTAGGTTTTTTTAAATGTAACAAGATGGTTTTGGCATCATCAAAAAGGGGGAAATTGTTGGGAGATGAATTTAATAAAGAAGTTTTGATTAGATCCCAAAAACCCTGAGTATGACATGTTCAGGATAATCTTGATAGATCGAAATGTTTCAAAGATAGATTGTTCAGAAGTTATCTCGCACCATGTACAATGCCAGATATAGATCGTTAGATTTTGAAGACATCAAGACTCAAGAATCAAGACATCAAGACTCAAGAAGTTGTTGAAGACATCAAGACTCGATGAAGTTATCAAGACAATGAAGACTCAAGAAGTTCTTCAAGACATCAAGACTCAAGATGTCATCAAGACATCAAGACTCAAGATGTCATCAAGACATTGAAGACTCAAGATGTCATCAAGACTCGTAAGATATCAAGACCCAAAGAGTAATCAAGACTCAAGAAGATATCAATACTCAAGATATCCTGAATGTTCAGAGGCACTGAATATAATCTATCTGAAGACTACAAAAACTGAGAAAAACGCAAATATTCAGAAAAATAGATATTGCCCAAATCATTCATATTTAGACAAAAGGAACTAAGTCTAAGTGTTGTTTAAGGTTGTCTCATTCAGAGAGATTGACCAAAAAGAGCCGTTTTGTTTGTCTACATTCACTGAAGACAAGAACCAATCGTAGAGAAGGCAACATCATACTTTTCATCGACAATCGAAAGCGACAGGACCCTAAATGATGTCAGTAGTACTAAGTTCCAGACTGCAAAAATTGATGATTGGCTACTTGATTGCATATTTCCTAAAACATGCAAGGGAGTGTTCAAACCTTAAATATAGCCGTTCATCAAACACCAGAAGAGGAAACTCATAAAGTTATCTCTTCCAATGGATAGTCTTCAAAGAGTGACCTTGGTGAAGTTGCCTATAAATACCAGTAACCCTTTCATTGAGAGGTCACGGGAAATTTCAAAGCAACTCAAGAGCTCATTCTCAAAAAACCCTAGAATTACCCAAGTGTTTCACATTAGATAGAGCTCACTATTCTAAGCCTATAGTGATAGATATATCCAAAGCTTAGAAGAGATATCCTAGCCTTTGCATTAGTTCTTATTGTAAAGGATATCTCACCCTAGTTGGAAACCAACCTAAAACCCAAACCCTTTGTTAAGGTAGTTTGTGTGTGTTTTGTTGGTGAGTTAGAGTTGTAATGAGTTAGTAAGCTACAGTGAGTTAGCCAGAAAACTCTAGAAAAGAAGTTAGTAAGCTACTTGTGGTAGTCTGAACACTTGTGTGTGTTTGAGTTAGTAAGCTGCAGTGAGTCAGCCAGAAAACTCAAGGTAGAAAAGTGAGTAAGCTACAGTGAGTTAGCCAGAAAGCTTTAGGAAGTGGTTAAGGAATCTCTCTAAAGATCAGAGAGAGTGGACGTAGGAGCTTGAGTCTCTGAACCACTATAATTGTTGTGTAGTTTTTCTTTCTGTACTGCATTATTATCTGTTGCATGTTTTTCACTGAAAGCATAGTTCACTGATATCAGGTGGAACCAATCCACTAAACTTGCATCAAACTAATCACAGCCTTAATCACTGTTTTATTGAAGGGAAGATTTTCAGCAAAGCTAAAACGAGTATAAACTTAGGGCCAACCATTCCGCACACTTGAGTAGCTAGAACAGATAGTTACCAAACTGAACTAACTCTACCGAGGGTTCAGTAAGATAATTATCTGATCCAAGCGCCTCAGGATCTCTGATAAACTCAGGCTCAGTTGGGCTAATCTGAAGCTTCTGAAAGCAACTCAGGATCATTGTCTCAGTAGACTTTGACTCAGGGCAATCCGTACTTCTCAGGGCAAAATCATCAGGATAACCTAACTCATCTGACCTCAGTGAAAGAAAAGTTTTAAAAATCACTGAACACGTGTATTCCCCCCCCATACACGTGTAAGACTCGTTAGCATCGGGACCAACAAGGCTAATTCATCATGCCTTCTAAGAAACTTCTTATGTTCTCTGTTGAGAGTTATGACCTATGGAGATTAAGAATGCAGGCACATCTGTATTCTAAGCATGAAAGAATGTGGAGAGTGGTTTCTGAAGGACCATTCAAATACACTGTTGTAAATCCCAGAATTACTGATACTGAGAGGAATGATCCCAGAGATGAATTTCCAAAGCCTGATGACCAACTTACTCCTGATGAGAGAAAGTTAGTCAATTTGGACTACATTGCTAAAGATACACTATATAACACTATTGATGATGGTGTTATGGGGATGATTTCTCACTGTGAAACTGCCAAAGAAATATGGGACACACTTGCTATCATGTGTCAAGGCACAGATCATATTAAAGAAAACAAACTTTCTGTTGCTATTGGAAAGTTTGATAGTTTTGAAATGGAAGATGGTGAATCCATTGACAAACTGGAAGTCAGATTCACTAGCATTATGAATGATCTGAATGCTCTTGGGAAAAGATACCCACAGAGAGAAGTGACACTAAAAATTCTTAGAGGATTATCTAAGAAATGGGATATACATGCTGTGGTGATTGAATATTGATTCTATGCCATACCAACAAGTTTTCTCTGAACTAAAAGCTTATGAATTTGTGATTGATAAGAAAACTAAGAAATCTGACAGCAAAGATGAATCTTCATCTAGCAAGAATGTGGCTTTCAAAGCCAAAGAGAAATCCTGTAAAACTAGAGAGTCTGATAACTCACTTGCCAAAAATCAGGATGAGCAAGAGGATAAGCCAGTACTGATGGTAAGGAGGTTTGAAAGACTCAATAGCAGATTTGGAAAATACAAAAAATATTATAAGAAGAACAAGTACAGGAACAGGAATAACTCAGAAGCTGAGGACAGATCCACTGAGAAAAGGAAGGACCACAAAGCTGAAAGTTCCTCATCCAGAAAAAAGGACTCCAAGACCAAGGAGGAAAGTGATCAGGATGATGATACCAACAGATGCTACAACTGCCAAAAGAAAGGTCATTTTCAGTATGACTGTCCTGAGCTGAGTGCCAAGGAAAGAAAGGAGAGACAAGCCAAGAGAGACAGGAAGATCTCCAGCAAGAAGGCTATGATTGATGAAGAAGAAGAACAATCTGAAGAAGGTTCCAGTTCTTCAGATGAGATATTCTCAGATAGTGACAGTGATGATGTCTGCCTTGTTGTTATGGAGGAGGTAAATTCTTCTATCTCTGTTGTTGCTCCTACACAAGCACCTGAGTTTTCAAGTTCAACTGTAACCAGTAACTTTGACCTGATAGATTCTTTTGAGAATCTTATGAAGGACTATTCTGTGTTACAAGAACTGCTCACAGAAACTCAAGAGCAGAATAAGGAACTGATTGCTAAAAATTTGAGATGGAAAGACTCTAACACTGTTGAGATCACTTCTCAATCAATGGGAACTACTGATGAACTAGATGTTCTGAAAGTACAACTCTCAGAAAAAGAGAAGATGATAGAGATCCTGAATGGAAAATTAGAGAAATCCACTGAGGAGATTTAGCTTATCAGAACTGAATTCAATGACCTCTTTGAGAAGCATGAGACTCTAAAGAAAAGTGAGGATAGTGCGCAGAGAAAGTTAGCTCTATTGAATTCTGCATCTAAAGTAATAGATGAAATTCAGAGTTATCAAAGACTTGCAACTATAAAGGCTGGATTGGGATATAATCCAGGGGGAACCTCACAGGGTCTTCTAAATGCTGCTTCTAGTAGCACTAAGACTGTCTTTGTTAAACCGGTGGCATGTACTAATCTTTTTACTGAAGAACAACCCAGTGTTTTAGACAAGGGTAAAGGACCTATGGTTTCAGAAAAACTGAAGGTTCAGGAAAGAAAGCCCAAACCTCAGGAAAAGACTAGAAAACCTGAACATTCAGTAGAAAATTTTTAGGCTAGTCCTTCAAAGCCTCAGGCTAAGAGTACCAACCTGAAGAGATCTACACTGAACCATCAGAGGAATTTTCAGAAGAGAAACACTCAACAAAGATATTCTCAACTGAAAAGACCAAGTCCTCAGATTACTGAAAGACCACAATTTCAGTACAGGCAACCTAAACCCCACTTGCCTAAGGGTAAAGGTTTCCTGAGCCCAAGTCAGCAGAGGCATAGACCAGCTGCACCAAGGCCAAAGCATTGGAACAAAAGGCCTGAACCAAAGAAGAACTCTAAGGCTCATGTCCATGCTAAGGCTGGCACTCATACACAAGATACTGCCAAGGCACCTAGGGTGGTGAATGTGTATGTAGATGTTTATGGAAGAAAAATTAGTCACTCTAATGTAATTAGAGTTATCAGACATATTTGGGTTCCAAAAGGTACAGCTAACCTGGTAGGACCCTACACCAAATGGGTACCTAAGAACTGATTTATTTTTCAGGTGAAAGAAAAGGGCACTGAGCTGAATGAAGACAACATAGCCTTGATGAGTGGAAATGAAGTAGCTCCTGCTGGATGGTATCTGGACAGTGGATGTTCAAGGCACATGACAGGATATAAACAAATACTCACTGACTATGTTGAGCAAAAAGGCCCTCAGATTACTTTTGGAGACAATTCCAAAGGACAGACTGAAGGATATGGAACTCTTGAAGTGGATTATGTTCATATCCATGGTGTTTCATATGTGTCTGGTTTAAAACATAATTTGCTTTCTATCATTCAATTTTGTGACAAAGGATTCAGTGTTGAGTTCTCAAAGAACTTATGTTATGTGAAAGACAATGCTTCACAACAAATATTACTGACTGGTACTAGAAAAGGAAATGTGTATCTTGCTGATTGGAGGCTAACTCCTAAAGATACATGTTTGGTTGCAAAAAGTTCTACTGACACCAGTTGGTTGTGGCACAAAAGACTGAATCACTTAAACTTCAAAACTCTGAACAAACTTGCAAGATTAGCACTTGTAAGAGCGTTACCTAATGAAGTGTTTAGTAAAGATCATGTATGTGATGCTTGTCAAAAAGGAAAATAAATCAGAGCATCATTCAAAAGCAAAGTAGAAGTTTCTACTGATAGAATACTTCAACTGTTACATATGGATCTCTTTGGTCCAGTAACACCTGTAAGAACTAATGGCAGGAAATATACACTTGTGGTAGTTGATGACTACTCTAGATATACTTGGGTCATGTTGGGATATTTTAGTTTTGATAATTTATGCCAAAACATTATTAACTTGTGTTATTCAAGCTAATTTACAGATAACAAGTTAAGAGGGAACGAAAGAACAAATTGAGGGGGAACTCAAGAAATCAGAAGAAGATGATCGAGATCAGATGAGTCAGATGAGTTCCGGAATCAACTGATGAGCTTTGCAAATCAGATGTGAAGAAAAAGCTAAAGCCAACAAATCAGAAGAGAAGGTTGCAGATCAGAAGATGAACAAAAGAGACTGATCAGATATGAAGATGAGCAGATGAGACTGATCGAGATCAGACGTGATCGAGATCAGATATGATAAACTGATATGCTAACCTAATGCAGATGACCTGATGCTATCCTGTGATGATCTTGATGATATGTTGATCTGATCAGTCGAGTGACCTGAGGGTCAGTATGTCTGAACTCAGAGAACTGAACTCAGTAAGCCTGAGTGTCAGTATGCCTGATCAGACAAGGTCCACTGAAGAGAAGTCTGCTGAATCAAGAACCTCAAGGCTCAGATAACCTGAAGGCTCAGATAGAACCGAAGATCCTGAGACTCAGAAGATGCTGAAGAATATAGCCGTTAGAGACTCAGAAGAAACTGAAGAATATAGCCGTTAGATTCAGCTGACGTGGACCAATGAGAGGAAGACGACAAGCCTGAAAAGCTGCAAAAAGCTACAGAGTAGTATGGATTTGAATGTGATTCTCTCCAACGGTAACATTCAAATCCACACTATAAATACAAGTTCTTCCTTCATTATCAAGTGTGGATGAATGTGGAAGAGTACGGAGAATGTAGGAAACGATGCTACAGAGCTAAGAAGATATGGCTTCCAGTAGTTCCCAGCCAAGGTCGTGTGCCATATGATGCGAGTCCTGAAATATGGCCTGATCGTAGCACGGCTAAGGCATTCAACAGGAATTGTGCTCCCAATCCTATATACTCAAGCAATCCCACCATAGAACACAGAGCTAGAAATACACGCATATATTCAAGAGTGTTCTACCCTAGATCTAAGCACAAATGCTATATCCTAAGCTTAGAGAGATTTTCCTATCCCTAGCATTGAGGCTAAACAAATGTAAGGGAAAATCTCAACCTAGTTGGAAACCAAACAAACCTTTACCCAAACTTAAAGTTAGGTTAAGATTGTTATGTGAGTGTGAACTCGGTAAACATCTATCGGCAATCCCGTGAGGGAGATAAGTCCCGCTTGAGTGTGAACTCGGTAAACATCTATTGGCAATCCCGTGAGGGAGATAAGTCCCGCTTGAGTGTGAACTCGGTAAACATCTATCGGCAATCCCGTAAGGGAGATAAGTCCCGCTTGAGTGCGAACTCGGTAAACATCTCGGCCATCCCATGAGGGGTATAAGTCCCGTAGGTTAAAGTAGGTTAAGGTTCCCCTGTGTTAAGGGAAGAGTGGATCTAGGACGGGTTTCGTCCGAACCACTATAAAATCTCGTGTGTTCTTTACTGCTTTATGTTCATACTTGCCATATGCATTCGATTACAAGCAAAACAACACACATCGTTCTTAAAAGTAAAAAATTTGTTATCACCATTCCCTCACCCCTGTTTTTATATGCATCTCGTGACATGTTTTGCTTCCGCACGCGTAAAATTCGGTTTTAATCGGGACCATCAATTGGTATCAGAGCGGGTAGTTCAACAGATCACTATTTTCAAAGTGATCGCCTGAACTGATCTTTTTAAAACTCAAAAAACCCAATCTCTGTAATTGCATATTTTTTTAATGTTTTGGCGTCTTTATCAAAAAGGGGGAAATTGTTGGGATATTTTAGTTTTGATAATTTATGCCAAAACATTATTAACTTGTGTTATTCAAGCTAATTTACAGATAACTAGTTAAGGGGGAACGAAAGAACAAATTGAGGTGGTACTCAAGAAATCAGAAGAAGATGATCGAGATCAGATGATTCAGATGAGTTCTGGAATCAACTGATGGGCTGTGCAAATCAGATGTGAAGAAAAAACTAAAGCCAACAAATCAGAAGAGAAGGTTGCAGATCAGAAGATGAGCAAAAGAGATTGATCAAGATCAGACGTGATCGAGATCAGATATGAAGATGAGCAGATGAGACTGATCGAGATCAGACGTGATCTAGATCAGATATGATAAACTGATATGCTAACCTAATGCAGATGACCTGATGCTATCCTGAGATGATCTTGAATATATGTTGATCCGACAATCGAGCCGATCGATCGCAAGAAGAAATCGATAACTCGAGTCAAGTGACTGAGGGTCAAGATGTCTGAACTTCAGAGAACTGAACTCGAGAAGCTTCGAGTGTCAAGATGCTCGATCGCATAAGGTCCATCAAGAGAAGTTCTGAATCAAGAACCCAAGGCTCGATAACCTAAAGGCTCAGATAGAACTGACAGATCCTGAGACTCAGAAGATCCTGAAGAATATAGCCGTTAGAGACTCAGAAGAAATTAAGAATATAGCCGTTAGATTCAAGTGACGTGGACCAATGAGAGGAAGACGACAAGCCTGAAAAGCTGCAAAAAGCTACAGAGTAGTATGGATTTGAATGTGATTCTCTCCAACGGTAACATTCAAATCCACACTATAAATACAAGTTCTTCCTTCATTATAGAGTGTGGATGAATGTGAAAGAGTACGGAGAATGTAGCAAACGATGCTACAGAGCTAAGAAGATATGGGTTCCAGCAGTTCCCAGCCAAGGTCGTGTGCCAGATGATGCGAGTCCTGAAATATGGCCTTATCGTAGCACGGCTAAGGCATTCAACAGGAATTGTGCTCCCAATCCTATATACTCAAGCAATCCCACCATAGAACACAGAGCTAGAAATACACGCATATATTCAAGAGTGTTCTACCCTAGATCTAATCACAAATGCTATATCCTAAGTTTAGAGAGATTTTTCCATCCCTAGCATTGAGGCTAAACAAATGTAAGGGAAAATCTCAACCTAGTTGGAAACCAAACAAACCTTTACCCAAACTTAAAGTTAGGTTAAGATTGTTAGGTGAGTGTGAACTCGGTAAATATCTATCGGCAATCCCGTGAGGGAGATAAGTCCTACTTGAGTGTGAACTCAGTAAACATCTATCGGCAATCCCTAGAGGGAGATAAGTCCCGCTTGAGTGTGAACTCGGTAAACATCTATCGGCAATCCCGTAAGGGAGATAAGTCCTGCTTGAGTGCAAACTCGGTAAACATCTCGGCCATCCCGTGAGGGGTATAAGTCCCGCAGGTTAAAGTAGGTTAAGGTTCCCCTGTGTTAAGGGAAGAGTGGATGTAGGACGGGTTTCGTCCGAACCACTATAAAGTCTCTTGTGTTCTTTACTGCTTTATGTTCATACTTGTCATATGCATTCGATTACAAGCAAAACAACACACATCGTTCTTAAAAGCGAAAAATTTGGTATCACCATTCCCTCACCCCTGTTTTTATATGCATCTCGTGACTTGTTTTACTTCCGCACGTGCAAGATTTGGTTTTAATTGGGACTATCAGGTCATATTCTTACTAAGTAAGAAAGAGACTCAGACCAAAACTGCCTGAATTACTGAAAAGACTCAGTACTGAAAAGAATCTGAGTGTGGTCAAAATCAGATCAGACAAGGGAACAAATTTATCAACCATATTATATCTGATTATTGTGCAGCAAATGGAATAGCTCATGAAACATCAGCTGCAAGGACCCCACAACAAAAAATGGTGTTCTTTGAAAGAAGAAAAATAGGACCACGAAAGAAGGCTGCGAGAACAATGATTCTTTGGTTTTATATTCCTAAGAGATATTGGGCTGAAGCTATCAACACTGCATGCTACACTCAGAACAAATCCTTGCTGACAAAGAATCAAGGAAAAACACCTTATGAGCTGTGGTTGGTTGAAATGATCAGTTGAAAGTGTGTTTGGTTGCAAGTGTTTCATACATAATAATGGTAAAGATCAGTTGAAAACCTTTGATAGCAAAGCTAATGAAGGAATATTCTTAGGATATTCTGAAGTCAGTAAAGCCTTCAGAGTTTACAACTGTAGGACTTTTATTGTGGAAGAAACACCTCATGTTGTTTATGAGGAATCTACTTGTGTTTAGAAGAAACAGGAACATGATTCAGGAGAACTGACCAAGAGAATCACCAGACTTAGCCTGAAGAAGAATACTGAAACATCCTCTAAACCTGAAAAGAAGAAGTCAATCACTTTCTATGAATGGAGTGAACAAGGCAAGACTAGTTGCACAAGGTTATTCCCAAGAAGAAGGCTTGGATTATGATGAAACCTTTGCACCTGTTGCAAGACTAGAAGTCATCAGATTGTTCCTTGCATATGCTGCTCATATGAAATTCACAGTCTATCAGATGGATGTGAAAAGTGCATTTCTGAATGTTGTGCTTAAGGAAGAGGTTTATGTGTGTTGGGAAATTTTTAGTTTTGATGAAAGTTCCAAAAACACATGTAATAGGACCAAATCGGACACATTAATAATCGATGTTTATATTACCTGCTATAGGAGACCAGTTGATAATGATTGTATAGAACAACTGATGAAATAGATAGGTCACATATTGAGGGGGAAACTCAATATGTATAGGTCAGATCTGAAGACTCAAAGGACAGCTGATATCCGACAGGCCAGAATGCAAGACAAGAATAGAAGATCGATCGTTACGATCCGGGTCCGATATCTCGCCTAAAGTCATAAAGATCAAACTCAATACTCAAGATCGCACCCGGAAGACCTACATCAATCGAAATCCGCTAGTTGAAGCTAAGTCAACCAAAGACTGAAGACTTATCGTAGATCGATCGATTCGATCGATCAGTCACCACCAGTGAAATCGATGTTTCACCTAATCATACGTCGATGATCTCGAACAAGAAGAATGTCAAGCTTAGTTGGAAGAACATCACCGAAAAAGTGAGTCTCGCTATCCAATAAGAACAAGACACGAATATGATCGGAGCCGACAATTGCGGGATTTGATGATGCTTCTCAGAACGGCTATAAAAAACACTTTTCACGCTTTTCGCCATGCCATTCTGAAAGACATCACATCAATATCAAGAAGTCTACCAAATATAGCCCTGAAATTCAAATTGCTCTCCAACGGCTCTTTTTGATTTCAAGGTCTATATATATGGGATTACACTTTAGAGTGAAAAACAACGGAAACACCGAACAATCAAGAAGCTAAGGCAATTATCGATTTACGCATCGAAGAACACGATCAAGAAGATTATTTTATTAAGTGTTCATCCCATAAGTTCTTAGCAAAGAAATCTTTTCATCTAGATATTAGGCTACTTATACATGAAGAAAAAAGATTTCATAGTTGGAACCTAAAACAATCTTACCCAAACCCCCAAGTTAGGTTAAGTTGTTTAGCAAGATTTCAGACTAGGGTTTCTAGTTCTGATTTCTGGGATCGGTCGAGTGTGAACTCTTTAAACATCTGGTTGGTGTACTTTGTTGAACTTACACATAAAACAAAGTCCAGTTGGTTAAGTAGGTGCCCCTTGTGATAGGGAAAGAGTGGACGAGGGACCGGTTTGTCCGAACCACTATAAATCTTGTGTGCCTTTACCGCTTTGATTAACTGTTTACACAATCGCACACAACCTTTAAAGCGCATACACATTCTAAGTTGAGATCAGCTAGCACCAAGCTTCTGATCTGATCAAGCTTGACACTTCAGTCAACTGATTAAAAGATTAACTTTGGAATCTGATTTATCAAAACTGGTTTTTCACACGGGTAAAACTTAAGCTTCCGCACACATCGCTTAAAACGATAGTTACCGAACTGATCTACCTTCAGGCGATCAGTAAGTTGGTTATCAGCTCAAACTGATTCACTCAAGACTGACGATTAACTGCCATCACACCTGATTTGCACAAAAGTTTTCAGAAGTCTATTCACCCCTCCCCTCTAGACTTCTTCCCTCACAAAAACCCTTAAGGACCTACAAGTGGTATCGAGAGCGGTTGGTTCTCTGAGACCCAATCGACTCGTATATCATCGATTCTTGAGGAAGAATCTTTGTGGTCAACTGAACTAATCTTGAAAAACCGTTTTTAAAACTCATTCATTTTCCAAAATCACTCAGCATGGATAACACCTCAGGTATGTATCATGATCTGCCGAAGTTTTCAATCGATGAGTATGCAGATTGGGCCATATATATGTCCAACCATCTAGGTTCGATAAGCGGCGAAATGATGGAAGTCATCGAAAAGAGGACCCATCATCATTTATTACGACAACCCCGCAATGGAGGAGATCCGGACTTTTGCACCGGAAGTCTTGTGCGAAAAAAAGCCCAAATTTTGATGGATGCAAGAGGAAAGAAAAAATTGCACACTCTAGATATCTATTGCAAGGTATATTATCATGAAAACAATGGATAAGGTCACCAAGGAAAAGGTTAAATATCTCAAAATCTGCGAAAGCAATGTGGGATACTCTATCCGAGATATGCGAGGAAATGAATGATAAAAAAGACACCGTCCTACAAGCGAACCGGTGAAGTTCGAAAAAACTCAAGATGTTGCCCAAACTAAACCATCAACGAACTCGATGGAAGGATTACAATGTCTATAAACAAGCTTCGAGAACTTGATAGAGATGTCCGATAAAGATATCAACTACAAAATCCTAAGGTCTCTCACCAAGAAATGGGACATGAAGGTCCGCGGTAATCAAGGATTGCCAAGACATTTCAAAGATGAAGCCAAGTAGCTTGTTCTTGAGCCTTAAAGCTCACGAGTTCGATTTGATTGAAAGAGGACAAGCTGATGAAGATGAGGTGCCCGCCGAAGCCTCAACTTCAAAATCGATTTAACTTTTAAGGCAACCAAAGAAGGAAACGAAAGGCCAAACGAACCCGTTGGGAATATAATGAGTCGCGTAATGACGCTCGCTACTTACGAGAAACTTGAAAAGTCGAACGTTCAACTTGGTAAGTATCGAAGATTTTATAAGGACTATCAACATAGTCGAGGAAGAGAAAGGAGATCAACCAACAGATCTCCGGAAAGAACCAGATCTGATGATCGGAGGGATCACAGAGATGAAAGGAAAAGAGATAATCGATCGAGGAAGGAAGAGATAACCAATCGATTGAAGAAGCTCGGACTACTATCGAAAAGGGAAGTCACCGATAGGTCATACAGACGGAGTGATTCACCGGAAGGAAAGGTTCGGTGGATCAAGGACCGTGCTTCAACTTTGAGAAGCCAAGTCACTATAGCGCAGACTGCCCAGACCTGACGCCAAGAGAAAGGGAAGAAAAGAGGAACAGAAGAGAGCAACGTTATAGGGACAGAAGAGCCATGGTTGCTGACACTCAGGAATTGACGATTCCTATATCGCCCTCGAGGACTCTGGATACTCCTCTCAGAGAAGACTTCTTTGACGGCCAGTCTTTGTTGATTTCTATGAAAATGAAGATCCGATATTCTCTTGAGACGATGATGAGATCTTCCCGATGGCGGGGAGGACCAATCTGAGGTAACCTCCAAACCCGCTTCGTTAAGCTTCTACACTGCTATCATTAGCACACCTTTGGGAGATTGACTGCAGCTCTACTCGGAGCAATTGCTTGAGGATCTCTCCAATGCAAGAGACACTTATGCTATAGTGGAAGTTTAAAAATGACAAAGTGAGGACCGAAATAATCGACTTGCTAAAGAAAATGATCTCGATAAAAGCCTCTGAACTTAGATCACCGAAACTTTCGGAAAGCAATCCGAGAATTTAAAATTCTCGAAGTTAAAGCTTCGATCGGGAGAAGCAGATCAAAGATCACCGGCAATTAACAAAACAAAAAGTTCGATGACTTCAAAATCCTGCAAGCAAAATTCGATGAGCTTGCTCCAAAAGCATGAAAGTCTAAAATCATCCGAGGATAATTTAAGTAAGAAAATAGAGGTTTTTACAAAATCATCTAAAACCGCTCAAGACATGAACACCTATTTTCAAACAACGATTAACAAGAAGGGACTTGGGTATGAAAACCCTTCCACATCCTCAAAAAGCCCCTACCGATTCATCTCAAAAAGGTGTAATCAGACGAGTTTTACGAAAAAAGATACACCAAAAGCCAAACATGTATCTAATAAGGAAAAAAGACCGGTTGAAGCGGTGTAAGGTAAAGGCCTAACCGAAAGAGAATGGAAATGGACCCCAATTGGTAAAAGCATCGGTCGAGGAATCAACGAAAGAACCCGGTTCTTACGAAGAGACCTCAACTCGATCAACAGATCGAAATCGAAAAAGACAACTGTAAAAGGGAAGTCCAATCGAGACCCAATCAAGGTCACCGCCTAATAAGCATGCTTCGTAAACCGCAAAAACCACCTATGCTTAAAAAGATATGAATCTTTTGATGGTAGCGATCGTACCTACCCCTATAATCGAAAATCTAGGGTCACGCACCGTAACCACAATCGGATGAAAAGAAGACAAACAGAAAAGATAAATCCCAAGTCTTCTAAGTCACCCAAGGTTCACACTAATAATCATACTAATCGAAAAGCATATAAAAGAGACGATGATTATGTTGATAGGTATGGGAGACAAATCAGGCCTTACGATCTAACCGATCACAATAGAAGTGCTCGTTTGTATGGATCCCCAAAACTAATCCTAACCCCTCGGGGACCCAATCCAAAAAAGGGTACCTAAAAACCCGATTTGGGTCATAGGATCGTGTGGGCTCGGCCAACAAAGGAGGTGTGCAAGCAACTATCTGGGTACATCGATAGTGGATGTTCAAGGCACATGACCGAAGCAAACATCTCCTCGGCTCTTACATAGAAACGAAAAGGCCAGCGTGTACTCTTCGGTGATGATAACTTTGGTTATACCAAGGGATTGAACCTTAGAGAATGATGATGTACAAATAACAGAGTCTCGTATGTCGAAGGTCTGAAGCACAACCTATTATCGGTTTCACAATTCTGCGACAACGGATTCAGTGTTGAGTTCTCGACTGACCAATGTACTATCAAGAATCGAGCCACTCAACAGATTTTGCTAACTGGTTCAAGGAAAGGGACGATTTACATAGCTGATTGGAACAGTTGCCCAAGAAATACATGCCTGATTGTCAAGAGTTCCAAAAGTAGCAGCTGGCTCTGGCACAAAAGAATGAGCCATCTGAACTTTAAAACTCTTAATAAGATAGCAAGGATGTCTCTAGTGGAAGGACTCCCGAATGAAGTATTTTCAAAGGATCAGACATGTACTGCATGTCAGAAGGGAAAACAGGTCAAAGCTTCATTCAAAGGAATTTCCGGACCGGCATCCAGCAGAGTACTGCAGCTGCTTCATATGGATCTATTTGGACCAGTTATACCAATCAGTCTCAACGGACGTAAATACACTCTGGTAATCGTGGATGACTATTCCAAGTTTACCTGGGTTATATTCTTACATAAGAAGAATGAGACGACAACCAAGATACCCGAGCTGCTAAAAAGATTACAAAATGAGAAGGGTGTCAGCGTAGTAAAAATCAGATCAGATAAAGGTACAGAATTTCTGAACTCCTTTATTATTTATTTTTGCTCTAAGTTTGGTATACAGCATGAAACATCAGCTGCAAGGACGCCACAACAAAATGGAGTAGCAGAACGGAGGAACAGAACTCTCAAAGAAGCTGCTCACACGATGTTAGCTGAACATGCAATACCAAGCCGTTTACAGGCGGCGAATAATCAACAACTTGCAAGCCACACTCGAATGGATGTCTTCGACTAAGGCTCACTACAAAACACCCTACTTAATCGTGGAAGGACGAAAACCCTCGTGTTTCCTACTTCCATGTTTTTTTTTTAGTGTAAGTGTTTCATACACAACAATGGGAAGAGTTAGTTGAAAACCTTTGAGGCCAAGTCAGATGAGGGTATATTCTTAGGATATTCCTCATCTAGCAAGGCTTTCAGGGTCTACAACAAACGAACCCTAGTTGTGGAAGAAACACCCCATGTAGTCTTTGATGAAGCATCTTCCGATCAAGAGAAATCGCCTCGAACAAGAAGTACCGATCAACGAACTCGATGCTCGAAAAATGGATCACCTAACGATCAAAGAAAAAAAAGAATCGAAAATCATAACGGTATACATTCCGGATCTAGGTGATTCACCGATCAATCGGATCCTAAGGTACGAACAACCTGTCGATGAAGAAGTCGATCTGGTGAGATAAGATATCAACCGAACCATCCGGTTCGGGGGAACACTGAAGTTCCCACGAGCACGACATCGAAGACATGATGAGTCCAACATCACCGAGACTTGTTCTTATCAAGTGGATCATAACTCTACACCACTCCCAATCGCTAGTAATGAAATTTTATCGAAACGGACGATGATGTTCTCCAAATCGACGCAAATCGAATGAAAGGACTGGATAACCAGTCATCCAACTGATCTGATAATCGGAGACCCATCTGATAAAGTTAAAACTAGACATCAAATTGGTGAAAGTGCCATGTCTCTTTTTGTTATTTGTCTATGAAGGAACCAACAACAATAGAGGAAGCTCTACAAGACGCTTAGTTTGGATTCTAGCCATGCAAGAGGAAATGGAACAGTTCGAGAGAAATCAAGTTTGGGAACTGGTAGACAGACCAAATCATCAAGACGTAATTGGCACGAAGTGGGTATTTAAGAACAAGAGAGATGAGAAAAATGTCATCATCAGAAATAAGGCAAGACTTGTTGCTAAGGGGTATTCACAATCAGAAGGAATTGATTATGATGAGACCTTTGCACCAGTCGCTCGCCTAGAAGCCATTCGGCTGTTTCTGGCATATGCTTCCCACAGAGGGTTCACTGTGTATCAGATGGACGTAAAGAGTGCTTTCTTAAACGGAGTACTAGCAGAGGAAGTTTATGTCGAACAACCTCCAGGCTTTGAAAAGGGCATCCAAGTGTACCGTTTAAGAAAAGCTCTCTATGGCCTGAAACAGGCTCCTCGAGCTTGGTATGATACACTCTCTCAGTTCTTGATCGAAAGTGAGTTCACTAAAGGAACAGTGGACAGAACCTTATTCAGAATAGAAGATGGAAAAGATATTCTGATGGTTCAGATTTACGTGGACGACATCATCTTGGATTTCCTAACAAGAGTCTATCACGAAAGATTCAAAGAAATCGATGCAAGGGAAATTCGAGATGTCCATGATGGGTCAGATGAATTACTTTCTGGGTCTTCAAGTAAAGCAAAGTACAGAAGGGATATTCATCTGTCAAGCAAAGTACACTAGGAATTTATTGGCTAAGTTTGGAGTTCAAAATTGTAAAGAAGCCAAAATTCCTATGATGACTGGATTCAAGATGGATCCAGATGAGGATGGTCAGAAAACAAATCAGAAGGAATATAGGGCTCTCATTGGATCTCTACTATACTGTTGCCGCCAAACCATATATAATAACCTTCGCAGAGGTGTATGTGCGATTCGAACCAAATCCAATGATAAGCCACCTAGAAAAGCGACTAAGCGGATTCTTAAGTATCTGAAGGGATAGTAAACCTTGGTTTATTTTACCCATCGATGATAATCTAGAACTTAGTGGGTATTACGATTACGATTATGGAGGCCGCAAGATTGACAAAAATCCACCTCGGGAACTTGTCGGTTCTTAGGAAGTAAAAAATATCTCATGGTTTTCAAAAAGCGGACATCGCAACATCTACTACTTGAAGCGAATATATGGTGAAGGAAGTTTTGTTCCCAAATCGCCTCGCTTAGTCGGTCGTGATTGAGGATTATAACATTGAAGCTAAGAATGTACCTATTTTACGTGATGATAATAGTGTTATTGCAATCACTCGAGAATCTGTTCTACATACTTAGATGCAAGCATGTGGATGTCGGACACCATTTTATAAGAGATCATGTTGAAAAGAAGAATATCGAGAATGGAAAAGATTCATCTTGATATCTGAAAAAGTATATTCAACCAAGCCACTAAGTGAGATCGATTCGAGAGAATTATGCAATGAGCTAGGGCTTCTGGATCTTGGAGAAAATGCACCTAAAATGTTTGATGGAATGATCTCCAGAACCAACTGGTTGAGAAACTAATCAGTTCAAGTAAAATCAGTTGAATTTGGTATCTCAACTGATCAGAAGATAAGTCAAGGAACTGATATGAGAAGGTACTGATCAGATTTAAAGTTTATCAGATTAAAGGAACTGATCGTTTAAAGGATTATCTGATTAAATCTGTTCAGTTATACTTTATAAGTCGATTAAACTGATATTCAACAAGCAAGATTCACAAGTGGTATTCACAAGATTAAAGCTTAAAATCGCATAAGGATACAGGAATTTTACACAACAATGAAATAACAGAAATTTTCATTGATAAAGACCCGAAGGTCAGGTTACATTACAAGATACAAGTACAAGAGGACCCGGAGGTCAGTACATAAACCCTAGACCCTAAACCTTTAAGCCATAACCCTAAACCCTCATCCTAACCCAAGAAGAGCAGGGGAGAGAGAGATTTTAGATCTGATGCTCTCATTTTCCCCCACTTAACAAGGGTGAGAGAGGCTTTAAAATAATCCTAAGCCGATCGTCGAAGAAGCTAAAAACCAAAGTGGAGCGAGAGCGGCCTTGATAGGATTTTTAAGCCAGGAGCCCTAAGAAAGAGTCAGTGGGCTCTCCAGCTGTTAAATGGTGAGTTGATATACGAAGATCAGTTGTTGGCTGATCAAGATCGCATATCAAACTCACGTTCATTTTCAGACTAAGTCTGTTGATGGTAGTTCCGTCATCCGGATAGACACACAAAGGTGCATACTGATTAGGAGAAGTGTCTTCTCGGTTACAACAGAAGTCCGCCGCCTTGGTGGTAGAGAAAGCTTAAGCGATTGTATGTGAAATCTTTGATGACGGCGAAACGAAGAATAAGGGACAAACAGGTTGATTTGAGAAGTTTGAAATCATTGAAAAAGGGGGTAAAAGTGTTTGCGGTAGTTTAACCTGAAATAAGGGTTCACCAAGATACATGATTCTACAAAGAAGATAAGTATGGTGATTGGGTTATGTTGTGTAAAACAATTGGTCCAATTTATAGAGGCCAAGCAAGGGTGCAAATGCAAATTCGAGTTCTCAAAACCTTTTAGAGAAATCGCCCAAAAGGACAAATGATGTAGAAATCACGCGGATAATAATTGGATAAATTTACGGCGGATTGACATATCGAAAAGATTCGCATTTATAATTACGATATGTCAAATCGCGCCAACTTAGGAATAGAGACTACTATTCTAGACTAAGTTTTTAAGCGGTAACACTTATCCCAAGAATTGGATTGACTTGAGAAGAATCAGATTAGGTCAACCAAAATCTGATACATACGAAACTGATCAGATAAGGAAGATCAGTTGAACTTGAAACCTCAACAAATCAGATATATCAGTCTATGGGAAAACAGGAATATCAGTTGAAGGGGGAACTTCAAGTGATCAAGGAGGATCAGAAGGGAAATCAGACATATTCAAGGAAGATCAGTTGAGCTTGAAACTTCAACAATTCAGATGCAAAGTGAAGCGGATCAGTTGAAAAGGATCAGTTGGGAAATTTTAAGGCTTAGGCAGAATACTAAGATCAACAAGTGAAATCAACACGGACAAGTGGTATTGACTGATTACAATATCAATCAACCAGATAAGCTTTTCTTTTCCCTTGTTCTTTGCTTATTTATCGGATCTTATCTGATATTATTTGCCTTACTGTACCCATTATCCTTATGACGTATTCCCTGCAAATCATTTAATGCGGACGTGGGGAACATGTATTAACTGCTACTAAATGTGCTTTTAAATCCAAAAGGTTTTCGTACGTGCTTTTCCTGACCCTACGATCAAAACCGCTTAATCTGGAGCGCTTAATCTTTTCAAACGGTTGATCTTCCAAATCTTGTCTTCTTTTTCCCTCCTCCTCTTTATAAAGTTCATCAAAAACCATATCAGAGTTTTCCATTTCACAAACTTGCGATTTATTCTCTGAAAACTCCAGATTACTTCTCTCAGATTCAAAGTGTTTTTCCTAAGTTTCAAAATCATCTTTCCGAAAAACAGAATCTGGTAATTTATGTTTATTTGATGTATCTTTTTTAAATCCATTGATCTTAAATGTTTTTATCCTGTGTTATGCTTTATTGTTTCTTGGTTTCCGCATATGTGATGTTCTTATATATATATGCACAACTTTAATCGGGTCCATCCCTTTGTAGATGGCCACCCACGGAATGGGAAAGATAATGTGCAATTATGCGGAACTGGCAACAAAGATTGTGGATGATAAGTTCGTACAGTTCAATATCACTCAGGATCCGGAATCCATGGAGGTCGAGCAAATTCTGCGAAAAGCAGGCCTTGAGAAATTTTATACCGCTCATCGCAATCCAAATGATGCAAAGATGAAAGCACTAGAATTCTAAGGAATTTAAGAGTGGATCTGGACGTTAAAATGAATCGCTCTCGGCGATCAACGGAGAAGAAATCAGACTGACGAATGATGATATAACCCGTCTGTTCAGCCTACCAAAAGGACGGATCTCGCCTGCTCATTACAGGGAGAACGAAGATGAGCTGATCAGAAAAGAGCTCTTCAGAGAGGCTGACAAACATCATACGTCAGGTTTTGTCAGGCCAATGCTCAAGAGGAAATACCGATTGTTGTTTGACATATTGTCAAAAACAATTATGGGTATTGCATTCAGCCCAGATGCTCTTACATCCGCTCAATCAGATAAAGATGGTCGCAATAATTGATGAAGCCAAGAACATCAATTGGCACGGGTTCCTGAAGGCCATTCTGCTCCAAGAACATGAGAAATTTGGAGTCAATGAACTGAGGCAGGTATATCTGAAGAAAAAGATCAGCAATCTCAACAAGGTTGCAGTTATTCTGAAAGATAAACTGCCTAATGCTGAATGGGAATAGAATGGACTGAAGTCCTATAAGGCCTTCCTGAAAACCACTTCACCATTTTTTTGGCCACCAGACGATGATATCTGCCAACCCCCCCAAAGTCAAAGAAGGAAAAAAGGGAAGCAACTTCGTCTACACCAGATGCCCCCCAGAAGAAGAAAAGAAAACTGGTGAAGGCCCTGGAGAAGAGGCCGAAGAAGGTGAAGCAAGCCTCCATGACTCTGATGCTTGAAGATGAGTTAGATGAAGAAAGAGCGCCAGATCAGTCTGTTACAACACAAAAATCAGGTGAAAAATCAGACAGACAGGCTTCTCAAGATGAGAGCTCGCCAGTTCATTCTGAGGAAGAAGCACAAGCCGAACGATCTACTTCTCCTCAAGCTCGAGCTGATTCACCACTACGACTACTGGCTGCTGAGCATGTTTCTCCTACTCTTCCACCTGCCCGCGAACTTGAAACTACATCAGTTCGCGAACGAGAAAGCTTACCTGATGTGGAACCGTAGCACTGCCTTCCTGTGCCAGAACCTCTGCTGGTCGAACCGTCGGCCCAACTTCCGCCTACTCAAGCACAACCGAACCTTCCACATCTCATCAAACCGAATGCAGACCAGACAATTCCCGAGTCCAGATCAACAAAGACCATCACAGGAAAATGGTCGAAATCTCGAATCGAGCGAAAATTGATGAGATGTATCCAGAAATGGTCGCCCATCCTCAGTCGAGAGAGGAAGTTTTGGAGATCCTTACATGGAAAGATCTCCGTTTAAAAAGCTTCTCCGATTTTATAATGATCGTAGAACAGATGGGAGGTGCTGATGAGTTTGCAGATTTTGACTTTGATATGAGAAAATCTGCTAGGGTAGGATCACCAGCTGAGCTGATAACAACTGATTCAATAAAAGCTCTGATCCACAGAAAGCTGGGGCTGACTGATCAAGGCGAAATGGAAACTGGTGAAGAAGTTCCTGAAGCAGATGCTACCATGAAAGATGCAGGAGCTGCCGATGATAGTGGAGCTGGTGCTGCAGTTCAAGACCAACCACTGGAGGCACAAACAACTGAATCAGATCAAGTGACACCCAACATTCCAACATCTCACGTCACTACTGATCAACTTCAGGAGATCAAATCTTGTCTCAAAGATCTTCTGAAAGAAGAAGTTGAGGGACTGATAGCAGATCAAAGGCAGATTGCCATCAAAGAAATAACAGATCAAAGGGAATTGGCTATTTCCCAGATTGGGGCAATCAAAGATCGATTCTCCCCAATCAGGTCCCATCAAGTCGGTGAACCGATAAAGACCGTTGATGCCAAATCCCGACTTCGGTGGATAAACAACAAGTTTCTTTTCGATGCTCAATCGACAAGCTAGAATTGACGAAGAGAAACTTGACAAGTCGATTAAAACACTCTCTCTTGCCATGGAATCTGTCAAGATCGAAATGATATCGAAGATTCAAAATCTAACTGCTCAAACTCAAGGCATATATGTTGCGAGATCTCAACAGGCGATCGCGATCAACTTTGGTTCTCGACCTCCCACCTCACTACTCTTTTTGATCAAACCAAAAAGGGGGAAAGGACGTAATGAGAAACCAATGACACATAACAGTCTTGAGGACATCACAAACTCGGACCGAGATAGTCACAAGAAGAAACGACCCGACCAGACATGCATGGATAAGATCTTGGTGAAAAAAGATGTCCAAAGAGCGGTGGTAGTGAAGAAGCCCAAAAAGCCAAGAAGAAAGAAGGGCGATAAATTGGCGAGAGGTAGAAAATCAAGAAGAAATTGATTGAGAGCGAAGAAAAGGAAAGGCCGGAAAATCCGTGCGAAACCTAAGTCGCCAAAGAAGAGTTGATGAGATCATCCCAAAAACTGCTGCGCATTCTAAGAAATTTGAGGAATGGAATAAGATCAGGAGTGAATGGCTTCTGGATGCCTTTGTTCTTAATCTTGTTCCACAAGAAGAATCTCCTGATGAAGAATTCCTCAACTGGTTAGAAAATAAATACCCGGATTTTTTGAAGTATCTGGAAAATGAGGCCAAGCTTATCAATGTAAAAATAACTCGCTAAGAGTATGATCTGTTGGAGTACTCGAAGAAGGCAGATGGCTCATTTGACAGACTGGCATTTCAAAGATTCTATTTTGACATCCTGCGCAGAACGCACATAACTGATCCTCAGCAGACTGATGATGTCAAATGGAAACTTTATCAGATTTTCAACGTACCTCAAGATCAAAGAGAGATGCCAGAAGGATACAAGCCTAAAAAGTGAAGAATCAGAAGACTACTCAGGATCAGCTGTTCTTATTTTCAAACTTTTCTGATGTAACATGTAATCAACATTTTTAATGAGAAAAGTTTATTTTCTGATCCTAAGACAAAGTCTCATTGTCTTCCTAATTATGTGCTCTTAACTGTTCTATTTTTTATCAACTGTATTTGGTTTCTCAAAGTGTTTTGGTTTCATCAAAAAGGGGGAAATTGTTGGGAAATTTATAGTTTTGATGAAAGTTCCATAAACACATGTAATAGGACCAGTCAGACCTGTTAGCTGACTGATGTTTATATTACCTACTATAGGAGACCAATTGATAATGATTGTATAGAACAACTGATGAAATAGATAGGTCACATATTGAGGGGGAAACTCAATATGTATAGGTCAGATCTGAAGACTCAAAGGACAGCTGATATCCGACAGGCCAGAATGCAAGACAAAAATAGAAGATCAGATCGTTCTGATCTGGTCTGATATCTCAGCTAAAGTCATAAAGATCAAACTCTGAATACTCGAAGATCAGACCAGAAGACCTACATCAGTCGAGTCTGCTAGTTGAAGCTAAGTCAACCAGCACCTGAAGACTCTATCAGGTAGACTGATCAGTTCAGACTGATCAGGTCAGCTCACCAGGTGAAATCTGATGTTTCACCTAATCATACGTCGATGATCTGAACAAGAAGAATGTCAAGCTTAGTTGGAAGAACATCACTGAAAAGTGAGTCTGCTATCCAATAAGAACAAGACACGTATGATCGGAGCCGGCAATTGCGGGATTTGATGATGCTTCTCTGTAACGGCTATAAAAACACTTTTCACGCTTTCAACCATGCCATTCCTGAAGCACATCACATCAATACTGCAAGTCTACCGAATATAGCCTGAAATTCAAATTGCTCTCCAACGGCTCTTTGATTTCAAGGTCTATATATATGGGATTACACTTTAGAGTGAAAACAACGGAAACACTGAACAATTAAGAAGCTAAAGCAATTATCAGATTTCCGCACGAAGAACACGATCAAGAAGATTATTTTATTAAGTGTTCATCCCATAAGTTCTTAGCAAAGAAATCTTTTCATCTAGCTATTAGGCTACTTATACATAAGAAAAGATTTCATAGTTGGAACCTAAAACAATCTTACCCAAACCCCCAAGTTAGGTTAAGTTGTTTAGCAAGATTTCAGACTAGGGTTTCTAGTTCTGATTTCTGGGATCGGTCGAGTGTGAACTCTTTAAACATCTGGTTGGTGTACTGTGTTGGACTTACACATAAAACAAAGTCCAGTTGGTTAAGTAGGTGCCCCTTGTGATAGGGAAGAGTGGACGTAGGACTGGTTTGTCCGAACCACTATAAATCTTGTGTGCCTTTACCGCTTTGATTAACTGTTTACACAATCGCACACAACCTTTAAAGCGCATACATATTCTAAGTTGAGATCAGCTAGCACCAAGCTTCTGATCTGATCAAGCTTGACACTTCAGTCAACTGATTAAAAGATTAACTTTGGAATCTGATTTATCAAAAGTGGTTTTTCACACGGGTAAAACTTAAGCTTCCGCACACATCAGTTAAACTGATAGTTACCGAACTGATCTGCCTTCAGGCGATCAGTAAGTTGGTTATCAGCTCAAACTGATTCACTCGCACTCTGATCAGATTAACTGCCATCACACCTGATTTGCACAAAAGTTTTCAGAAGTCTATTCACCCCTCCCCTCTAGACTTCTGCCCTCACAAAACCCGTTCGGGACCTACAATGTGGAACAACCTCCAGGTTTTTGTCCGAATGACCAAGTTTACAGGCTCTGGAAAGCCTTGTATGGTCTCAAGCAAGCACCCAGAGCATGGTATGATACCCTTTCTCAATTTCTTACTGACCATGGTTTTATCAAAGGAATTGTTGATAGAACTTTATTCAGGATAGAGGATGGGAAAGATATCCTACTAGTTCAGATTTATGTGGATGACATCATATTTAGGTCACCTAATCATCAGATGTGTGAGAAGTTTTCTACTCTGATGAAAGAAAATCTTGAGATGTCCATGATGGGGGAGATGAATTTTTTTCTAGGACTTCAGGTGAAACATACTAAGGAAAGAATATTCATCAATCAAGCAAAATACACCAGAGATCTGATTACTAAGTATGGTGTACAAAATTGCAATGCAGATAGAATTCTTATGAATAATAACTACAAGATGGATCCTGATCCTGAAGGCAAGTCAGTAAATCATACTGATTATAGAGGGATCATTGGATCATTGCTATATCTCATAGCAAGCAGGCATGATATCACCTTTGCTGTTGGGATATGTGCAATATACCAAGCTAATCCTAAGGCTAGTCACATGGAGGCTGCCAAAAAGATTTTGAAGTATCTTAAAGGCATTGTGAATAGAGGATTATGGTATCCAGCTGATGATAACCTTGAATTAACTGGTTACTCAGATGTTGATTATGGTGGATGTTGAATAGACAGGAAGTCTACTACAGGAACTTGTCAATTTCTTGAAAGTAAACTGATATCATAGTTTTCAAAGAAACAAACCTCAGTAGTAACCAGTACTACTGAAGCTGAATACATGGCTGCAGGAAGCTGTTGTGCACATATTCTTTGGCTCAGACAACAATTGAGGGATTATAAGATTATAGCCAATGAAGTACCTATATTTTGTAACAATAATAGTGCCATTGCTATTACACAAAATCCGGTATTGCACACCAGATGTAAGCATGTTGATATCAGACATCACTTCATCAGAGATCATGTTGAGAAGAAGGATATCAGAATGGAGAAAATTCATAGTGATAAACAAAGAGCTGACATCTTGACTAAACCTTTGGCTGAATCAAGATTTCAGGAACTATCAGTTGAATTAGGTATTTGGATCCAGGTGAATGAAGTAATCTGAAAAATTGAAGGTTTTCATATGCATGATGTTTTTCAGGTTTCACTGAAAAACTCAGGATAAAATAAAGGTTTCCGTCACTGAGTATTGGGAAACTCAGTAACCTTAGTTCAGTTATCAAAAATACACTGACTTTTTATAAAGGTCAAAACTCAGTAAGAATTATAATTAAAATTAGTCTGAAGAAGTTATTGACTCATGCATCTCATTTATTGCCTATCTGAATCTCAGAAATCATTGGCTATAAATGATAAAACACCTGAGGAAATAATTGGGCAGGACGTTTGAAATTCTCGAGGAAAGTCAACAGTCTGCAGGAACAGTAATTAAATGCACTGTTCATTAATCACCAATAAGGATACAAATTGGCGGTTTATACTCGCTAGTTGTCCTTTCAAATACCCATTTTTAGCCTTTTTAATCTTGAACGTCGATTCCTTCATCTACGCGATTTTCCATAAATCAAGTTATATACCCCTTTTCAAACCTCCATTAAAACCCCTATTTCAAAAAAATTCTTCGTCTTCACAAAACACTCTGCTTTCAAAACTTCCGATTATCCAGAATTACATTCTATCTCAAAACCCTTCACAGAAAATTCTACAAAAATGACTGTCACAATCTTTGACAAACTTGCTATCTCCAACAAACCATGCTATGAGAATGTCATTTCTCTAGATAGTACAGCAAATGCGGCACACGAGGAGGAAGCGCTGCATATGATCCGATTGGCCAAACTCACTTGTCTGGTCGCAAATCGTCCAGATGCCGAATACTCATGAGAGGTAATCAAATTTGTGGCTAATATGCAACTTGATGAAGATAACTGCATAGATTCTAGGATTACCATCTCGCATTTGGTTCATAGTATGAAGTATGTGGATTTTGTTAGGGAACTGTATATTATCCCTAAAAACTTGAATGTTGTCTATGAGTTGAATGATAGAGGGGAGGACCCTACTTTGTACATGATGGGTAGGGAGCAAGAATATTTTGATGGGATTGTGAAAGCCCCTGTTAAATTTGAGGCCACATTAAACAAGACGTATTTGAAACCCAAGTATCGGGTACTTCTTGACATTGTGAGCAGATGCCTCATGAGCGGGACTGGAAGTCTTGAACAGATTAGTAAGCCTAATATGAGGTTGATGGCTGCTATTGAAGACTCTCCTTCCAGAGTATTTAATTGGTTGCAATATCTAATAACAATTGTCAGTGGTCAAGCTGATCATGTAAAAAGAGAGAAGGATGGTACTATTGTGATCAAGAAAAGGATATTACACGCCACCAAGATTGCTTTCATCTTGGAAACTTGCAGAGAAGAGGAAGATATCTTTGCAGATTCAAGAGCTTTTCCTATATCCAAAATAATGTTCAGATCCACAAAGAAAGGGATGAGAGGCAAAAATGAAAAGCCTGCTGAGTCTCAGGAGAAGACTGCTGAAGAAGAAGATGAGGAAGAGGCCCCAGTGGTTGAATCAATAAGGGAAACTAGAAAGCCAATTCAGCAAGTCACTGAGTCAAGTATGGAGGAGGACAAGCAAGCTAGGGGGAAGACCCTACTGAAAGTAAAGAGGGAGGTTGGAGAGAAATTGAAAACAAAAGCCTTAGCCCCTCAGAAAAGAAAAAGGCTTCAGACAATTGCTGAGAAAGAAGTCAGTGAAACAGAAGGAAGCCAAACTGAAAATCAGCAAGGTCTGAAATCGCCACTCCAGGTGTTAGCACAGGTGGTGAAAAATATTGAAGAAAAAGAGGTTGATGAGGAGGAACATGTGTTTTCTGAAGTAATGGAAACCTCCATTGCTAAAGATAAGATCTCTCAAGAAATCGTTACAGGTTCCCAACAACCTGCTAAAGATAGCCAAATACAGATCCCACCCTCACACCCCTCAGAGCCAAATGAATCCCAGGATATTCTGAATCTTGATGCCCTGCTCACTGAACCATTCCTTGATCCATCTGCCCTACAAATTATCCAACCCACTGAGAAAACTATGCCTCCACCACTACAGAAAGGTGAAGCTGAGGAAGCTGAGTGGAGAAACAAAGGTGAAGGATTTATCCTGGATAGATATCCTGAGCTCACTGAATTTCCTGACCTTCAGGATCTATTCATCAGATTGAGAACAACAGTTTACATCGTGAATCAGACCTTGCCAGAGATGCTGAATATTGTTGCATTCAGAGGAGAAGAATGGTGGTCTGAGAAAACAACAATTCTTACTGAATTTTCGGGATTCGGGAAGACAAAACTCAGGATGAAGGTCTCAAATTTTGATGACCTGGTTAAAAGGAAGATTGCTGAGAGGAAACCGAGTTGCACAAAAGAAAGTAGTGGGAAAGCTGGACCAACATATAAAGATGGAGAAGATGGAGAGAATGTTCCTGAATCTGAAAAAGATAAAGATGGAAAGGATGGAGAGAAAGGTCCTGAACCTGAAAAGGACACTCAAGCTGAGAAGATCATGCCAGCTGCTATTACTGAAATTCCTCAGACTGAAGATAGACCCCTTCAGGTATCTTTTGGCACTATTACTAATTATGCCAAAATTACTGAAGAACTTATCATTAAGTTTGTTGATTTTGGTATGCAGACTGAGGTTCAATCAAACTATACATCTCAAGCTCAGATGATTGATCTGGCTCCAATCTTGGATGAACTAAAGAAGGTTGAGCCAATAACAACCAAGCTTACACAGATGGAATTGATGATGGCTGATCAATCCAAGAAGATGGATGTTGCTTTGCAAGCTCAGACTTTGAGTAAGCTGAGCACATCTACTGAAGTACAAGCAGTTCAGGGGGAAGTGACTGCAAAGATTTCTGATCTAGATACTCAGATGGGAGAAACGCCCAAGACACTACTAAATACAATGAGAGGACAACCTATCTGGAGAAGAAGTTATCTGAGAAAAATGAAGAGATGATCAAGTTAGCTGTTGAGAACATGAGCTCATTACTAGTGAACAAGATGACAGAACTGATGCATGGAGTTCTTGCCCAACAGTTTGCTCCACTTTCTGACGAAGCATCAATTGGCAAGAATGTCCTAAGGCGTATGGATGATGAGTTGGATGTTATGGCTGGAGAAATTAGAGCCATTAACAAGGAACAATTCCACATGGATGCTACTATTTCCCAGATCCTTCCAATTTATGATGCCAAAAAGGGGGAAAAGACTTCTCACTCAACAAAGGGTAAGTTAGATGAACATTTGAAGAAAACCCTTGAGAAAAAAGCTCAGCAGGAACTCAAAGCTCAGCATGTTCTGGAAACTCTGAAAGAAATTGAAGCAACTGAAAAGTTAAAGTCAGTTGAGCCTGAAGATACTGAGTTCTTCCAAACTGACAGAGAGACAGCTTAGGAAGCAATGATACTGAGGAGATCAGAGAAGAGAGAAACTGAAACAAACCTGACAGCTGTTGCTCATGCTGTTGTTGAGACAGCTGATCCAAAAAGAGCTGAGAAGAGAAAGTTAGTGGTGTTGGGATATTTAAGTTTTGATGAGTTATGCCAAAACATTATCAACTTGTGTTATAGAAGCTAATCTACAGATAACAAGTTGAGGGGGAACGAGAGAACAAGTTAAGGGGGAACTCATGAAATCAGACGAAGATGATCGATATCAGACAAGGCTGCAGATGAGGCTGATCGAGATCAGATGAGTAAGATGAGTTTCGGAGTTAACTGATGAGCTGTGCAAAATCAAGAAAGAAGAAAAGCTAAGCCAGCTGATCAGAAGAATCTGAAGTTACCTGATCAGATGGACCTGAGATAATATGACCAGAAGACCTGATCAGATGACCAGAAAAGATAGGCTGATCAGATGATCAGAAGACCAGATCAAAAGAGAAGGGTGCAGATCAGAAGAGGAGTTTGGTGATCAGAAGAGGAGCAGATAAGACTGATCGAGATCAGACGTGATCGAGATCAGATAAGCTAACATGATGCAACTAACCTGATATGTTAACCTGATGTACTAATCTGATGCAGATAAACTGAGATGCTGACCTGATGCTGATCAGATCAGGCGAGAAGAAATCAGAAGACAAGTCATCTGAAGTCATGTTCACTGAGAATCAGAACGCTACTGATGATCAGTTAGCCTGAGTGCTAGTGACCTGAGGGTCAGATTGTCTGAAGTCAGAAGAGCTGAACTCAGTTAGCCTGAGTGTCAGTATACCTGATCAGACAAGGTCCGCTGAAGAGAAGTCTGCTGAATCAAGAATCCTGAGACTCAGAAGAATCCTGAAGACTCAGAGAACCCTGAAGGACTCAGAAGATCCTGAAGAATATAGCCGTTAGATTCAGCTGACGTGGACCAATGAGAGGAAGACAACAAGCCTGAAAAAGCTGCAAAAAGCTACAGAATAGTATGGATTTGAATGTGACTCCATCCAACGGTAACATTCAAATCCACACTATAAATACTTCTTCCTTCATTATTCGTGTGGGTGGATGTGGAGAGTGTGGAAAAAGATGCTACAGAGCCAAGAGCCATATACTAAAGGATTCCCACCATAGAACACTGAGCAAGAAATACACGCATATATTCAAGAGTGTTCTATCCTAGATCTAAGCACAAATGTAATATCCTAAGCTTGGAGAGATTTTCCCATCCTTAGCATTGAGGCTAAACAAATGTAAGGGAAAATCTCAACCTAGTTGGAAACCAAACAAACCTTACCCAAATCAGTTTGATAGGTTAAGTTTGTAGGTGAGTGAGAACTCGGTAAACATCTAAGCAATCCCAAAAGGGAGGGTAGGCGATCCCGTGAGGGAGATAAGTCCCGTTTGAGTGAGAACTCGGTAAACATATGTTGGTTAAGTTGGTGCCCCTTGTGATAGGGAAGAGTGGATGTAGGACGAGTTGTCCGAACCACTATAAAATCGTGTGTTCTTTACTGCTTTATGTTCTTACTTGCCATATGCATTTGATTATAAGCAAATACATGGTTTAAAAAGAAAATTTGGAACCACCATTCCCTCACCCCTGTTTTATATGCATTACAATTTGTATTTTACGCGTTCATGGGTTTTCAAACGGGACCAACAATTTAAAAAGAAAATTTTGGAACCACCATTCCCTCACCCCTATTTTATATGCATTACAATTCGTATTTTACGCATTCATGGGTTTTCAAACGGGACCAACAAGTGGCATTTGTTGAAGCTGAGAGAAAGAAGAAGAAAGTCTCTGCCAAACCAGTTCAGAGGAAACTGGTTATTGATTTCTCTGAGCCTGAAGAGAACGAAACTCAGAAAGAGACAGAAACTGAATCTGAGAAACTGCTTCAAGAAGGTTTTGGAACCTATGACACAAGTACTCAGATTAAGGACTTTCACTGGCACAATAAGCTCATTGCTCTACGTGCTGAGAAAGATAAAAGATAAGCCATGTCTGTATCAGGAGCATAACTGACCAGGAAAAAGAGGGAAGAAGAGCAGAACAGGAGAGGAAGCTTCAAGAATTTCATGGGGAAGAGATGGGGCAAGTCCGAAAGACAGACTAGAGTGCATAAATGGCCACACATTGATAAATGGATGCCAATTCAGATCAATGATGCTTGAGAAGAAGTCAAGAGAACCTTCTGGTTCAATCATGATATTCTGCAAGAATGGAGAGGAGGATGCCCTGATCGCAATGAAGCCTTTCTAGAATATCTGCTGACCTTTTATCCTGAATACTTACAAAAATGGATGAACCTGGCTGATGAACACAATGTGTCTTTAAAGGCACCGGGTCAGTATAAGTACCCAGCTCCTAGATTCAGCACAGGAGTTTTAAATGAAGCTGTTATTTCCAAAGAAGTTGTCGAGTATGCTGCTCAGTTGGAGCTGACAGGAAGTCACTCAGAGATCATCAAACAGAGGGGTGAGCTGAAGAAGAGATACTATGGGATGTTCAATCTTGAAGTCCCTGATGATGAAGTAGAAGAAGATTGAAGACTCTTTGATTTTATGTGTCTTCTTTTTGAATTTTCATTGTAATCTGTAATTCCCATTTCTAATCAATGAAAAGTTTATATTTTTTATGCTCAAAGATAAAAGCTCATTATCTTTTTACATGTCTTTAAATTATTTGATATGCCATTCAAATGCATATGGCAAGTAAGAACATAAAGCAATAAAGAACACACGATTTTATAGTGGTTCGGAGTCCAACTCCTACATCCACTGTTCCCTATCATTAGGGGCACCAACTTAACCAACTGGACTTAGTTTAACGTGTTAGTCCAACACCCAACAGATGTTTACCGAGTTCACACTCAAACGGGACTTATCTCCCTCACGGGATTGCCTACCCTCCCTTTCGAGATTGCTAGATGTTTACCGAGTTATCACTCAACCTACAAACTTATCCTACCAAACTGATTTGGGTAAGGTTTGTTTGGTTTCCAACTAGGTTGAGATTTCCCTTAAATTTGTTTAGCCTCAATGCTAAGGATGGGAAAATCTCTCCAAGCTTAGGATATTACATTTGTGCTTAGATCTAGGATAGAACACTCTTGAATATATGCGTGTATTTCTTGCTCAGTGTTCTATGGTGGGAATCCTTTAGTATATGGCTCTTGGCTCTGTAGCATCTTTTTCCACACTCTCCACATCCACCCACACGAATAATGAAGGAAGAAGTATTTATAGTGTGGATTTGAATGTTACCATTGGATGGAGTCACATTCAAATCCATACTATTCTGTAGCTTTTTGCAGTTTTTTCAGGCTTGTTGTCTTCCTCTCATTGGTCCACGTCAGCTGAATCTAACGGCTATATTCTTCAGGATCTTCTGAGTCCTTCAGGGTTCTCTGAGTCTTCAGGATTCTTCTGAGTCTCAGGATTCTTGATTCAGCAGACTTCTCTTCAGCGGACCTTGTCTGATCAGGTATACTGACACTCAGGCTAACTGAGTTCAGCTCTTCTAACTTCAGACAATCTGACCCTCAGGTCACTAGCACTCAGGCTAACTGATCATCAGTAGCGTTCTGATTCTCAGTGAACATAACTTCAGATGACTTGTCTTCTGATGACTTCTCTTCTTTTTTCTTCTCGCCTGATCTGATCAGCTCACCTGATCAGATCAGTATAGCATCAGGTCAGCATCTCAGTTTATCTGCATCATATTAGTACATCAGGTTAGTTGCATCAGGTTTAGCTTATCTGATCTCGATCACGTCTGATCTCGATCAGTCTCATCTGCTCCTCTTCTGATCAGCAACCTCCTCTTCTTATCTGGTCAGTTTCTTTCTGATCAGCTTGTCTGCTCTTCTGATCTGGTCATCTGATCAGGTCATTTCTGTTTCTTCTGATCAGCTGGCTTAGCTTTTCTTCTTTCTTGATTTTGCACAGCTCATCAGTTAACTCTGGAACTCATCTTACTCATCTGATCTCGATCAGTCTCGTCTGCAGCCTCGTCTGATCTCGATCATCTTCGTCTGATTTCGTGAGTTCCCCCTTAACTTGTTCTTTCATTCCTCCTCAACTTTTATCTGTAAGTTAGCTTGAATAACACAAGTTGATAATGTTTTGGCATAATTCATCAAAACTAAAATATCCCAACAATTTCCCCCTTTTTGATAATGACGCCAAAACATTAAAATATATATGCACTTACAGAAACGGGTTTTTAAATAGATCAGTTCAGATTGTCACATTTGAAATCAGTGAACTCCCTCTCTGATACCAATTGTTGGTATCAGTTCAGATGTTCACTTTGAAAACAGTGATCTTTTGAACTCCCGCTCTGATACCAATTGTTGGTCCCGTTTTGAAAACCCATTAGTGTGTTAAATACCAATTGTAATGCATATTAAAACAGGGGTGAGGGAATGGTGATACCAATTTTTACTTTTAAGAACGATGTGTGTTTTGCTTATAATCAAATGCATATGGCAAGTAAGAACATAAAGCAGTAAAGAACACATGATTTTATAGTGGTTCGAGTCCAACTCCTACATCCACTCTTCCCTATCATCAGGGGCACCAACTTAACCAACTGGACTTAGTTTAACGTGTTAGTCCAACACCCAATAGATGTTTACCGAGTTCATGTAGGTCCCGAACGGGTTAAGTGAGGGCAGAAGTCTAGAGGGGAGGGGTGAATAGACTTGAAAAAACTTTTTCGTCGGATCGTGTGAGAGCAGATAGCTTTGATCGAGTCTCGAGTGAATCGGTTTGGTCAAACCAACTTCTTGAACGCCGTGTCGATTCGGTAACTATCACTAGCGATGTGTCGGAAGCTTAAGTTTTACCCGTGAAAAACCGGTTTATAATCAATTCCAAGTTTTATCTTTTTAATCGGATGACGAAATATCGTTCGATCGATTGGTCTCACCGATCTTAACTTAGAATGTATGAAGATTGTGCGATGTGAGAGCGAAATAATCAAAGCAAGAAAAAACACAAGATTTATAGTGGTTCTCAAACCGATCCTACGTCCACTCTTCCCTTTCACAAGGGCACCAACTTAACCGACTTTAACCGACTTAACCGAAAAGTGTTAGTCCAACACAATACACCAACAGATGTTTTAAGAGTTCTCACTCAACCGATCCCGTAAATCAAGACTAGAAACCCCAGAAATCTTGCTAAACAACTTATCCTAACTTGGGTTTGGGTAAGATTGTTGAGGTTCCAACTATGAAATCTTTCCTAGCATACAAAGCAGCCTAAAAGCTAGATGAAAAGATTTCTTGCTAAGAACTTATGGGATGAACACAATATAAAATAAGCTTGTTGTTGTGTTCTTCGTATGCGAAATCGACTATAGTTTGAGCTTCTTGATTATGTTGTTTGTCCAAGCATTTCCGTGTCTCACTCAAAGTGTGATCCCATATTTATAGACCTTGAGATCAAAGCCGTTGGAGAGCAATTTGAATCTCGAGGCTATTTTAGGTAGAGTTGCGTGCTTGATGTGGCGTGCTTGAACGGCATGGCCGAAAAGCGTGAATGTGTAGTTTATAGCCGTTTGAGAGAGCAACATCGAATCCCGATGTCGGCTCTGTTCATACGTGTTTCTTCCTTATTGGATGGAAGCCTTGCTTTGCGGTGTTGTTCCTCCAACTAAGGTTGGTCTTCTTCGTGTTTAGATCGCAGACGTATGATAAGATGAACATCGGTTTTTCATCTTATGAAAATCGATCGAATCTGATCAACCTACGATAGAGTCTTTCTGGCGCCACTTAGCTTCAACCGGGTGACTCCGATGTAGGTCTTCCAGTGCGATCTTATAAGTCATCGATCTTCGAGTATTCTAAGTTTGAGCTTCATGACTTCCGATCGACAAGATCGGATCGATCGTCGATCTTTGGTTACGGTTTAGCATTACGGCATATCGGATTTTCTTCATTCTGACCTATACATATTGAGTTCCCCCTCAATATGTGACCTATCTAATACATCGGTTTTCTATACAATCATTATCAATCGGTCTCCTATCGCGGAAATTTCGATCCTAACAGTCCATTGGTCCTATTACATGTGTTTTTGGAACTTTCATCAAAACTATAAATTTCCCAACAATTTCCCTTTTTGATGAAACCAAAACACCCGAGAAAACCAAACAATTGATAAGTATAGAAACGATTAAAGAGCAAGTAATCGAAGACAAAGAGATTTTGTCTTGGGATCGAAAAAATAAACTTTTCATTAGATATGTTGATTACATGTTACATCGAAAAAGTTTTGAATTTAAAAGCAAATGATCCTTCTTCAATCTTCACTCCTTGGCTTGTATCCTTCGGCATTTCTCTTTGGTCTTGTGGAACGTTGAAAATCGATAGAGTTTCCATTTGACATCGGTTATGCGACTTGATCGATTATATGCGATTTGCTCAAGATGTCAAAGTAGAATCTCTCAAATGCCAAATCAAATGAGCCATCTGCCTTCTTCGAGTATATTAACGAGATCATACTCTTGGCGATATCTTTACATTTATAAGCTTGGCCTCATTTTCCGATACTTGAAAAAGTCTGGATATTTATTCGTAACCCGTTGAGGAACTCATCATCTGGTGATTCTTCTTTTGGAACAAGATCAAGGACAAAGGCATCCGAAGCCATTCACTTCGATCTTATTCCATTCCTCAAACCTCTTAGCGTGTCGCGGCAGTTTTTGGTATGATCTAAATGACTCTTCTTTGTGGCAATCGAGGTTACGTGCGATTTTCCAAATCAATCCTTTCTTAGCCCTTGATTTGAACTTCTTGTTTCAACCCTTCAGCCCGGTTTTCTATCCTTCTTTCTTCTTCTTCATCATTCACTCTTTGGACAATCTTACGAATGAGCTCCTTATCATTTGTCGACTAGTGTGTTCGGTGACTTTCTGATGCGAAAATCGTCCGATTTTTGATGTCCCAAAGACCCTTGAGAACCTTTCTTCGCAATTGAGCTTTGTCCATGGGCCTTATCTTCGATGTGTCGGTTGGTTTCTCAGATCCTTCCCTTTTTGGTTTGATCAAAAAGCGCGTTGAGGTGGGAAGTCGAACCCAAAGTTGATTGACAATGCTGATTTAGATCATTAGCGAGATAAACTGAAGTTTGAGTCATTAGATTCTCGAACAGTTATGTCGGCTCTTTCTTGGCGGTTTCCATTGTAGCGAGAGTGTCCAAATCATTTTATCAAATTTCTCTTACGATAACTTCGAGCCTTTTCTCGGTGATCGCCGAAAAAGAAGATTGATTTTGATCCACTGTTTGAAGATGTCATCAACCGATTTTTGTAAGCTCAATGAACATGGTGGTCATGGATTGGGAGAACGATCTCGATTGCTTCGTTTTGTTTGAGATCGATTTGTCTCGATCGATTAAGACTCCCTCAATCTCTTCTTTCGAGATCTTTGAGACAAGATCGATCTCCTTTGATCGATGGTGATTTGAGATGTAGGAATTGGATCCATCACTTGATCGAGTTGTTGTTTGTGCCTCCGTGGTTGGTGTGTGAACTGCGACACAGTTCCACTTTCATCGGCGACCCTGATTCTCCATTTTATCCCATTCATCGGCTTTTCTTCTTCCGCAATTCCAACTTCTGTGGATCGAGCTTTCCACAGTTTTATCGGATATTAGCTCGTGGTGATCCCACTTTGGAACTTCCTCATATCGAAGTCAAAATCTGCGAACTCATCCGCATTTCCTGCTCAACAAGTAAAATAAGATCTGAATTTTTAATCTGAGATCTCTCCGGTTCTCCATGACTTCTTCTCTTATAGCGGGATGGGCGACCCCGGTTGTGATCGTCTCATCAATCTCTCGTTCAACTCTTAGTCGACCATTTTTCGGTGATGGTCTTTGTTGATCTGGATCTGAATTATCTGTCAGTTACGTTGGATGAGATGTGGAAGCTTGGTTGTGCTTGAGTCGGCCCGGAAGTTATTTTCGACTGCGATGGTTTCTTTTGTAGTGGCGGTTATATCTGTTCGAGTTCATGAGGTGAACTAGAAGAGACATGCTTTCGGCTGACTTTTAGTCTTTTGAATCGGGTTTTGAGGTTGAGGAAAATAGATTTATCGGTTTGACCTCGGATCGTTTTGGCCATTGAAAAGCTTACTGTCGATTGAGAGAACACTCTTCTTCATTTCATCTTCTAGTCTTAAGTCATGGTAACTTCTTTGCTTTCTTTGGCCTCTTCTCACGGGCCTTCACCAGTTTTCGTTTTTTTTACGTGGAGCAACCGGGTGTGGATGAAGCGGCTTCTTCTCTCTTTCCTTTCTTGATTTTTGTTGGAGTGGGCTCCTTGTCATCGTCTGGTGGCCCATATATAAGCTGAAGTTGATGAAGGAAGGCATTGTAGGACTTGATCCATTCTCGATTCCATTAAGAACAATATAATCGCAACCTTGTTGAGATTCTTGACTCTCTTTTTCGAAAAAGACCTGGATTCATTGACTCCAAATTTTTTCGTGTTCTTGGAGCAAGATGGCTTTTCGAGGAAGCCGTGCCAATTGATGTTCCAAAGGTTATTCTTTGCCATCTTTGTACATTTTGGTGATGTGAGAAGCATCTTTAAAATGATTCCCATGATCGTTCTTGTGATGTCAAACAACAATCTGTACTTTCTTTTGAGCATTAACTGATGAATCCGGCTTTCGATGTTTATGTCGCCTCTCTTAGAGCTCCTCTCGATTTCTTAAGTCCTCATTCTCCTGTAGTGTGCGCATTGAGATTAAAGGCAAAAAAGACCCAAGACAGATATCAACTCTTTGAAAACCACGAGATGGGTTTTACTTCCTAAGAACCGACATGTTCTGAGGTTGATTTTCGATCTTGCAACCTCCATAATCGAATCGAATACCCACTAAGCTCTAGATTATCATCGATGGGTAGAATAAACCAAGGTTTATTGTTCCTTCAATATAGGTTTTCTAGGTGGTGATCATTGGATTTGCTTTGAAATCTTGCACATACACCTACTTGCAAAAGTGATATCTCAAAGAATAGAGATCCAATGAGAGCCCTATATTCTTTTTGATTTGTTTTCGACCCGACCTCATCTCGATCCATCTTGAATCCATCATCATAGGAATTTTGGCTTCCTTACTATTTTGAATTCCAAACTTAGCCAATAGATTCCTAGTGTACTTTGCTTGGCGTATTGAATATCCTACGGCTTTGTTTAACTTGGAGACCTAGAAAGTAATTCATCGACCCATCATGGACATCTCGAATTTCCCTGCATCGGTTCTTTGAATCTTTCACATAGGCTCTTGTTAGGAGATCCAAAGATGATGTCGCCCACATAAATCAACCATCGAATATCTTCTCCATCTTCCATTCTCGAATAAGGTTCTTCCTTTAGTGAACCCACTTTCGATCAAGAACCGAGAGAGTGTATCATACCGAATGAACTGTTTGTTTGTTAAAGAGCTTTTCTTAAACGATACACTTAGTTGCCCTTTTCAAAGCACGGAGGTTGTTTAGACATAAACTTCCTCCGCTAGTACCCCGTTTAAGAAAGCATTTTACGTCCATCCGATACCGTTTAAGCGTAAACAGCCCGACGAATGGCTTCAAAGCGGCGGCGATCTGGGAAAGGTCTCATCGTAATCAATTCCTTCGATTGTGAATACCCCTTAGCAACAAGTCTTGCCTTATTTACGGTGATAACATTTTTCTCTCTCTTGTTCTTGAAGATCCATTTCGTATAATTCGTCTTGATGACACGAGTGCGTCTACTAGTTCCCATACTTCATTTCTCTCTACTCCTCCTCGCATGGCTAGAATCGGTTTCGTCTTGTAATGCTTCCTCGATTGTAGTTGGTTCCTTCATAGACAGATTAACAACAATACATGGCACTTTCACCAATCGATGTCTAGTTTTAATTTTATCGACGGGTCTCCAATTATCGATCGGTTGGATGATAATCCAGTCCTTCCGCTACGATTTGCGTCGGTTTTGAGAACATCGTGCATTTTACGATAAAATCTTATTACTAGTGATTGGGAGTGGTGCGAGGTTATGGTCCACTTGATAAGAACAAGTCTCATTTGATGTTGGAATCATCATGTCTTTGATGTTTCGTGAGAACTTCAGTTCCCCGAACCGGATGGTTCGATTCTTCTTATCTCGGTGAATCAAATTTTTTCATCGACAGATTGTTCGTACCTTAGGATCTGATTGATCCGGTGAATCGACTAGATCCGGAATGTAAATTGATCGATTTTTTGATCGTTAAGTGATCCATTTTCGAATATCGGGTTATAGATCGGTCTTCGTTCGAGGCGATTTCTCTTGATCGAGAAGAGGCTTCATCAAAAGGCTACATGGGTGTTTCTTCCACAACTAGGGTTCGTTTGTTGTAGACCACCAAAGCTTTGCTAGATGAGGAATACCCTAAAATATACCCTCATCGGACTTGGCCTCAAAAAGTCTTCAACTGACTTTTCCCATTGTTGTGTATGAAACACTTGCACCCAAAAAAACATGGAAGTAAGAAACACGAGGTTTTACGCCCTTCCACAGTTCATAAAGGTGTTTTGTAGTGAGCCTTAGTCGAGACATCTTACTGCGTATGGCATGCGGTTGATTATACGCCGAAACGGTTTGGTATCGCATGTTCGGTAACATTGTTCGAATGAAACTTCTTTGAGAGTTGTTCTTCCGTTCACTACTCCATTCTTTGTGGGCGTCCTCGATGTTTCATCTTGTATACCAAACTTAGAGCAAAAATCGAATAAAGGAGTTGAAATTTTGCACCTTTATCTCGATCGATTTTTACTACTGTTGACACCCTTCTCATTTTGTAATCTTCTTAGCGGCTCGGGTATCTTGGTTGTCGTCTCATTCTTCTTATGTAAGAATATAACCCGTTTGGAATAGTCATCCACGATTACCCAGTGTATTTGCGTCCGTTGAGGCCGATTTGGTGTAACCGGTCCAAACAGATCCATATGAAGCATTTGCGGTATTCTGATGGATCTTTGATCAAATTCCTTTGAATGAAGCTTTGACTGTTTTTTCCTTCGACATGCGATACATGTCGATCCTTTGAGAACACTTCATTCGGAAGTCCTTCCACTAGAGACATCCTAGCTATCTTATTAAGAGTTTTAAAGTTCGGATGGCTCAATCTTTTGTGCGAGCCAAGCTGCTACTTTTGGAACTCTTAACAATCGAAACGCATTTCTTGGACAAGCTGTTCCAATCAAAGATCGTCCCTTTTCTTGAACAGTTTAGCAAAATCTGTTGGTGACTTCGATTCTTGATAGTGCATTGATCGATCGAGAACTCAACCTATTGTGAAAACCGATAATAGGTTGTGCTTGGACCTTCCTTCGACATCTGAGACTCGATTATTGTACATCATCATTCTCTAAGGTTCGAACCCTTTGGTATAACCAAAGTTATCATCACCGAAGAGTACCGGGCCTTTACGTTCTATGTAGGGCGAGGAGATGTTTGCTTCGGTCATGTGCCTTGAGCATCCACTTCGATGTACCCGGATAGTTGCTTGCACACCTCCTTTGTTGGCGGACCAGCCATGAACCTAATCGGATCGGGTTTTAGGTACCCACTTCGGATTAGGTCTGAGGGTTAGGTTTGGATTTGGGGATCCATACAAACAGAGCACTTCTATTGTGATCGGTCGGATCGGATTTGTCTCCCATACTGTCAACATAATCATACTTATCCTCATATGCTTTTCGATTTGTATGATTACTTGTGAACCTTGGATGACTTAGAAGACTTATGATTTAACTTTTCAGTTTGTCTTCTTTTTATCCAAAGTGGTTGGTCTGCACTAAATTTCGATATAGGGGTAGATCTGTTGCTACCATCAAAAGATTCATATCCTTTTCGCATAGATGGTTTTCGCGGTTTACGAAGCATGCTTATTAAAAATGACCTTGGTGGGTCTCAGATTAGACTTCCCTTTTGTAGGTTGTCTTTTTCCGATTCTGATTCGAGTTGAGGTCTCTTCCGGTTAACCGGGTTCTTCCGTTGATTCCTCGGTGATGCTTTTACCATTGGGGTCCATTTCGTTCCACTACGGTTAGGGCACTTGCCCTTACAAACTCGTCTCTTACCCCTATTAGATACAAGTTTAGCTTTTGGTGTATCTTTTTTTGGAAATTACTGACACCTTTACGAGATGAATCGATCGGGGCTTTTGAGGATGTGGAGGGTTTCTCATAGCCAAGTCCTCCTTATCAATCTTTACTCGAAAATAGGCGTTCATGTCTTTAAAGATGATTTTGAAAAAACATCTATTTTCTTACGCAGATTATCCTCGAGGATTTCGGACTTTCATGCATTCTAATAGCTCAACATTTGCTTGCAAGATTTTTGAAGTCATCGACTTGCTTTACTTAATTTCCATCGATCTTTGATCTTTCTGATCGAAAGCTTTAACTTCGAAATTTTAAATTCCTCGCCATTTACCTTACGCGATTTTAATGAATCTAAGTTGAGGCTTTTTCTGAATCATTTTCTTGACAAAAGTGATTATTTACGGTCCTCGGCTTATCATTCTCGGCTTCCACAATAGCATAAGTTTCTCTTTGCATTGGAGAGATCGTCAAGCAATTGCTCACGGGAGAAATGCGGTCAATCTCCCGGCCGGTGTGCTAATGATAAGAAGGTGTAGGAAGGGGGTTTGGAGGTTACCTCGACTTGGTCCTCCCCGCCATCGTGAGTTCATCATCGTCGGCGAGAATATCGGATCTTCATTTTCATAGAAAATCGATAGAACATTCTTGTCGGGCGAAAGTTCTCTGAGAGGAGTATCTTCCTCGGAGGCGGATAGGAATCGTCAATTCTGCGTGTCGTAACCATGGCTCTTACGTCTCTATACCGTTGCTCTCTCTTTTGTTCCTCTTTTCTTCCCTCTCTCTGGATTAGGCGTCTGTCCTGATTGAAATCCACAATTATGACCTATCGGTGATTTCCCTTCGATAAAGTCGAGTTTCTTCTATCGATTGGTTATCTCTTCTTCCTAACTATCTCTTTCCCTTTCATCTCTGTGATCCTCCGATCATCGGATCACAGTTCTTTTCTGGAGATCTATTATGCGATCTCCTATCTGCGATCTCGCATATATGTTGATAGTCCTTATAGAATCTTCGATTTTACCAAGTTGTATATCGACTTCTCAAAGCTTCCCGGTAAGTAAAAGCGATCTGTTTCTACTGACTTAATATATTTCCAATGGGTTCATTGGCCTTTGTTCATCTTGGTTGCCTTGAAAGCAACGATTTTTGAAGTCGAGGTTTCAAAGTCCAGGACCTCATCTTCATCGGTTTGACCTCTTTCAATCGGTCGAACTTCGTGAGCTTTAAGACTCAAGAACAAGCTACTAGGTTTCATTCTTGAAATGTCCCGGCAATCTTTGATTACCGTGACCTTCATGTCCCACTTCTTGGTGAGAGACCTTAGGATCTTATAGTTGATATCTTTATCAGACATCTCTCTACCAAGTTCTCGAAGCTTGTTTATAGACATTGTAATTCTTCCATCGAGTTCGTTGATGGTTTCAAAAGCATCTTGATTTCTCGAACTTCACCGGTTAAACGAAGACGGCCGTCTTTTATCTGCTCATTTCCCTCGCAGATCTCAACGGAGTATCCCACATTGCTTTTCGCAGATTTGAGATACTTAATCTTTTCTTTAGTGACCTTATCCATTGTCTTCATGATGATATGTCTTGCAATGGTGTCCAGTATCGATTTTTTTTTCTTACTGTCCATCGTACTTTTTTCGCAAGACTTCGCGTGGGAAAATCGGATCTCCTCTCCCACACTAGTAAATGATGATGGGTCCTCTCTCGATGACTTCCATCATTCTCGCCCTTGTCGAGCCTAGATGGTTGGACATATATATAGCCCAATCGCATACTCATCAATTGAGAACTTGAGATCATGATACATCTGGGACGTGTTATCCATCTTTGATGATTTTGGAAAATGAATGAGTTTTTTAAAAACGGTTTTTCAAGATCAATTGACCACAATGACCGTAGAGTCGATTAGGTCGGAAGAACCAACCGCTCGATACCACTTTGTAGGTCCCGAATCCGGGTTAAGTGGGGCGAAGTCTAGAGGGAGGTGAATAGACTTGAAAAAACTTTTCGTCGTGCGGTCGGTGTGAGCGGATACTTTGATCGAGTCGCGAAAGTGAATCGGTTTAGTCGATAACCAACTTCTTGAACGCCGGATCGGTTCGGTAAATATCGATTAACATGGGCTTAAGTTTTACCCGTGAAAAACCGGTTTGTATAAATCGATTCCAAGTTTTATCTTTTTTAATCGGATAGATAAATATCAGTCCGATCGGATCGAAAGCTTGGTGTCATTCTTAACTTAGAATGTATGCGCTTTAAGATTGTGCGATGTGAGAGCGATTAATCAAAGCATAAAAACACACAAGATTTATAGTGGTTCGACAAACCATTCCCACGTCCACTCTTCCCCTTTCACAAGGGGCACCAACTTAACCGATTAACCGACTTAACCGATTACTTAGTTTAGTGTGTTAGTCCAACACAATATGTTTTAAGAGTTCTCACTCAACCGATCCCAAAATCGATCTTAGAAACCCTAGATAAATTTTGCTAAACAACTTATCCTAACTTGGGGTTTGGGTAAGATTGTTGATGTTCCAACTATGAAATCTTTCCTTACCAAAAAGCTAGATGAAAAGATTTCTTGCTAAGAACTTATGGGATGAACACAATATAAAATAAGCTTGTTGTTGTGTTCTTCGATTTGAAATCGACTATAGTTTGAGCTTCTTGATTATGTTGTTTGTCCAAGCATTTTAAAGTGTGATCCCATATTTATAGACCTTGAGATCAAAGAGCCGTTGGAGAGCAATTTGAATCTCGAAATATTTTAGGTAGAGAGTTCGAGCTTGATGTGACGTCTTTGAAACGGCATGGCCGAAAGCGTGAATGTGTATTTTATAGCCGTTTGAGAGAGCAACATCGAATCCCGCGAGTATCGGCTCTGTTCATCGTGTTTCTTCCTTATTGATGGAAGCCTTGCTTTGCGGTGTTGTTCCTCCAACTAAGGTTGGTCTTCTTCGTGTTTAGATCGCAGACGTATGATAAGATGAAACATCGGTTTTCATCTTATGAAATTTGTCGATCGATCTGAATCGATTAGAATCTTCTGGCGCTGTTGACTTAGCTTCAACCGGGCCGACTCACGGGATGTAGGTCTTCGATTCCGATCTTCCGAAGTCATCGATCTTGAGTATTCTAAGTTTGAGCTTCATGACTTCGGTGAAAATCGACAAGATCGGATCGATCGATCTTTGGTTACGGTTTAAGCATTACGGCTTTTATCGGGATATCGGCTTTCTTTCTTGATTCTTGGATCGACCTATACATATTGAGTTCCCCCCTCAATATGTGACCTATCTATTACATCGATTTTTCTATACAATCATTATCAATTCTCTATCGCAATAATGTAAACATCGATCATATATTCCTATTACATGTGTTTTGGAACTTTCATCAAAACTATAAATTTCCCAAATTTCACACTCAAAGCGGGACTTATCTCCCTCAAATTACTACCCTCCTTCGAATTGCTAGATGTTCTGGAATTTCTTACTCAACCTACAAACTTATCCTACCAAACTGATTTGGGTAAGGTTTGTTTGGTTTCCAACTAAGTTGAGATTTTCCCTTACATTTGTTTAGCCTCAATGCTAAGGATGGGAAAATTTCTCTAAGCTTAGGATATTACATTTGTGCTTAGATCTAGGATAGAACACTCGTGAATATATGCATGTATTTCTTGCTCAGTGTTCTATGGTGGGAATACATGAGTATATGGCTCTTGGCTCTGTAGCATCTTTTTCCACACTCTCCACATCCACCCACACGAATAATGAAGGAAGAACTTGTATTTATAGTGTGGATTTGAATGTTACCATTTGATGGAGTCACATTCAAATCCATACTATTCTGTAGCTTTTTGCGGCTTTTTGTAGCTTTTTCAGGCTTGCTGTCTTACTCTCATTGGCCTATGTCAGTTGAATCTAACTGTTATATTCTTCAGGATCTTCTGAGTCCTTCAGGGTTCTCTGAGTCCTCAGGATTCTTCTGAGTCTCAGGATTCTTGATTCAGAAGATCAGATGACCAGATGACCGTCGAAGGGAGGTTGACGGAAGAGTTTTAAAACCTTTTTGTAAACCGAATCAAGAATCCAAAGAGAAGTTCAAATCAGGCCTAGAAAGAAATTAGAAGAGAAGTCATCAAGAATCATACGAAGCCATGTTCACTCGAACGCCATCGAGAACCCCGAAAGGACTCGTTGTTCAAGTCATCCTCAAGAATAATTTTTAGATTCAAATCATTCCTAAGACTCGGACCAAGAACGAGAGGAAGACAACAAGCCCAAAAAAGTCAAGTGTTCTAGCTAAGTTATTAGACAGATGGATTTGAATGTGACTCCATCCAATGGTAACATTCAAATCCACACTATAAATACAAGTTCTTCCTTCATTATTCGTGTGGAAGTGTGTGAAATGCGTGAAAAACATCATTGAGCTACAGAGCCAAATCATCTAGCATTTCCACCATAGAACACTGAGTAAGAAATACAAGCATATATTCAAGAGTGTTCTATCTTATATTTAAGCACAAATGTAATATCCTAAGCCTAAAGAGATTTTCCCATCCTTAGCATTGAGGCTAAACAAATGTAAGGGAAAATCTCAACCTAGTTGGAAACCAAACAAACCTTACCCAAATCAGTTTGGTAGGATAAGTTTGTAGGTTGAGTAAGAAATCGGTAAACATCTAGCAATTCCGAAAGGGAGGGTAGGCAATCCCGTGAGGGAGATAAGTCCCGTTTGAGTGTGAACTCGATAATCATCTGTTGGGTGTTGGACTAACACGTTAAACTAAGTCCAGTTGGTTAAGTCGGTTAAGTTGGTGCCCCTGATGATAGGGAAGAGTGGATGTAGGAGTTGGACTCCGAACCACTATAAAATCGTGTGTTCTTTACTGCTTTATGTTCTTACTTGCCATATGCATTTGATTATAAGCAAAACACACATCGTTCTTAAAAGCAAGTAAAAATTGGTATCACCATTCCCTCACCCCTGTTTTATATGCATTACATGGTATTTCCGCGCACATGGGTTTTCCTAATCGGGACCAACACGGTGTAAATGAGTTTCACACGTGTATGGGGGGGGAATACACGTGTTTAGTGATTTTAAAAACTTTTCTTTACTGAGATCAGAAGGGTCAGGTTGTCCTGAGAATTTTGCCCTGAGAAGCACAAATCACCCTGAGTCAAAGTCTACTGAGACAGTGATCCTGAGCAGCTTTCAGAAGCTTCAGATTAGCCCAACTGATCCTGAGTGTTATCAGAGATCCTGAAGCTTGGATCAGATAATTATCTTACTGAATACTCAGTAGAGTTAGTTAAGTTTGGTAACTATCTATTCTAGCTAATCAAGAGAGCGGAATGATTGGCCCTAAGTTTATACTCGTTTTAGCTTGTTGAAAATCTTATTCCTTTAATAAACCAGTGGTTAAGGCTGTGATCAATTTGATGCAAGTTCAGTGGATTGGTTCCAACTGAATAACAGTAAAGTATGCTCTCAGTGAAAATATGCAATAGATAGTATGCAGTACAGAAAGCAAACAACACATCAATTATAGTGGTTCAGAGACTCAAGCTCCTACATTCACTCTCTCTGATCTTCAGAGAAATTCCTTAACACACTTCTCCTAAAGTTTTCAGGCTGACTCACTGCAGCTTACTAACTTTTCTACCTTGAGTTTTCTGGCTGACTCACTGCAGCTTACTAACTCAACAATTCACACAAGTTTTCAGACTACCACAAGTAGCTTACTAACTTCTCCTCTAGAGCTTTCTGGCTGAACTCAACTGCAGCTTACTCACTCTTTACAACTCTTACTAACCAACAATTCACACACACTCAAACTACCTTATCAAAGGGTTTGGGTTTGGTTGGTTTCCAACTAGGGTGAGATATCCTTTAAAATAAGAACAAATGCAAAGGCTAGGATATCACTACTAAGCTTTGGATATATCTATCAAATCTAGGCTTAGTGTAATGAGCACTCTTCAATGTGAAACACTTGGGAAATTCTAGGTTTTTCGAGTGCTTCAATTTGCAAGAATACGAATGAGCTCTTGAGTTGCTTTGATTTCCCGTAACTTCTCAATGGTGAAGGTCACTAGTATTTATAGGCAACTTCTCCAATGGTCACTCTTTGAAAAACTATCCGTTGGAAGAGATAGCATCAAGAGTTCCCTCTTCTGGTTATTGATGAACGGTTATTTTGTGGTTTGAACACACTCTTGCATGTTTTAGGAAATATGCAGCCAAGTAGCCAATCACCAATTTCTGTGAACTGGAAGATATCAGACCTGATATTTCTCAGTGAGATGTCGCTTTCAGTGTCAGTACAGTACGTTGTTGTTGCCTCCTCATTGGTCGAAGTCTTCTTCTGAACAGAGACAAACAAAACGACTATTTTTAAGTTGATCTTTCTGATCTGATATGTTCCTTAATGTCCACAAATGTCTAACATTCTGTTTGTTTGTACTAGGAATGAACATAACACTATTTCATTAAAATAGTGGTTCAGGGTCCTTTTTGATCAGTACACAAACAGTCTTCAGGATCTTCGGGTCTTCAGGATTCTTCTGAGTCTTCAGGGTACTTCTGATTCTTCAGAGTCTTCTAAGTCTTCAGGTTACTTCTGATTCTTTAGAGTCTTCTGAGTCTTCAGGGTACTTCTGATTCTTCAGAGTCTTCTGAGTCTTCAGTATACTAAAATTCCCTGATCTATATCTGCTGACTATACATGGTGCAGATAATCCTGAGTCCTAATATCTATTGAAACCTGATCCTGATTCTATACTATCAAGATGTCTTGATACATGTCATATTCAGGGGTTTTGGGATCTAATCAAAATCTTTATTAAATTCATCTCCCAACAACATCAAATAATTTTTTTTCAGAATCATAGGTTAATATTAATTTGATTTTTTTCTATATATAGATTTAATTATATTTAATGTCTAATTATTGATAATTGATTATAAATTAATACCAAATATACAAAGTCAAACTACATTTAATTATATGCAATATTTTTTTTATGGAAGATATGTACTTACTAACTAAACATAATTTTCTCGGTCTAATTTATTTAAACATTTTAGATAATGTATGTGTGTTAAACTATTCGTAAATGTAAATCATCTGATTATCAGACAAAATAATGATTTTTTTTGGATAAGTATTTAAATGTACATATTTAGTGGAATAATTAAATTATTTAGTAGCAGTATATTCTTCAAAAGTATCGCGTATGAACAATACGAAAAATTCTATGTACTTTTTCGTTGAAATTTTTATTGGATTTATTGGTACATAAGTATTATAATTTATTTATCTTTAGTTACAAATTTAATTTAATTAAAGAACTAAATTGAAAATATTATCTTATCATGATTAGTTTTTGTAATATTAATTTTTTCATGGATAGTATTACTTTTTTAATGAAAAAGTATCGAATATTCAATGTTATAATTTTTTATATTTGCAATTGTTAGTGTTACACGAACACTCCTCTAACATGATTGTTAAGTTATCTCATTCATGATGAACTAATACTTTTTATTTCGCATAATTATAAATAAATAAAATTAACTAAATACATAAATTGGTATAGTTAATCTTGATATAAAAATTATAAAATTTATTGACAATGTACAATTAATAATGTTGGGAAATCTGTAATTTAGTTTTGATGGAAGTTCCAAAACAGGTTGTAATAGGACTTGTTAGCTGACTGATGACTTAGAATCAGATTAATATGACCAGCTGAAATGTATAGATAGCTGATTTAAAAGATAGGTCACATATTAAGGGGGAACTCAATATGTATAGGTCAGGTCGAAGTATCAGATGACCCAGATAAGGTCAGATGATCAGAAGACTAAGAACAAATCAGAAGACAAGAAGTCAGAAGATCAGGTGAAGTCAAGAAGACACTGAAGACTATGATGAACTTGAAGACTCAGATAGACACTGAAGACTCAGATGAACCTGAAGACTCAGATAAACCTGAAGACTCAGTAACAAACCTGAAGACTCAGTATGACTGAATACGCTGAGGCTCAGAGACACCTGAAGAACAAAAGGCCTGAAGACCTATATCAGCAGAGTCTGCATATTGAGCTAAGACAATGTGCATCTGAAGACTCAACAAGGTAGACTGATCAGTTACCTGATCAAGTCAGCTCACACCTGGTAACAATCTAAAAGATACACCAGACAAGACAAATCTTCTACAAAAGGAATATCAATCGTCTAACGGACAAATTTCTGAAGTGCCGCCTCGCGAAGCCAATGAGAAAGCGACACGTGCACAAAAAGAGCTGACAATGTGGGATACGACGTTGCGGACAAAAATGACGCTAATGATGCCTACGGCCACGCCGATAATCGGAGCACGTCACAATCATATCCTACAACCTACCTAATATAGCCCAAAATTCAAATTTCCCTCCAACGACTCTTTGATTTTGAGGTCTATAAAATGGGATTGTTTGTCAATTGAAGACAAGAGATAACTAGCAAAGAACGAACACGGAGACACCGCAAAAGAAGCAAAAGCTACAGCAAAATCTCCGCTCAAAGAACACTATTTTTGAAGATTATTCTTAGAGTGTTCATCCCATTAGTTCTTAGCAAGAAATCCTATCCACTAGCACTTTGGCTACCTAAAACACCAGGATAGATTTCCAGTTGGAACCCTCAAACATTCTTTACCCAAACGCAAGTTAGGTCAAGTTTGTTCCCGGAAGATTTCAGACTAGGGATTCTAGTTTTCTGATTTCTAGTTCTGTTGAGTGTGAACTCGATAAACATCTGTAGAGTCTGAACTCAATAAACATCTCGGCCATCCTTTGAAGGATATAAGTCCCGCAGGTTAAGTTTGTAGAGTGAGAACTCGGTAAACATCTCGGCCATCCCGTGAGGGGTATAAGTCCCGCAGGTTAAGTTCGGTTAAGGTTCCCCTGTGTTAAGGGAAGAGTGGACGTAGGACGGGTTTCGTCTGAACCACTATAAAAAGTCTTGTGTGCATTTACTTGCTTTCTTATTGCTTTACACTACTCACACAACTGAGTTTAAAACAGCATACATATTCTAAGTTAAGCTCAGTCTGCACCAAGCAACTGATCTAATCAGGTTGACACCTTAGTCAGCTGATTGAAAACTGACTTTAGAATCTGAATTGATAAACTGGTTTTTCACACGGGTAAAAACAAGCTTCCGCACCATTCAGTTAAACTGACAGATATCAAGCTGATCTGCCCGTAGGCACTCAGTAAGATTGAACATCAGTCTAAACTGATACACTAGAACTTTGATCGGGTAAACTGCAGTTCACACCTGATCCGCACAAAAAAATTTGGAAGTCTATTCACCCCTCCCCTCTAGACTTCCACCCTCACAAAACCCGTTCGGGACCTACAAGTGGTATCAGAGCAGTGGTTCTACAGACCACTGGCTTTGAGTATCATCGATTCTTGAGGAAGAATCTTTGTGGTCATTTGAACAGATCTTGAAAAACCGTTTTTCAAAACTCATTTGTTTTCAAAATCCCTCAGCATGGATAATACCTCTGGCATGTACCATGATTTGCCTAAGTTTTCAATTGATGAGTATGCAGATTGGGCCGTATATATGTGCAACCATCTAGGATCGATAAGCGGCAAAATGATGGAAGTCATCGAACGAGGACCCATCATTATATATCACGACAACCCAGCAGTTGGAGGAGATCCAGACTTTGCACCGGGAAGTCTTGTACGAAAAAGCCCAGCCCTGATGGATGCAGAAGAGAGAAAATTGTATACTCTAGATACAATCGCCAGGCATATAATCATGAAGACGATGGACAAAGTCACAAAGGAGAAGATAAAGTATCTCAAAACCGCGAAAGCAATGTGGGATACTCTTTGCGAGATATCTTGAAGAAAATGATCGGATCAAAGACAACCGACTACAAAATTTAACCGGTGAAGTTCGAAAAGCTAAAGATGTTACCCAACGAGACCATCAACGAGCTCGATGGGAGGATCACCATGTCAGTGAATAAACTACGAGAACTTGGAAGAGAGATGTCAGACAAAGATATCAACTACAAGATCCTAAGATCTCTCACCAAGAAATAGGACATAAAAGTCACGGTAATCAAGGATTGCCAAGACATTTCAAAGATGAAGCCGAGTAGCTTGTTCCTAAGCCTCAAAGCTCACGAGTTCGATTTAATCGAAAGAGGACAAGCAGATGAAGACGAGACCCCTGCTGAAGCCTCAATGTCTAAATCGCCAGCATTTAAAGCAACCAAAGAAAGCAGATCGAAGGCCAATTTGAACTGTTGGAAACTTAATGAGTCAAGCGTAACTCGACGCTCGCTACTGTGAAACTTGAAAGAACAAATACTCACTTGGTAAGTATCGGAGATTCTACAAGGACTATCAAGACAACAGTAAGAAACAGGAAGCCAACCGACAGATCACTAGAAAGAACTGATCCGATGATCAAGAGATCACAGAAGAAAAGAAAAGAGACGATCCGGATGATGAGAGAAGAGATAACAGATTCCGATGTATGAGTTCAGATTACCATCGTAAAGGGAAGTCACCCGACAGATCCTACGCACGGAGTGACTCATCCGGGCAGAGGAAGTTCCAGAGATCGAGGATCGTGGCTTCAATCATGAGAAACCAGTCACTACATCACCGACCGCCTCGACCGACTCCCAAGAGAAAGAGAAGAAAACGGAATGCATTAGAACAACGCCTCGAGATAGGAAAGCCCCGTCACCGACACATCCGAATTGATGATTCCTATCCGCCTTCCGAGGACTCGCTATTCATCTCGTAGAAGACTTCGTCGATAAGCGATCTTTGTTGACTTCCACGGGCATGAAGATCGATATTCTCTTCGATGATGATGAAGTCCGCTTTGATGGTCAAGGAGGACCAATCGAGGTAACCTCCAAACCTTCGCTTTTCAATTTCCACACCGCTATCATTATCACACTGGGAGAGATTGACTTGCGGCTCTACTCGAGCAATTGCTTGATGATCTCTCGATGCAATGAGACACTTATACAATAGTGGAAGCTGAAAATGACAAGCTAAGGATCATAAATAATCAGCTTGTTAAAGAGAACGCTATCATTAAAGCTACTGAACTGAAATCCATTTGGCGCTTTCGGTAAATGGCGAGGAACTTAACGCTCGATAGATAAATCTTCTGATCAGGAGAAGCGAATCAAAGATCAGCTAGTAATCAACAAATAGCAAGCTGATGATTTCAAAATCCTTCAAGCTAAATTTGATGAGCTATTCCGACTACATTAGAGTCTAAAATCTCATCGAGGATAGTTTATGCAAAGAAAATAGAGGTTTTCACGAAGTCATCAAAAACCGCTTCAAGATATGAACACCTATTTGAACGCCGACTAACAAGAAGGAATTGCTTATGAGAACCCTTCTACATCCTCAAAAGCCCCGCTTGATTCACTTGGAAGGGTGTAATCAAACGAGTCTCGTCTAAAGATACACTAAAAGCTAAACTTGTATCGATAAGGGAAAAAGACACTGGCGAGCAAGTAAAAGAGCCTAATCGAAAGGAAAGCAAAATGGACCCCAATCGATAAAACATCAGTAGAGAATCAACAGAAGAACCCAGCTCTTCCGAAGAAACCTCATCTCGATCAAAGATTAGGTATCGAAGAGACAACCTCAGAAGAAGGAAATCTAATCGAGACCCAATCAAGGTCACCGCCTAATAAGCAATATATAGGTAAACCCAAAGACCACCTATGACAAAAAAAGATATGAATCTTTTGATGGTAGCGATCGTACCTACCCTTATAACCAGAGATCTAGGGCTACTGCACCTGAGCCACACTGGATTAAAAGAAGACAAAATATAAAGAAAAATCCCAAGTCTTCTAAGTCATCCAAGGCTCACACGAATAATCATACTAATCAGAGAGCATATAAAGAGACGTATGATTCTGTTGATATGTATGGGAGACAAATCAGACCTTCTAATCTATTTGATTTTCATAGAAGTGCTCTGTTTGTGTGGATCCCTAAATCCACCACTAACCCCCCAGGACCCAATTCCAAAGGGGTACCTAAAGTCTGATTTGATTGCAGGTTCGCGTGGGACTGGCCAACAAAGGCGGTGTACAAGCAACTATCTGGTACATCGATAGTGGATGTTCAAGGCACATGACTGGAAGCAAACATCTCCTTAGCTCTTACAAAGAACAAGAAGGCCCACGTGTACTCTTCGGTGATGATAACTTTAGTTTTACCAAAGGATTCAGAACCTTAGAGAATGATGATGTACAAAATAACCCGAGTCTCGTATGTCGAAGGATTAAAGCACAATCTACTATCAAGATCACAATTTGCGACAACGGATTCGAATAAGAGTTCTTGAAGCGACAAGTGTATGATTAGGAATCGAACCACTCAACAAACCTTGCTAACTGGTTCAAGGAAAGGCACAATCTACACAACAGATTGGAACAGTTGCCCAAAGAATACATGCTTAATTGTTAAGAGCTCCAAAAGTAGAAGTTGGCTCTGGCACAAAAGAATGAGCCATCTGAACTTCAAAACTCTTAACAAGATTGTTAGGATGTCTTTGGTTGAGGGACTTCCGAATGAGATATTCTCCAAAGATCAGACATGTGCCGCATGTCAGAAGGGAAAACAAGTTAAAACCTCATTCAAGGGAATACACGGACCTTCCAAAGAGAGTAATCTTTACCCAAATCGCTCCATATGGATCTATTCGGACCCGCACCCGGTCTCGAAGGGCGCAAATATACTCTAGTAATGTCGTGGATGACTATTCCAAGTTTACTTGGGTTGTATTCTTATACAAGAAGAACGAGACAACGACAAAGATACCCGAGCTGCTCAAGAAGCTACAAAATGAGAAGGGTGTCGAGATAGTAAAAAATCGATCGAGATAAAGGTACAGAGTTCCCCGAATTCCTTTATTACGATTTTTGCACCGAAGTTTGGTATACAACATGAAACGTTAGTCGCAAGAACGCCACAACAAAATGGAGTAGCGAAACGGAGAAATGAAACTCTCAAGGAAGTTCGCCACTATGTTAGCTAAACATGCCACACCAAGCCGTTTAAAGGCGTAGTAATCAACATCGATGCCATACTCGGAATGATGTTCTCGATTAAGACTCACTTCAAAACACCTTATGAACTGTGGAAGGGCAGAAAACCTCGTGTTTCATACTTCCATGTTTTTGGGTGAAAGTGTTTCATACACAACAATGGGAAAAGTCAGTTAAAGACTTTTGAGGCCAAGTCAGATGAGGGCATATTCTTAGGATATTCCTCATCCTGCAAGGATTTCAGAGTTTACAACAAACGAACCTTAGTTGTGGAAGAAACACCTCATGTGGTCTTTGATGAGACATCTTCTGGACAAGAGAAAGCTGCCTCAGAACAACCCGTACCGGATCAACCGCTACCTAAAACGCAGAAAATGGATCAGCTAAGCATCAAGGAGAAAGAACCTGAACACGTAACAATGTACATCCCAGAACTTGATCTTGCTGATTCAACAGGTCAATCAGACCCAAAGGTACGCACAACTGTCAGTGAAGAAGTTGTTACAGCTGAGACAGTATCAACTGAACCATCTGGTTCAGGGGGAACTCCTTCAAGTTCCTATGAACAGACACCAGCACATGATGAGTCCAACATCAGCTAAGACATGTTCTTATCAAGTGGATCATAATTCCGCACCACTCCCAATCACTAGTAACGAACTACTATTAGATATGGATGATGTTCTCCAAACAGGCGCACATCAGAATAGAAGGACCTGGATTACCAGTCATCCAATTGATCTGATTAAAGGAGACCCATCTGATAGAGTCAAAACTAGACATCAAATTGGTGAAAGTTCCATGTACTGTTGTTATCTGTCTTTGAAGGAACCAACTACAGTAGAGGAAGCTCTACAAGACGCAAGCTGGATTCTAGCCATGCAGGAGGAGCTGGAACAATTTGAGAGGAATCAAGTTTGGAAATTGGTGGACAAACCAACTCATCAAGACGTAATTGGCACGAAGTGGGTATTCAAGAACAAGAGAGATGAGAAAAATGTCATAACCAGGAATAAGGCAAGACTTGTTTCTAAGGGGTATTCACAATCAGAAGAAATTGATTATGATGAGACCTTTGCACCGTCATTACCGCAAAGCCATTCGGTGTTTTTACGGTATATCTTTGCCTACGAGGGTTCACATGTATCAGATGGATGTAAAGAGTGCATTCTTAAATGGGGTACTAGCAGAGGAAGTTTATGTCGAACAACCTCTAGGCTTTGAAAAAGGCAACCAATTGTACCGTTTAAGGAAAGCTCTTTACGGCCTGAAACAAGCTCCTCGAGCTTGGTATGATACACTCTCTCAATTCTTGATAGACAGCGGGTTCACTAAAGGAATAGTGGACAAAACCTTATTCAGAATAGAAGATGGAGAAGATATTCTGATGGTTCAGATTTACGTGGACGACATCATCTTCGGATCTCCCAACAAGAAGCTATGTGAAAAGTTCAAAGAAATTGATGCAAGGAAGTTCGAGATGTCCATGATGGGTCGATGAATTACTTTACGGGTTTACAAGTCAAGCGAGTACGAAGGATATTCATCTCGCAAAGCGGCTGTGAGGAATCTCTTGCAAAGTTTGGAGTTCAACATTGCAAGGAAGCCAGAATTCCCATGATGACCGGGTTCAAGATGGATCCAGATGAAGATGGTCAGAAAGTTAATCTGAAAGGATATAGAGCTCTGATTGGATCACTACTATACCTGACTACCAGCAGACCAGACATTACTTTTGCAGTAGGTGTATGCGCCAAATTTCAAGCAAATCCAATGCAAAGCCACCTAGAAGCAGCTAAGCGGATTCTCAAGTATCTGAATGGGACTGTAAACCTTGGTTTATTTTACCCATCACGTGACAATCTAGAGCTTAGTTGGTATTCTGATTCAGATTACGGAGGTTACAAAATCGACAGAAAGTCAACCTCAGGTTCATGTCAGTTTCTGGGAAATAAACTGATCTCTTGGTTTTCGAAAAAGAATCGATTCGACATCTACTATCAATCATAATATATGGTTTGCGGAAAGTTGTTGTTCCCAAAATGTCGGCCGAGGATTACAACATCGTAGCTAAGAACGCGTACCTATATTCTCGTGATAATAATAGTTCTATTGCAATCACTCGAGAATCTGTTCTACATACAAGATGCAAGCATGTGGATGTCGGACACCATTTTATCGAGATCACGTTGAAAAGAAGAATATCGAGGATGGAAAAGATCCATCTTGACAAGGAAAAGTCGATATCTTAACTAAGCCGCTTATGAGATCGATTCGAGAGAGTTATCTGGCGAGCTAGGGCTTCGGATCTTGGAGAAAATGCACCGATATGGTTGAAGGACCGATCTCGAAACCGGTTGGTTAAAAGACTAACCAAGTTAAGTGAAATCGGTTGAGTTAGGAATCTCAACCGATCGAACGACGAACGAGAGCCGATACCTCGGATAAAGGAGTAGATCGAAGTCGATAAGTAGCCGATCCAAGTTCGGACAAAGCGGATCGGTTCAAGTCATATCGATTAAGGGGAACCGACGATTGGAAGATTACTTTATAAGTCGATTAAAGTTGCGATCAACAAGCAAGTCAAGAGTAAAGCTCTGAGATCGCATAAGTCGGGAAGAAATGACACAACAATGAAATAACAAAATTTTTCATTAATAAAGACCCAGAGGTCAGATTTACAAGTTACAAGTGATATCACAAGCTACAAGTGCTACAAGCTATCGTCAAGTGGTATTACAAGTACAAGAAGACCCGGAGGTCGATACATAAACCATAAGCCCTAAGACAACCCTAGGCAGGGAAGGAGAGAGAGAGATTTTAAGAGTTGATGCTCTTAGACTCTCCCACCAGTATGAGAAAAGCTTCTAGAATCCTGAAAAGAACTCTTAGAGCTTCGGAGTGAGGAGCGAGAGCGAGCCTTGAAGGATCTTTAAGCTAGGAGCCCTTAGACCTAAAATTCCAGCTGTTAAATGGGACACAGTGCCACAGGTTTGGTCACAAAGACCATATGGCCATGAGTGTCTCATGCAAATATTGAGTTTGATACACCTTTTTTTATATCAAACCCATGTTTTGTTTCAGACTAAGTCTGTTGATGCTTATTTCGTCATCTCGATAGGCGCACAAGGTGCATACGGTTAGGAGAAGTGCCTTCTCATTTGCCTTAGCAGATCCGCTTCCATGGTGGTAAAGAAGCTTAGCATTGATCGTATGTGAAATCTTAGATGACGACGAAAGCAGTGTGAAGGAACACACAGGGTTGATTTGAGAAGCTGAATTCATTGGAAAAGGGCTAAAGGTTCCCATCGGAAGTTTCACCGGAAATAAGGAACTCATCGGAAAAGCATGAAGTATATGCTAAAGAAGATGAATGGTTTATGTTGTGTTGTTTGCCTAAACACCCCAAAAAAATTTATAGAATAGAAATTAATTAGTATAAATGCAAATTTTATCTTTTCAGAAGATCTTAAGAGAAATTTGCATCGACAACGCGTCAGGAACACGCGGCTAATGGTTGGATGAGTTAACGGTGCCATTATTACGGAATATCAAATCACGCCGATTTGGGAATCGAGGCGACTTTTGGACTCCCCGAAGTATAAGTTTTGGCGGGAGTTGACTTCAGTAAATACGGGCTGATTAGAAGAAGACTGAAGGATGAAGTGTATCAGATAAGTGGATAAAATAAGTAGCGAAGTGTTTCAAGCAAGAATCTGATCAGAGAAGTGAGATATTGTTGGGAAATGCATGAGGCAACCATCATATAAGTCAACAAAGTACCAGATCAGATCACCGTGGTATCTGATTGATTACAATATCAATCAGTCAGATACGCTCTCTTATTTATCTCTTTCTGAATACCTTATATGCGTTATTTAAATAATTGATTTATTTTACTCTGTTCATGATGCATGCTCTGCAAAGCTTTTAATGCGGACTTGGAAATGTGTTTTTAATGAGTTTTATTGCGAATTTTTGAGTCTGAAATACGAGAAGACTACTTTTCTCAACCGTGCGATCAAAATACTTTTTGGCCGACTAATCTCAGCCACTGTTTTCAAAACACGGATACTTGAGTACTTTGGAAAGTTGTGCAAAAAAGGTTTTCCCTCATTTTCTATAAAATCCAAATCTTTTCAGAAAAACCTCTTTCCACTACTACGTCTTCTCAAAGTTCTTAAAATATCAAATTCTTTCAAAAAAATCTTCAGAGAATTACTTTCGAGATCAATTGATTCTACTCTTCCGATTTCTAAATCTTTCGAATCAATTTCTGGTAATTTCTTGTTTTAATTAATTGCATGATCACAATTTCTCTCTGGTACCTAGGTTTACAAATCGTGATGATATATTTCTGTATTTCTTTATTTGATCTAAACGCTTAATTGCTAAATTGATGCTAAAATTACTAGTTTGACCGAATTTATTGAAATATCTTACTCAAACTAAACATCAATTTGCATATCGTACAAAAATGGCATATCTTATTCCACGACCGGGCCAAGGGAAAAAGTTCTGCAATTTTTCATCGATGAAGAAAGACATCATTGATGAATAATGATAGTCTTCACCATCACCTCGCACTCCTGAATCGCCGAAATTTCAGAGTGCTTGCGAGCGTGTGGACTTGAACGCTATTGCTCTACACATCAGAACATCGTCCACGCACATGAAGCTCTGGAGTTTCTATACAATCTGCAGAGGGATGAAGACATTGATGCTGACCTGATTTCTTCCGGTTGAGGACTGGAAGTCACGAGTGTCGAATGGCGATCTCGGAGGATATTCGCCTAACTTCGAGGAAGCATCAATCCAGAGACCTACACGACTGATGTGGGAGAAAAGGGATTTCTTGAAGCCGAGCTGTTGAGACTAGCAAATAGGGAGAACACGACAAACGTCAAAGCCTCCTACCTGAAGAGAAAATATCGACTTCTTATTGAAATTGTTCAGAAGGTGATCATGTGCTCAACCTACAGTCTTGATGTAGTCACTTCGTACAAGATAAGTGTCATGGCCGCACTAATCAAGAAGGCTTGGATATCGATTGGTTGGGTATGGTCAAAGCAAGATCGGGAAAAGACTCGAAGTTCGAATCCCGACCCCGAGCAATGAAGTGTGCTTATCTTCCAAGTGCTCATTCATATACAAAATCTCTATCATTCTGTCAGATAAGCTACCACAGAATTATAAATGGATAGAGAATGGAGCAAAGATATACCAAGCAAAGCACAAGGCCATATTGGGCAAAGATGAGTCCCTACCTGGACAATCTGATGAGGATCCAACTCCTTATGTGCCCAAACCCAAGGGAGAAAAGAAGGGAAAAGATAAAAGCCCATCCGATGCGAGGAAAAGGCCGCTCGGAGAAGAGGATGAAGAGGAAGGATCTCGCCAAGAAACCAGATGCTTTCGGCGGAAACGTCGAAGAGAGTCTCATCTCCTCCGAAATCCCCAAGTTCTCGACAAAGAAGTGAGCGAAGGATCTGATCTGAAGTAAGATCGAAAGAAGAGATAGCAAATCCGCCCGAGCCAACTATCATAAAAGTAAGGGAAGAACAGATGATCGCAGCAGAAGGAGAGAAATATGTCAGAAGGACAGAAGTGGAGCAACCTGAGGAAGAATCACTATCTGATTCTCTGCCTCTCACCAAGATCTTCCAGAAAGCAAGATCGCCAACGCCCACTTCCAAATCACCATCACCCTCTCCTCAAAAATCATCATCACCTCCCCACAAAACCTTCTCACCCTCACTCTCGCCTATCAGATCACCAACATCTCCCACACCACCAATCAATGAACCCGCTCAGAAACCCGAACACCCAACAACCTGAAAACGAACTCGAACTACAAACATCCCAATCCCCAATCAAGTCTCAAGAACCTGAGAGATCCGACGAGTGAGTGTCCGTCTCTCATAATCCCTTCAATACCAGAACCGTGCTTGCTTCACCTGCTCCAGAAAGCACCATCATAAGGATAATGAAGCAACAGATCAAAGAGTATCTGCTGGATCTATGCCCTGAATTGGATCAACATCCTGGCATCCAGCAACAGATAGAAGAGATAGAGTTCTGGAGGGATATCAGACTGAAGAGCATTGAAGAATTTATGATTCTAATGACAACTCTGGGATCAGATTTCTTTGTAGGGTTGGAGTTGAAATGTCTAAACAATGCTGGGATTGAAAGTGTTGTTGAATTGGCATCTGATGATGATATCAGATGGTTGATTCCGAAAAGGTTCTATTCTTGATAATAGGGAGGAAACCGTTCAACCTCCTACGGATCATGAGGAAATGTCGATGAACCAAGAATGGGTCTTTGAGATGAGACCCGACTTGGCAAGGCTTCAACATCCTGAACAGATTGCTTTTTGTGCTCGACGATACCTAGATCATCATACTCGAGAAGATTAAAATGGGATCAAGGCGCATTTGAAGACAAATTCAAATTCAAAAGCAGATCCGATGAAGCGATTTGAAGATGAGCAAAGCAAAACTAGTTGACAAGGAACGAAGTCAAACAGGTTAGGATGCACAATGTCATCCTTGCTAAAGTAATGCAACTAGTATATCCTCTTGCGAGAAGCTCAAACTCGATCGACAAACTCTCGGTTCGCATGACAGATGCTCAATCGAACCGCGTACTTTTGGAAAGTGTCCGGCATCCTTGGACAAAACCAACAACCACTTGGATATGGGTTGGAAACATTTTTCTAGCTTCTATGAGCAAGAGCAAGACAAGAAATCGAAAACCGCTCTCGACGCTTTACACTCCTTCATACACCTTCGCCACCGCTCCACCCTCTTGTTGTCGAGGAACTCAAAGAGGAGATCTCACGGCAATTAACCGCTCGAACCAAGAAGATGTCCAACCTCTTTGATGAAACCAAAAAGGGGAAGGAAAAGAGAATAAAGAGAAGAAGAAAAATGACTCGAACCATACGCTTAATAACTTTTTCATCTCTACCAAAAACCATCAGATCGACTTGCCATCCACTCCATCTAATGATCTCGTTCGGAAATGAAAAAAACCGTGGAGCAACATAGCAAAAGAGATCGCCGAGCGTAAAAGTGCTTTTCAAAGGTTCTTGCCATAGTCGACAAGATTGAAGACTTTTCTTCGCTAGCTTCGTAAAATAATGGAAATCACGATCGGGCCAAGAGCCTTGAACTCACTAAGAAATTAGTCAAGAAGAAGCGAACAAGATGAACCCGAAAGACTCGAGGAGAAAGAAAGGCAAAGGCAAGATGATGAAAGCAATCGGAAGATCGAGATAAGGCCGACTATTCTCCACCAAAAGCCAGGATGACTCTGAACAAGTTCAAGAGCGGATAAGACCTAGAGAATAAGAGAGGCCGCAATCAAGAAGCAGAAGTTAGCAGAGGCTAAGGGACTGAACATCGCTTACATCCGAAGGAAGAGGAAGAACGAAGCTGCAGCAGAGGAGATTGCTTGGGTGAAGAATGCCCTTCTGGCACCTGTTAAAGGCATCCTTCGTACTGCGGCTAGATCTCGCTTCGAAATGGGATCGGATCATAGGAGAATGGTTATGTGACGCCTACATCCTCGGAGAAGATTCCAATTCATCAAGATCGGTCAAAAATGATGATGAATTTCGAACTGGTTAGCAACAAAGTATCCAGATTTCTACCAGACAGTAATGAAAGAAGGCAAGATCATGTCACTGATACCATAAGCTCCACCCTTTGAAGTACTCCTTCCACCTTTGCGTCCAGACAACAAGCTAGATCCTGTTAAATTCAAGAATACCTACTATGGATTTGCTTAAAAAGGAGGGATCCATAGAAGAGAAGAGCTGGACAAACTAATGCAAAGGATGTACAGGATGTTTGGCATCCCCAAAGAACTACAAATGTTCAAGTACACCTGAGGAAGACAACTTGGAATCAGATGATAGGTACGCTTTTCATGTATTCTATAATGCACACACCTATCTGAATGAAACTTTCCATCTCACTGATTCTAAGACAACATCTCATTGTCTTCTGAGGTATATATTGTTTACATTATCTACATTTCCATTCATGGTATCTGTTTTTCTGATTAAGTGTGATTAAGTGTTTTGGTTCCATCAAAAAGGGGGAAATTATTGGGAAATCTGTAATTTAGTTTTGATGGAAGTTCCAAAACAGGTTGTAATAGGACAAGTCAGACCTGTTAGCTGACTGATGACTTAGAATCAGATTAAGATGACCAGCTGAAATGTATAGATAGCCGATGTAAAAGATAGGTCACATATTAAGGGGGAACTCAATATGTATAGGTCAGGTCGAAGTATCAGATGACCCAGATATGGTCAGATGATCAGAAGACTAAGCACAAATCAGAAGACAAGAAGTCGAAGATCGGTGAAGACAAGAAGACATCTCGGATGAACACAAGACTCGGATAGACATCAAGACTCGGATGAACACAAGACTCAGATAAACTGAAGACTTCGATGAATAAACACAAGACTCGATTATGACCGAATCTTCGAGAGACACTGAAGATTAAAAGGCTGAAGACCTATATCGTGAGAGTCCTAAGACAATGTGCATCCGAAGACTCAACAAAAATAGTAGATCGATCGCCACTGATCAAGTCGACTCACACTTGGTAACAATCTAAAAGATACACCAGACAAGACGAATCTTCTACAAAAGGAATATCAATCGTCTAACGGACAAATTTCTGAAGTGCCGCCTCGCGAAGCCAAGGAGAAAGCGACACGTTCACAAAAAGAGCTGGCAATGTGGGATACGACGCTGCAGACAAAAATGGCGCTAATGATGCCTACGGCCACGCCGATAATCGGAGCACGTCACAATCATATCCTACAACCTACCTAATATAGCCTGAAATTCAAATTGCCCTCCAACGGCTCTTTGATTTCGAGGTCTATAAAATGGGATTGTTTGTCAATTGAAGACAAGAGACAACTAGCAAAGAACGGACACGGAGACACCGCAAAAGAAACAAAAAGCAAAATCTCCGCTCAAAGAACACTATTTTTGAAGATTATTCTTAGAGTATTCATCCCATTAGTTCTTAGCAAGAAATCCTATCCACTAGCATTTTGGCTACCTAAAACACCAGGATAGATTTCCAGTTGGAACCCTCAAACATTCTTTACCCAAACGCAAGTTAGGTTAAGTTTGTTCCGGGAAGATTTCAGACTAGGGATTCTAGTTTTCTGATTTCTAGTTCGGTTGAGTGTGAACTCGATAAACATCTGTAGAGTGTGAACTCTATAAACATCTCGACCATCCTTTGAAGGATATAAGTCCCACAGGTTAAGTTTGTAGAGTGAGAACTCGGTAAACATCTCGGCCATCCCGTGAGGGGTATAAGTCCCACAAGTTAAGTTCGGTTAAGGTTCCCCTGTGTTAAGGGAAGAGTGGACGTAGGACGGGTTTCGTCTGAACCACTATAAAAAGTCTTGTGTGCATTTACTTGCTTTCTTATTGCTTTACACTACTCACACAACTGAGTTTAAAACAGCATACATATTATAAGTTAAGCTCGGTCTGCACCAAGCAACTGATCTAATCAGGTTGACACCTTAGTCAGCTGATTGAAAACTGACTTTAGAATCTGAATTGATAAAACTGGTTTTTCACACGGGTAAAAACAAGCTTCCGCACCATTCAGTTAAACTGACAGATATCAAGTTGATCTGCCCTTAGGCACTCAGTAAGATTGAACATCAGTCTAAACTGATACACTAGCACTCTGATCGGGTAATCTGCAGTTCACACCTGATCCGCACAAAAAGTTTTGGAAGTCTATTCACCCCTCCCCTCTAGACTTCCACCATCACAATATCCGTTCGGGACCTACAAATAAATATAAACGCGTCAAATTCAAAAAAATCATATAGGTATGCTTAATTAAGAGATATAAACCACGTACTTAAAATGGTTAATTTAATGCAGTAAAAAATATAGTCATTACATAACGAAATTTGTGAAAATTGATTAGTTGACCAAATTTAAGAGTGATTGCTAAAGTACAATTAATAAATGTAAAAGTATAATAAGAAAAACTTTATTATTGCAATGATTAATATTTAAATTATAATATATTCCAAATTTAATTTTAAATATATCTTTAAGATGTTATATTTATGGAATGTTTTTAGAATTTGTAGAACTGAATATACCATGGAAGCAAATATTTTTTTGAAGATGAATATTAATTTAAATATTTATTTCTATACATAGGTTTTGTTATATTTTAAAAAAATTAATAATGATAATTGTTTTAAATTAATTACCAAACATAAAGGTCAAACTATATTTAATTAGATACAATACTTTTTTATGGAAGATATGTACCGACTAATTGAACATAATTTTGTCAGTCTAATTTATTTAAATATTTTTTAAATAATATACGTGTGCCAAAATATTAGTAGATGTAAATCATCTGATCATTTGACAATCTAATGATTTTTTTTGGACAAGGTATTTGAATATACAAGTTAAGAGAAATAATTAATTTATTTATTAGCAATATATATATTCTTGAAAATTGTTAAGCGTATGAACAATATGAAAAAATCTTTGTACTTCTGGTTGAAATTTTTATTAGATTTATTGGTTATAAGTATTATAGTATAATTTATTTATCCATAATTACAAATTCAATTTAATTAAAGAACTAAAATGAATATATTATTTTATCATGATTAATTCCTACAATATTAGTTTTAAATGGATGTTATTATTTTTTTAATGGAAAAATATCGATTATTTACATTTCAAATAACTTAAATTTATTATCATACATTGAATTTTTGGGAAATTTTTTGTTCTTTCTTTGTTTTTACTTATTATTCTGTTTTTTACAGTAGGGCTTTTACTAACAATTGCCTAATATTTTATGAGGAAGGAAAAAAATATTGGAAACCTAAAAAAGTATTTTTCTTTCAAAATAATTGATTGATATATACCATGTGCACGCTATCTTACTTATGTAAAAAATAGCAGCCAAATCCTTTATTATATATATATCGTGCTTCAATCCTTCCATTTGTTGTCTTTGAAAAATATAATATTTTAGGAGATATATCTTTTGGTAGAATTCATAAAAATATTCAGTTAGTTACCTCTTTCTCGCATAATATTTTACTCCTTTGTCTTTTAAAAACTCATTATTTTTATTCATTATGATGTCTTATTATTTTGTGTAATGATATGATGAACATGACTTTTAATGTACGTGACCATTTAAGTGGTGAATTGATGTGCATATTTGTGTCATTTGTTTTGTCTTTATGCAGGTGATATGATAGTTTCTAATGAACTCGGTCAGAAGCTCTAAAGGTTTTTTTTTGAATGGGAGCATATTTCATGACCATTTTTTAGGATATCAGTGGCTTCTTGGAGAAGAAGAGAAAAATTATTGAGATCAAATATGAGATTTGTTGTATGGTGGAAGTTGCGGATTAAGCAGCTACATGGAATTCTTCTTCCCTTTTTCTGAATTTAGAGTTCATTAATAGAGATATAGTGTTTTTAATGCATGCTTTTGGAATAAACCTTATATAATTATTTCAAGATTATTTTATATACAAGTGAATTTTCATCCTATTGATTAATCCATTGAGATTGTGGGAACCCCCCCCCCCCCTTTTTTTTGTGATGATCTTAAATTTTTAGGTGAATTATGACAGATTTATTTTCAGGTATCATCTCACTTTTCCCATTATTTTAATACAAAAAGGTAAATTTTCTGCTATATATACAAGTGAAATTGTAGCTACCATTTAAAATCTCTTTCATTGCAAAACTTAAGGTTTAACGTGAAATGTTAAGTACATACATGTGTTGATAATTGCATAAGAAAATACATATTTGAAAATATGTTTAGACTCCTTCATTATTGACAGTAAATGTATACATTTCCAAATAAGTTTTTAAATAGGGTCAATTGTAGGAAATTACCCGTAACTTAGGGGAGGTAGCAAGTTAAGGACAATATACTTCTTCGGTCCGGGAAAAGTAGGATATTAACTTCTTTTTTTTTGCAGAAGTAGGACATTAACCTTTTTTTGGGCAAAATATGGACTATTTTTTTTCGACAAGCATAAAAATATAAACTTTTATTTTTTATAAAAGTAGGGCATTAACTTTTTTTTTGACAAATATATGTTATTTTATTTGCTATTTAGTGTTAAAATATTGTATTTCAATATTAAAATAATATATATCAGTATAACATTACACATTTTCTCTTTTGTGGAGAATTATATTTATTATATGCACTACAAAAAAATTACTTTTCTGTGGCGAAAATATTTGTCACTAAAACCAAACTTTTCGTCACTAAAGACTTGTTGTGAAAAAAAAAAAATTTGTCACAAGCGTCGTCATCAAAAGCCTGTCACAAAAGGTTTTTGGTGACGGTAAAAAAAATATCGTCACTATAGCTAGTGACGAAATATATTTCTCACGAAAGATAATACTGTCGTGACAAATATATCGTCACTATATCTCTATATTTTCGTCACCAAAAAATATTTTTCGTCACAACAACCTTGCATTGTTGTTGTTTCACGTGACAAAACATAGTTTTCACCATAGATAATGTTATCGTGACAAAATTATCATCATTATAACCTTATATTTTCATCACCAAAATTATTTTTTGTCACAACATCTTTACATTTTTGTTGTTTCAAGTGACAAAACTATTTGTCGTTATAGGTAATGTTGTCGTGACAAACTTATCATCACCATAGACTTATATTTTCATCACCAAAATTATTTTTGTCACAATATTCTTAATTTTTTGTTATTTCAAGATAAAATCTATTTGTCACTTTATACAATGTTATCCTGACAAACTTATCGTCACTATAACTCAATATTTTCGCCACCAATTTTTTTTTGTCACAACATCCTTACATTTTTTATATTTCCCGTGGCAAAACATATTTGTCACCATATATTTTTTTTTTCGTGATGAAATTATAGTCACTATAACCTTTTATTTTCATCACAATATAAATACATTTTTTTTGTTTTACGTGACAAAACATTTTCGTCGCTTAAGATAATATTATTGTGACAAAGATATTTTCACATGTACTAGAGCATTATCATCACAAAAATCAATTTTCGTCAAAAGAATTATTTGTTTTGGTTGTTTGTTGTGACAACTTTAAGAAGTATTTATGACGAAATTTTCATCACATGAGTTTGTCACATTTACTCGTGACAAATACATTGTCACCAAAGTACCCTTCTTGTAATGACAACTTTGTCACCCTAAGTTATTAGTCAACAAAAAAATTACAATTTTATCACTACAAACTCATCGTACTAAAATATAATATATACAACTCACCAAAAACACATAAGTCTAAAACCTAAATATCGATATCCTCATAAAACACAATTGTAATAAAAATAATGTAACAGTCAAAATATCATAAAACAACAAAAGTATTTGTACTCATAAAAAAATTGTAATGAAAATAGTTTAACAGTCAAAATATCATAAAACTACAAAAGTATTTGAACTAAGAAAATAATTCGAGTACTTCCCAAGATGTCCAAAGCTCTTTACCAAAATTGAGAAGTCGTCTTCACTCCATATGAATCTTTTATAAAGCAAAGGTCCATTCTGCATAACAAAGAACATTTGTAAAGTAATAGTTATACAATACAAATAATAAAAATTTTAATCCAAAAAAACCAAACAAAACAACCAGATCACATATTCACCAAAAAAATACACTAAAGATATTTATATTGCACATATCATAACTCACAATACTAAAGATATCTCACCATATATACTGCCTCAAAAGTTTCTCTCTACGAAACACATATATATCTAGTGCATCATACCATATTTACAAGATTGATTCTCTAACACAATTTTAAGAATCTGGCATGTATAGATGAAGTTTTTCTACAAGCAACTCCTAATTTTTACACTTTGATTAGTGCTATAATGTTGCAAAAGTGGATTAAAGAATTTTTAAAAATAGAAAAGGAATATTATTCTTACCAAGAAAGATTGGATGTACGACCCTGCATCTTCAACATATCTTGTAGCATCTTTTGAAATTGTGACATTAGAACATCAAACTTGTCCTCATTACTCTTGTACTTCTCCTTCTGCTCTTCCAATTGCTCTGAGAGGGTGTTAATTTCTCCTTGTGCATTCTCCATTGCAGTTTGAGTTTCATCAAGTTTTGATCGAGTTTCATCAAGTGTAGCTTGTGTTTCACTCAACTTGTCACTCAGTTGAGAACCTTGTTGGGTACTTGATAAGGAGTTAGATCCTCGAGGTACCTCTACCCCATATCTCATTCCATTCTGATATCCAGAACGACGTCCAAGAGTTGTCTCGAGTATTTGATCCTCTGTCATAGAAGCTTATCCTTCTTCTGGTGTCGCTTCCTCCAATTCTATCATTTTATTCTGCAATTTAATGTTTAAATAATTAATAATTATTAATGAAAAAAATTATTTTAACTAGTTCTTTTTCTTACATAAGCTTGCTGAGCACTTGAATTCACGAAGTTGCCAGACTTGTCGACATGGGTACTTTTGAAAAGTTCAATCATGCTCTTATTAGTCTGTATAGAACATACACGTCAGACCTTTGATATGCAAAAAAAAAATAAAAAATAAGCCAGACATTAGAGCAAAATGCCAAATTCACATAATCAACAGAAAGACTATTCTCTATAGTGTTAACTTTTCCCCCACCAAGTTAGGTGTGTGTGTCAAATCACCACAGCTCAATGCACACTGTAAGAATAATTACACTCATTTGTCTTGTTAGTCCACAGAGCATGCAACAAAAGAGTGATGCCATAATAAACCTATCAATTTATTCTTTTGTGTTGGTCCCGGTGCAAATGAGTCTTACACGTGTATGGGGGGGAATACACATGTTCAGTGATTTTTAAAACTTTTCTTCACAGAGATTAGAAGGGTCAGGATGTCCTGAGAATTATGCCCTGAGAAGCACAAATCGCCCTGAGTCAAAGTCTACTGAGACAGTGATCCTGAGCTGCTTTCAGAAGCTTCAGATTAGCCTAACTGATCCTGAGTTTTATCAGAGATCCTGAGAAGCTTGGATCAGATAATTATCTTACTGAACACTCAGTAGAGTTGGTTCAGTTTGGTAACTATTTGTTCTAGCTACTCAAGAGTGCGGAATGGTTTGCCCTCAGTTTATACTCATTTTATCTTGCTGAAAATCTCTTCCTTAGTAAAACAGTGGTTAAGGCTGTGATCAAATTTAATGCAAGTTCAGTGGATTGTTTCCAACTGAATGTCAGTAAAATCAGTATGCTTTCAGTGAAAATATGCAAGATAGTATGCACTACAGAAAGCAAATAACACAGCAATTATAGTGGTTCAGAGACTCAAGCTCCTACGTCCACTCTCTCTGATCTTCAGAGAAATTCCTTAACACACTTCTCCTAAAGCTTTCAGACTGACTCACTGCAGTGTTTAGGCTGACTCACTGCAGCTTACTAACTCAACACACACAAGTTTTCAGACTACCACAAGTAGCTTACTAACTTCTTCTCTAGAGCTTTCTAGCTGAACTCAACTGCAGCTTACTCACTCTTTACAAATCTTACTCACCAACAATTTAGAAACACACAAACTACCTTATCAAAGGGTTTGGGTTTGGTTGGTTTCCAACTAGGGTGAGATATCCTTTATAATAAGAACAAATGCAAAGGCTAGGATATCTCTACTAAGCTTTGGATATATCTATCAAATCTAGGCTTAGTGTAATGAGCTCTCTTCAATGTGAAACACTTGGGAAATTTTAGGTTTTTCGAGTGCTTCAATTTGCAAGAATACGAATGAGCTCTTGAGTTGCTTTGATTTCCCGTAACCTCTCAATGGTGAAGGTTACTGATATTTATAGGCAACTTCTCCAATGGTCACTCTTTGAAAAACTATCCGTTGGAAGAGATAGCATCAAGAGTTTCCTCTTCTAGTTATTGATGAACAACTATTTTTAGGGTTTTAACAAACCATTGCATGTTTTAGGAAATATGCAGCCATGTAGCCAATCACCAACTTCTGTGAACTGGAAAATTTGATGTCTGACATTTCTTTAGTGAGATGTCGCTTTCAATGTCAGTAGAGTATGTTGTTGTTTCCTCCTTATTGGTCGAAATCTTCTTTTGAACAGAGACAAACAAAATGGCTCTTTTTAAGTTGACCTTTCTGATCTTATATTTTCCTTAATGTCCACAAATGTCTAACATTTTGTTTGTTTGTAATAGGAATGAACATACACTATTTCATTAAGATAGTGGTTCAGGGTCCTTTTTTGATCAGTACACAAACAGTCTTCAGGATCTTCGGTTTTCAGGATTCTTCAATCTTCAGGATTCTTCAGAGTCTTCAGAGTTTTCAGGAATCTTCTGAGTCTTCTGAGTTTTCAGGATTCTTCTGAGTCTTCAGTATACAAAAATTTCCTGATCTATATCTGCTGACTATACATGGTGCAGATAATCTTGATTCCTAATTTCTATTGAAACCTGATCCTGATTCTATATTATCAAGATGTCCTGATACATGTCATACTCAGGGGTTTTGGGATCTAATCAGAATCTTTATTCAAATTCATCTCCCAACAATCTCCCCCTTTTTGATGATGCCAAAATCATCTTGTTACATTTAAGAAAACCTAACCTATACTCAGGTTTCAGTTGTCTATTACATTCAAATGGCATATCAGAAAAGTTAGAACATGTAAAAAGATAATGAGATATTTTCTTGAACATAAAAGATAGACTTTTCATTGATGAAAGATAAGAGTTACATAGTATAATGAAATTCAAAAAGATAAGCTTCAGTCTTCAATCTCATCTTCTGGTACTTCTAAGTTAAACATCACATAGTACCTCTTTTTCAATCCATCTCTTTCCTTGATGATCTCAGGGTTGTTTCCTGTCATGCCTAGCTGAAGAGCATACTGAGCAATTTCCTGAGAGATGGCTGCTTCATTCACAAAGCCATTCCCAAATCTTGGAGCCGGGTACATGTATGGTCCTGGAGCCACAATCTGAGTGTTGCTCTCATCTTCCAGGTTGATCCATCTCTGCAGATACTCAGGATAAAATGTTAACAGATATTCAATGAAAGCTTCATTTTTATCTGAGCTGCTCCCTCTCCATTCTCTCAGAATCTCATAATAGAACCAGAAGGTTCTCTTGATTTCCTCCCATGCATCATTGATCTGTAAAGGCATCTGTTGGTCCCGGTGGGAAAACCCATTTTGCGCGTGCGGAAGCAAACATGTCGGGCGATGCATATAAAACAGGGGTGAAGGAATGGTGATTCCAGATTTTTCACTTTTAAGCTCATGTGTTGTGTCTTGCTTATAATCGAATGCGTAGGACAAGATAAGAACGTAAAGCAGTAAACACACAACAATGTATAGTGGATCGGAGACTCAAGCTCCTACATCCACTCTCCCTGTTCCTAGGGAAATTCCTTCAAACACTTCCTAAGGCTTTACGACTACCTCACATAGTTTACTAACCTTTCTACTTTGAGCTTTACGACTACCTCATGGTTTACTAACTTAAAGCCTCTGGACTTATCACCCTCTCGGGCTCGCCTCTTAGATGTTTAACGAGTTCACACTCCTTCCGGGACTTATCACCCTCTGGGATTGCCTAACAACTACCTCACTTCACCCTTTGGTTTATCTCTTACGAGAATGGGTTTTGGGTTTGGTGTTGTCTCCAACTATGGTGAGATTTTTTCCCTTACATTTGTTTAGCCTCAATGCTAAGGTTGGGAAAATCTCTCTAAGCCGTATGATACATCGTCGTGGGTTGCTTAGGTTGGGTTCTAGAACACTCTTTGAATATATTTGTATATCTACAGACTTGTGTTCTAGGGTGGGAATGCTTTGAGTATAACTCTCTTAGCTCTGTAGCATCGTGTGATATATTCTCCACGCATCCACACTTAATTTGATGGAAGAACTTGTATTTATTGTGTGGATTTGAATGTTACCGTTGGAGAGAATCACATTCAAATCCACATTATTCTCTGTAAGTTCTGCAGCTTTTTCAGGCTGGTTGTCTTCCTCTCATTGGTCCACGTCAGCTGGATTCCAACGGCTATATTCCTCAGCTTCAGTGCCTCGGAACATTCAGGATATATTGAGCATTCAATTACATTCTTGAGTCTTGATGATTCTTGTGCCTTCAGTATTCTCTGAGTCTTCAGGTTTCTCTGAGCCTTCAGGTTTCTCTGAGCCTTCAGATTTCTCTGAGCCTTCAGGATTCTCTGAGTCTTCAGATTTCTCTGAGTCTTCAGATTTCTCTGAGTCTTCAGATTCTCTGATACCACTTGTTGGTTTCGGTGGGAAAACCCATTTTCTTGTCTGAGAAGCAAACATGTCGGGCGATGCATATAAAACAGGGGTGAAGGAATGGTGATTCCAGATTTTTCACTTTTAAGCTCATGTGTTGTGTCTTGCTTATAATCGAATGCGTAGGACAAGATAAGAACGTAAAGCAGTAAACAACACAACAATGTATAGTGGATCAGAGACTCAAGCTCCTACATCCACTCTCCCTGTTCCTAGGGAAATTCCTTCAAACACTTCCTAAGGCTTTCTGACTACCTCTGTAGTTTACTAACCTTTCTACTTTGAGCTTTCTGACTACCTCTGTAGTTTACTAACTTAAAGCCTCTGGACTTATCACCCTCTCGGGCTCGCCTCTTAGATGTTTAACGAGTTCACACTCCTTCGGGACTTATCACCCTCTCGGGATTGCCTAACAACTACCTCACTTCACCACTGGTTATCTCTTACGAGAATGGGTTTTGGGTTTGGTGTTGTCTCCAACTATGGTGAGATTTTCCCTTACATTTGTTTAGCCTCAATGCTAAGGTTGGGAAAATCTCTCTAAGCGTATGATACATCGTGGGTTGCTTAGGTTGGGTTCTAGAACACTCTTTGAATATATTTGTATATCTACAGACTTGTGTTCTAGGGTGGGAATGCTTTGAGTATAACTCTCTTAGCTCTGTAGCATCGTGTGATATATTCTCCACGCATCCACACTTAATTTGATGGAAGAACTTGTATTTATTGTGTGGATTTGAATGTTACCGTTGGAGAGAATCACATTCAAATCCACATTATTCTCTGTAAGTTCTTCAGCCTTTTTTTCGTTGGTTGTCTTCCTCTCATTGGTCCACGTCGTTTGGATTCCAACGGCTATATTCCTCGACTTGATTGCCTCGGAACATTCAGGGATATCTTGAGCATTGATGCATTCTTGAGTCTTGATGAGTCTTCTTGTGCCTTGATATTCTCTGAGTCTTCGAGTTTCTCGAGCCTTGAGGTTTCTCGAGCCTTGATTTCTCTCGAGCCTTGAGTTCTCTGAGTCTTGATTTCTCTGAGTCTTCAGATTTCTCTGAGTCTTCAGATTCTCTGATACCACTTGTTGGTTTCGGTGGGAAAACCCATTTTGCGCGTGCGGAAGCAAACATGTCGGGCGATGCATATAAAACAGGGGTGAAGGAATGGTGATTCCAGATTTTTCACTTTTAAGCTCATGTGTTGTGTCTTGCTTATAATCGAATCTCGTAGGACAAGATAAGAACGTAAAAGCGATAAACAACACAACAATGTATAGTGGATCAGAGACTCAAGCTCCTACATCCACTCTCCCTTGTTCCTAGGAAATTCCTTCAAACACTTCCTAAGGCTTTCACGACTACCTCTGTAGTTTACTAACCTTTCTACTTTGAGCTTTACGACTACCTCTCAGGTTTACTAACTTAAAGCCTCTGGACTTATCACCCTCTCGGGCTCGCCTCTTAGATGTTTAACGAGTTCACACTCCTTCGGGACTTATCACCCTCTCGGGATTGCCTAACAACTACCTCACTTCACCACTGGTTATCTCTTACGAGAATGGGTTTTGGGTTTGGTGTTGTCTCCAACTATGGTGAGATTTTCCCTTACATTTGTTTAGCCTCAATGCTAAGGTTGGGAAAATCTCTCTAAGCGTATGATACATCGTGGGTTGCTTAGGTTGGGTTCTAGAACACTCTTTGAATATATTTGTATATCTACAGACTTGTGTTCTAGGGTGGGAATGCTTTGAGTATAACTCTCTTAGCTCTGTAGCATCGTGGGCTATATTCTCCACGCATCCACACTTAATTTGATGGAAGAACTTGTATTTATTGTGTGGATTTGAATGTTACCGTTGGAGAGAATCACATTCAAATCCACATTATTCTCTGTAAGTTCTGCAGCTTTTTCAGGCTGGTTGTCTTCCTCTCATTGGTCCACGTCAGCTGGATTCCAACGGCTATATTCCTCAGCTTCAGTGCCTCGGAACATTCAGGATATACTGAGCATTCAGTACATTACTGCGAAGTCTTGATAATTCTTCGTGGCTTCAAGATTCTCTCGAGTCTTGATTTCTCTGAGCCTTCAGGTTTCTCTGAGCCTTCAGATTTCTCTGAGCCTTGAGTTTCTCTCGAGTCTTGATTTCTCTCGAGTCTTGATTCTCGATTTCATCTTTGAGTCTTGAAATCTAACATGTTCTATATCTGCCGACTATACACGGTGCAGATATTATCCTGAACACTCTAAAACTGAATCCTGACTCATCTATCAAGATTATCCTGAACATGTCATACTCAGGGGTTTTGGGATCTAATCAAAATCCTCTTTATTAAATTCATTTCCCAACAGCATCCATTTATCAATGTGCGGCCATTTCTGAGTCCTCTCAGTACCTCTCCTCTTGCCAATAAATTTCCTGAATACACCCCTTCTCTTCAGCTCTTCTTCATTTTTCTTCTTGATTAGTGGAGCCCCTGAAACAGAAGCAGCAGTTCTCTTTTCTTTTTCAATCTGCAGGGCTCTCAGAGTCTTCTTAGTATCGAAGGTCTTTGGTTGTGTATCAGGTTCAGCTTCTTCAGGTTCTTCCTTAGATTCATCGAACTCAACCACAAGCTTCCTTTGAACAGGTTTTGAAACTTTTGCTTTCTTTTTCCTCTCTTGTTCAACAAAAGCAACTGTTTTTCTCTTCTCAGGTCTAGCTTGTTCTTCCCCTGCCTTGCTTGTTTCAACCTTTTTTCTGTCAAGCATCTTTTTCTTGTGTGATTTCCTGAACAATCTGTTCGGATGTATGAGTGAAGCCAGGTTCTTCAACTTCTTTGAACTTCAATTTCTCAGTGGCTTCAATCTCACTCAGAGCATCCAAGATCTTCTTTGCATCAGCTTCTTCTCTGGCTTTCTTCTCCAAGGTCTGTGCCAACAACTTATCCAATTGTCCTTTCGAACTTGGTCTTTCCCCCATTTTGGCATCATACCTTGGGAGAAGTTGGGATAATGCAGTATCCATATGGTATTGCTCTTTGCCTAAGATCCGCACCTCCCCAGCCAATTGATCATGCTCATCTTCCAGCCTCATCATGTAGTTTTTGGCCATGGAAAATTCATCTGAAAGTGGAGCAAACTGTTTTGAGAAGGCTTCATGCATCATCTCTGTCATTTTGTACATGAGCAGATTGCTCATTTCCTCAACAGTGGTCTTGATCAATTGTTCATTCTTCTCAACCAGCTTGGCCTCAAGATAAGCAGTTCTGGCCTGGTATCTTTGCTCCATATTTGCATTGAGTTCTGTCTTTCCTCCATCAATCTTCTCATCCAGTGAAGTCATCTTATCCGATAGTGTTGTTTGATTTTGCAGCATATCAGATGAAGAACTCAGACTTTCAAGTTTTTGAGATTGAGCAGCCAAAATTTCCTCCATATGAGTTAGTTTCTCCACCATTGGTACCACCTTCTTTAGTTCATCCAGGATTGGGGTGAAATCAATCACTGGAGGTAGTACAATTGTCTCCAACTGAGTTGGATGCTCCAAACGAGCCTCAGTCTGAATATCATAAACAACAGAATTAAAGCTAGGTACTTCAGTAACTTCGGCATAATGTATAATAGTGCCAAAAGGTACCTGATGAGTGCTAACTTTAGTCTGAGGTTGTCTGACATCAGTCGGTTCAGCATCAGTTTCCTTTTCTATGTGACTCTCAGTGTGTTTCTCTTTCTCAACATCTTTTTGAAATTCCTTTTCTTGCTCATATTGCTTCTCTCCTTCACCTCCCTGATCCCCATCTTCTTCTTGATTATGAGAACTGGATGCATCTGTTTCAGCATTCCTTCTTTCTGCTACCTTCTGTTTCACAAGTGCATCAAAATCAGCCACTTTCATCCTGAGCTTGGTTTTCCTGAAGCCTGAGAACTCTGTCAGAGCAGCAGTCTCAGCACTCCACCAATCTTCTCCTCTTAAAGAGGCAATGTTCAGCATCTCTGGGAGTGTCTGATTCAGGATATAAACCGTTGTCCTGAGCCTGAAGAAAATATCCTGAAGGTCAGGATAAGCATTCAGCTCAGGGTATCTGTCCAAAATGAACCGTTCTCCCTTGCTTTGCCATTCTGTTTCTTCTGCTTCGCCTTTCTTCAATTCAGGGCTCTCTGGAATATCAGGATCGGATTGGATGAGTTGAAGTGCTGAAGGATCAAGAAATGGTTCTTTTAGGAGAGTATCCAAACTCAGCAGATCCTGAGATTCTGTCTGCTCTTGAGGTCCCTTGAAAATCTCCTGAGATATTTTATCAGTGCTCAGAGAAGTTTCAAGTACCTCTGAGAATACATTTTCTTCAGTGTCCTGTTCCTAAACATCTTTTACTACTTGATCAAGCACCTGAAGTGGAGATTTAATTCCTTGCTGAGTCTCAGTTTGAGTTTCTTCGGTTTCACTGGCCTCTTTCTCTGCAATTGTTTGAAGTCTTTTTCTCTTCTGAGGTGCCAACGCCTTTTTCTTCAGTTTATCTCCAGTTTTCCTCTTGATTCTCAGAAGGTCGTGAGATTACTTTGTTCTTTCCTCCTGTCCTGAAGCCTCAGGATGTTTTACTGATGCTGTCCTGACAGGCTTCTGGACAATATCAGCAATCACAACATCATCCTGATCAGAACTAGAGTCATCCTGATCTTCAGATTCCTCCTGAATCATAGAGCATTGGCTTCCTGATGGAGCAACCTTTCTTTTCTGGGATTTGGGCTTCCGGAACATGATCCGAGTCCTAGAGAATTCTACTCCTGTCATCAAAAACATATTCTCACTGGGCAAGGTTTCGATCAAAAAGCTAATCTTTGTCCCAAACAAGACCTTCCCATTCTTGGTAAATGCACCTTTTGCGTACTTCAGTTTCTGGTTTTAGTGAAAAATGCAGTCTACCAAGAATTTCAACCAGTTGAAGTCCATAGAGGGTGAGTCCTCTATCGCAGCCATGAGCCTCAACTTATTTCTGCTCACCTGCTCCAGACTTCCAGATGTGCTCATCAATCATTTTGCAACAATGTCGATTAAAACTATGTATTTTGGCTTTAAACATCGTTTATGCAGAGCCCCTTTCAATTCCACCTTGGTTTCTGCAAAACGGTCCAAAATTTCTTGTTCTCTTCTAGACATATACAATGATGGATCTTCTCCTTTACCACTTAATTCAAACTCAGGGTTGATATCGTCTAAGGACAGTATTACCTATTTGGAACAAACCACCTCTGCTTTCGATTTTGCATAAGTTCCAAAACTTAGCTGCAAAACCAATCCTCCCCGTCCTCCTTCTCGAAGGTTAACAACAAATTGCAACACCTCTTGGGCTAGTTTGGATTCTGGCATATTGCTCATCAGTCGTGTCAATCCAGCCATCCACAACATGTTTAAAGCCTCTTCTTCTACCTGGGTAGCTTTGTTGTCGATCATGGCTACTACATGTTCAAAATACGGCTTCTCTGTTTCTACTAGAACTTTGATCATTGAGTAATTAGGGAACTCCATTATGATAGAAACAAAAGATTCTGGGTAGTGTATATGAAGGGTTTGAAGATTTGTTGATCTTGAGGATTTTGAGACTTTGGATCGTTTAAATGTGAGAAATAAACGATTGAGGGCTAACAGTTGGCTTATATATGATCTGTGAAATAAAGATCAATGGTTGTGATTAAATCTCGAAAATATAAAGAATGGTTGAGATTTAATCTGGGATTTAAAGAAAATCTCAAGAAATTTGCTATTTTTGGCTAATTTTCTAGACAATAGGCAAGTAGCAGTTTATAGGTTGACAAATGGACGTTTCTCGGAAACCGAGGCTACTGTTCATCTTTTTCAGTCAAAGACATTCCCTCTTTAAAAGTTCAGGTCTTTTGTCATTTATTTCAAATGATTACTGAGTAATCCCTTGTGTAATAAATGCTACTAAATTTAATGCATGTATCAATATAACTTCAGGTTTATTTGAATACATAAACTTTACTGAATATTGATCCTGACAAAGTTTGTCCTGAGTCTCAGTTTCCATCCTGAGAAAATTTTGTCCTGAGTTTCCCCCTGTATAACTACATGCTCCTAAACAACTTCTCCCTTCAGTGAAAATTCATTCGCCTGGATCCAACATCCCTAATTCAACTGATAGTTCCTGAAATCTTGATTCAGGCAAAGGTTTAGTCAAGATGTCAGCTCTCTGTTTATCAGTATGAATTTTCTCCATTCTGATGTCCTTCTACTCAACATGATCTCTAATGAAGTGATGTCTGATATCAACATGCTTACATCTGGTGTGCAATACTGGATTTTGTGTAATAGAAATTGCATTATTATTGTCACAAAATATAGGCACTTCATTGGCTATAATCTTATAACACCTCAACTGTTTTCTGAGCCAAAGTATCTGCGCACAACAGCTTCCTACAACCATGTATTCAGCTTCAGTAGTACTGGTTGCTACTGAGGTCTGTTTCTTTGAAAACCATGATATCAGTTTACTTCCAAGAAATTGACAAGTTTCTGTAGTAGACTTCCTGTCAATTCTACATCCACCATAATCAGCATCTGAATAACCAGTTAATTCAAGGTTATCATCAGCTGGATACCATAATCCTCTATTCACAGTGCCTTTGAGGCACTTCAAAATCTTTTTGGCAGCTTCCATGTGACTATCCTTAGGATTAGCTTGGTATCTTGCACATATCCCAACAGCAAATGTTATATCAGGCCTACTTGCTGTGAGATATAGCAATGATCCAATGATCCCTCTATAATCAGTGATTTACTGATTTGCCTTTAGGATCAGGATCCATCTTGTAGTTAGTATTCATAGGAATTCTAACTGCATTGCAATTATGTACACCATACTTAGCAATTAGATCTCTGGTGTATTTTACCTGATTGATAAATATTCCTTCCTTAGTTTGTTTCACCTGAAGTCCAAGAAAGAAATTCATATCCCCCATCATAGACATTTCAAACTTTCCTTTCATCAGGGTAGAAAACTTCTCAAACAACTGATGATTTGGAGATCCAAATATGATGTCATCCACATAAATCTGAACTACTAAGATATTCTTCCCATCTTCTATCCTGAACAGAGTTCTATCAACAAATATGATGTCATCCACATAAAACCATGGTCAGTAAGAAATTGAGAAAGTGTATCATACCATGCTCTGGGTACTTGTTTAAGACCATACAAGGCTTTCCTGAGCCTGTAAACTTGGTCATTCTAACAAAATCCTGGAGGTTGTTCCACATAAACCTCTTCCTTAAGCACACCATTCAGAAATGCACTTTTCACATCCATTTGATAGACTGTGAATTTCATGTGGGCAGCATATGCAAGAAACGTTCTGATGGCTTCTAGTCTTGCAACAGGTGCAAAGGTTTCATCATAATCCAAGCCTTCTTCTTGGGAGTAACCTTGTGTAACTAGCCATGCCTTGTTTCTTACAATGTTGTTGTTTTCATCTCTCTTGTTCTTGAATACCCACTTAGTTCCAATCACATTGTGCCTCTTAGGTCTGTCCACTAGCTCCCAAACTTTATTTCTTGTGAACTGATTCAGCTCTTCTTGCATAGCAGTAATCCATAATGAATCTTGAAGAGCTTCTTCAACCTCAGTAGGTTCTTTTTCAGATAGGAAGCAGCAGAATAGAGCACTTTCACCATGGAACCTTCTTGTTTTAACACCTTCTGATAGATCACCCACAATCTGAATTGTAGGATGACTATCCAACCATGTTCTCCTGGATGTTCCCCCTTCAGTAGTGTCCTCAACATCAGAAATGTTAGGTTCTGGTAATTCATCAAACTCAGGGAACAATAGAAAAGGAGAGAGTGAATCATCTTCCTCAGGGAAAATTCCATTCAGAATATTGTCAGAGACATTTTTTCCCCCTTGGTTGATAGATTCAGAGTTTGCCTCAGCTTTGACCACATCTTCATTGGCATTACATACCTGAGTCTGAACTGGTGTATGTTCAGATTGGTCAGCTTCAGTGTGTTGGCTTTCCTTAGTGGAGAATTTCCATCCTGAGTCTCACCATCCTGAATATTTCCATCCTGAGCTTCTTTATCTGAGTCTGATTCACTCCATTCATGGAAAGTGATTGACTTCTTTTTCTCAGGCTCAGAGGATGTTTTGTTTTTCTTTTTCAGGCTAAGTCTGGTGATTCTCTTGATCAGATCTCCTGAGTCATGTTCCCGTTTCTTCTGAACACAAGTAGATTCATCAAAAACAACATGGGGTGTTTCTTCCACAATAAGAGTCCTACAGATGTAAACTCTGAAGGCTTTACTTACTTCAGAATATCCTAAGAATATCCCTTCATCAGCTTTGCTATCAAAAGTTTTCAACTGATCTTTACCATTGTTGTGTATGAAATACTTACAACCAAACACACGAAAGAAAGAAACAAGAGGCTTCCTTTCATTCCACAACTCATAGGGTGTTTTTCCTTGATTCTTTGTCAGCATGGATCTGTTCTGAGAGTAGCATCCAGTGTTGATAGCTTCAGCTCAAAATCTATTAGGAATATCAGCTTCAGCAATCATTGTTCTTGCAGCTTCTTTCAGAGTCCTATTTCTTCTTTCAGCAACACCATTTTGTTGTGGGGTCCTTGCAGCTGATGTTTCATGAGTTATTCCATTTGCTGCACAATAATCAGATATAATATGGTTGATAAATTTGGTGCCTTTATCTGATCTGATTTTGACCACACTCAGATTCTTTTCAGTACTGAGTCTTTTCAGTAATTCTAGCAGTTTTGTCTGAGTCTCTTTCTTACTGAGTAAGAATATGACCCATGTGTATCTAGAGTAGTCATCAACTACCACATGTGTATATTTCCTGCCATTGGTGCTCACAGGTGTTACTAGGACCAAAGAGATCCATATGTAACAATTGTAGTATTCTGTCAGTAGAAACTTCTACTTTGCTTTTGAATGATGCTCTGATTTGTTTTCCTTTCTGACAGGCATCACATACATGATCTTTACTGAACACTTCATTGGGTAACCCCCTCACAAGTGTCAATCTTGCAAGTTTGTTCAGGGTTTTGAAGTTTAAGTGATTCAGTCTTTTATGCCACAGCCAGCTGGTATCAGTAGAACTTTTTGCAACCAAACATGTATCTTTAGGAGATAATTTCCAATCAGCAAGATACACATTCCCTTTTCTAGTACCAGTCAGTAGTATTTGTTGTGAAGTATTGTCCTTCACATAACATAAGTTCCTTGAGAACTCAACACTGAATCCTTTTTCACAGAATTGACTGATTGAAAGCAAGTTATGCTTTAAACCAGACACATATGAAACACCATGGATATGAGCAAAATCAACTTCAAAAGTTCCATATCCTTCAGTCTGTCCTTTGGAGTTGTCTCCAAATGTAATCTGAGGGCCTTTTTGCTCAACATAGTCAGTGAGTAATTGTTTATATCCTGTCATTGTCTTGAACATCCACTGTCCAGATACCATGCAGCAGGAGCCAATTCATTTCCACTCATCAGGGCTATGTTGTCTTCATTCAGCTCAGTGCCCTTTTCCTTCACCTGAAAAACAGATCAGGCCTTAGGTACCCATTTGGTGTAGGTTCCTACCAGGTTAGCTGTACCTTTTGGAACCCAAATCTGCCTGATAACTCTAATTACTTTAGAGTGGCTGATTTGTCTCCCATACACATCTACATACATATTCACCACCCTAGGTGCCTTGGCAGTACCCTGTGTATGAGTGCCAGCCTTAGCATGAACATGAGCCTTAGAAATCTTCTTGGGTTCAGGCCTCTTGTTCCAATTCTTTGGCCTTGGTGTAGCTGGTCTCTGTGTCTGCTGACTTGGGTTCAGGAAACCTTTACCCTTAGGCAAGTGGGGTTTAGGTTGCCTGTACTGAAATTGTGGTCTTTCAGTAATATGAGGACTTGGTCTTTTCAGTTGAGAATATCTCTGCTGAGTGTTTCTCTTCTGAAAATTCCTCTGATGGATCAGTACAGATCTCTTCAGGCTGGTATTCTTAGCTTGAGGCTTTGAAGTACTGGCCTGAAAATTTCCTACTGAATGTTCAGGTTTTCTAGCCTTTTCCTTAGGTTTGGGCTTTCTTACCTGAACCTTCAGTTTTTCTGAAACCATAGGTCCTTTACCCTAGTCTAAAACTCGGGGTTGTTCTTCAGTGAGAAGATTAGTACATGCCACCAGTTTAACAAAGACAATTTTAGTGCTACTAGAAGAAGCAGCATTCAGAAGACCTTGTGAGGTTCCCCCTGGATTATATCACAATCCAGCCTTTATAGTTGCTGTTGGGAAATTTGTATTTAAGTTATGATGGAAGTTCCAAAACAGGTTGTAATAGGACCAGTCAGACCTATTAGCTGACTGATGACTTAGAATCAGATTAAGATGACCAGCTGAAATGTATAGATAGCTGATGTAAAAGATAGGTCACATATTGAGGGGGAACTCAATATGTATAGGTCAGGTTGAAGCATCAGATGACCCAGATAAGGTCAGATGATCAGAAGGCTAAGAACAAATCAGAAGAAAAGAAGTCAGAAGATCAGGTGAAGACAGAAGACACTGAAGACTCAGATGAACCTGAAGACTCAGATGAACCTGAAGACTCAGATAAACTTGAAGACTCAGTAACAAACTTGAAGACTCAGTATGACTGAATACGATGAGGCTCAGAGTCACCTGAAGATCAGAAAACTACCAGAAGACCTGAAGACCTATATCAGCCGAGTCTACATATTGAGCTAAGACAATCTGCATCAGAAGACTCAACAAGGTAGACTGATCAGTTATCTGATCAAGTCAGCTCACACCTGGCGTCAATCAAAATAATACACCAGACAAGACGAATCTTCTACAAAAGGAATATCAATCGTCTAACGGACAAATTACTGAAATGCCGCCTTGCGAAGCCAAGGAGAAAGCGAAACGTGCACAAAAAGAGCTGACAATACGGGATTCGACGCTGCGAACATAAATGGCGCTAATCATGCCTACGACCACGCCGATATTCGGAGCACGTCATAATCATATCCTACAGCCTACCTAATATAGCCCAAAATTCAAATTGCTCTCCAACGGCTCTTTGATTTCGAGGTCTATAAAAGGGGATCGATCTTCAAAATTGAAGAATACGGACAACATTAAGAACGAACACGGAGACACCGCAAAAGAAGCAAAAACTACAGCAAAATCTCCGCTCAAAGAACACCATATTTGAAGATTATTCTTAGAGTGTTCATCCCATAGTTCTTAGCAAGAAATCCTATCCACTAGCATTTGGCTACATAAACACTCGGATAGATTTCCAGTTGGAACCACAACAAACCTTTACCCAAACTCAAAGTTAGGTTTAGTTTGTTACCGCAAGATTTCAGACTAGGGATTCTAGTTTCTGATTTCTGGTTCGGTTGAGTGTGAACTCAATAAAAATCGGTTGGGTGTTGGACTAACACATAAAACTAAGTCCAGTTGGTTAAGTTGGTTAAGTTGGTTAAGTTGGTGCCCCTGTGTTAAGGGAAGAGTGGACGTAAGACGGGTTTCGTCTGAACCACTATAAAATCTTGTGTGCATTTACTTGCTTTCTTTATTGATTTACACTATTCACACAACTGAGTTTAAAACTGCATACATATTCTAAGTTAAGCTCAGTCTGCACCAAACAACTAATCTGATCAGGTTGACACCTTAGTCAGCCAGTTGAAAACTGACTTAAGAATCTGAATTGATAAACTGGTTTTTCACAAGGGTATTTACAAGCTTCCGCACTCTCAGTTAAACTGACAGATATCAAATTGATCTGCCCTCAGGCACACAGTAAGATTGAACATCAGTCCAAATTGACTCACTAGCACTCTGATCAGGCAATCTGCAAATCATACCTGATCCGCATGAAAAGTTTTCAGAAGTCTATTCACCCCTCCCCTCTAGACTTCTGCCCTCACAAAACCCATTCGGGACCTACAAGTGGTATCAGAGCAGTGGTTCTACAGACCACTGGCTTTGAGTATCATCGATTCTTGAGGAAGAATCTTTGTGGTCATTTGAACAGATCTTGAAAAACCGTTTTTAAAACTCATTCATTTTCAAAATCACTCAGCATGGATAATACCTCTGGTATGTATCATGATTTGCCTAATTTTTCAATTGATGAGTATGCAGATTGGACTATATACATGTGCAATCATCTGGGATTGATAAGTGGCAGAATGATGGAAGTCATTGAACGAGGACCCATCATCATATATCACGATAACCCAGCGGTTGGAGGAGATCCAGATCATGCACCTGGAAGTCTTGTTCGAAAAAGTCCAGCCCTGATGGATGCAGAAGAAAGAAAGCTGTATACTCTAGATACAATCGCCAGGCATATAATCATGAAGACGATGGATAAAGTCACCAAAGAGAAGATAAAGTATCTCAAAACAGCGAAACAAATGTGGGATACTCTTGCTGAGATATGTCAAGGAAATGATCAGATCAAAGACAGCCGACTACAAGCTGAATTGGTGAAGTTCGAAAAGCTCAAAATGTTGCCCAGCAAGACCATCAACGAGCTCGATGGGAGGATCACCATGTCAGTAAACAAGCTACGAGAACTTGGAAGAGAGATGTCAAACAAAGACATCAATTACAAGATACTGAGATATCTCACCAAGAAATGGGACATGAAAGTCACGATAATCAAGGATTGCCAAGACATTTCCAAGATGAAGCCAAGTAGCTTGTTCCTAAGCCTTAAAGCCCACGAGTTCGATTTAATCGAAAGAGGGCAAGCAGATGAAGACGAGACGGCTGCTGAAGCCTCAACCTCCACATCTAAATCAATTGCATTCAAAGCAACCAGCAGTAGATCAAAGGCCACTGAACCTGTTGGAAACATCATAAGCCAACCAGAACAGATCGCTCTGCTTACCAGGAAACTTGAAAGATCGAATATTTAACTTGGTAAGTATCGCAGATTCTACAAGGACTATCAAGACAACAGAAGGAACAGGAGGCCAACTGACAGATCACTAGAAAGGAATAGATATGATGACCGAAGGGATCACAGAGATGATAAAAGAGATGATCGGTCAGACGAGAGAAGAGATAACAGATCTGACAGAAGGAGTTCAGACTACAATCAGAAAGGAAAGTCACCTGACAGATCCTACAGACGAAGTGTCTCACCTGGCAGAGGAAGTTCCGTGGATAGTGGATCATGCTTCAACTGCTTGAAACCAGGTCACTACAGTTCCGACTGCCCAGACCTGACTCCCAGAGAAAGAGAAGAGAAGCGGAACAAAAGAGAGCTACGCTTCAAAGACAGAAAAGCCATGGTTGCTGACACAACAGGAATTGATGATTCCTATCTGCCTTCTGAGGATTTTGGCTACTCATCTGTAGAAGACTTTTGTCTGATAAGCAGTGCTGTTGATTTCCTCGAACATGAAGATCTGATATTCTCTTCAGATGACGATGAAATCTGCCTGTTGGCCAGGGAGGAAAACCAATCTGAGGTAACCTCCAAACCTTCGGCTTTTTCAATTTCCACACCAGCTATTATTAGCACACCTGCTGGAGAGATTGACTTGCAGCTCTACTCTGAGCAATTGCTTGATGATCTCTCGATCAAGATGAACACTTATACAATAGTGGAAGTTGAAAATGACAAGCTAAGGATCATAAATAATCGACTTTGTTAAAGAGAACATCACGATAAAAAAGCAAATTGAAATCGGTCAAATTAAACCGCCGAAAGGTAAATGAGGAACTTAACGTTCTGAAGGTTAAATCTTCTGATCAGGAGAAGCAGATCAAAGATCAGCTAGCAATCAACAAATAGCAAGCTGGTGATTTCAAAATCCTACAAGCTAAGTTTGATGAGCTATTCCGACTACATGAGAGTCTAAAATCTACTGAGGATAGTTTGGGCAAGAAAATAGAGGTTTTCACGAAGTCATCAAAAACCGTTCAAGATATGAACACCTATTTTCGAACGCCGACTAACAAGAAGGGAATTGGGTATGAGAACCCTTCTACATCCTCAAAAGCCCCGTTTGGTTCACTTCAGAAGGGTGTAATCAAACGAGTCTCTGACAATGATACACAAAAAGCTAAAAATGTATCTGATAAGGGAAAGAGACCTGCTGAGCAAGTAAGGCAAGTGCCTAATCAGAAAGGGAACAAAAATGGACCCCAACTGATTAAGCATCAGGCGAGGAATCAACAGAAGAACCCAGTTCTTCTGAAGAAACCTCAACCTGATCAGCAGATTAGGTATCAGAAGAGACAACCTGTAAAAAGGAAATCTAATCTGAGACCCAATCGAGGTCAGATGCCTAATAAGCAAGCTATAGGTAAACTGCAAAGACCATCTATGCCAAAGAGATATGAATCTTTTAATGGTAGCAGTCGTACCTACCCTTATAACCAGAGACCTAGGGCTACTGCACCTGAGCCCCACTGGGTTAAAGGAAGACAAAATATAAAGAAAAATCCCAAGTCTTATGATTCACCCAAGGCTCACACGAATAATCGTACCAATCAGAAAGCGTATAAAGAGACGTATGATTATGTTGATATGTATGGCAGATAAATCAGGCCTTCTGATCTATCTGATTACAATATAAGTGCCCTGTTTGTGTGGATCCCTAAATCCACCACTAACCCCTCAGGACCCAATTCCAAAGGGGTACCTAAAGCCTGATTCGATTGCAGGTTCGAGTGGGACTGGCCAACAAAGGAGGTGTACAAGCAACTATCTGGTACATCGATAGTGGATGCTCAAGGCACATGAAGGCCTTACAAAGAACAAGAAGGCCCACGTGTACTCTTCGGTGATGATAACTTTGGTTTTACCAAAGGATTCGGAACCTTAGAGAATGATGATGTACAAGTAACTGGAGTCTCGTATGTCGGATTCAGCGTTGAGTTCTCGAGTGACAAGTGTACGATTAGAAATCGAGCTACTCAACAAATCTTGCTAACTAGTTCAAGGAAAGGCACGATCTACACAGCAGACTGGAACAGTTGCCCAAGAAATGCATGCTTAATTGTTAAGAGTTCCAAGAGTAGCAATTGGCTCTGGCATAAAAGAATGAGTCATCTGAACTTTAAGACTCTTAACAAGATAGCTAGGGTGCCTTTGGTTGATGGACTTCCGAATGAAGTATTCTCAAAGGATCAGACATGTGCCGCATGTTAGAAGGGAAAACAAGTTAAAGCTTCATTCAAAGGAATACCTGGACCAGCATCCAGTAGAGTATTGCAACTGCTCCATATGGATCTATTCGGACCTGTTACACCAGTCAGTCTCAGTGGACGCAAATATACTCTGGTAATCGTGGATGATTATTCCAAGTTTACTTAGGTTGTATTCTTATACAAGAAGAACGAGACAACGACAAAGATACCCGAGCTGCTCAAGAAACTACAAAACGAAAAGGGTGTCAGCATAGTAAAAATCAGATCAGATAAAGGTACAGAATTTCTGAATTCCTTTATTACTGATTTTTGCACTGAGTTTGGTATACAGCATGAAACGTCAGCTGCAAGAACGCCACAACAAAATGGAGTAGCAGAACAGAAAAACAGAACTCTCAAGGAAGCTGCTCGCACTATGTTAGTTGAACATGCGACACCAAGCCATTTCTGGGCAGATGCAATCAACACTGCATGCCACACTCAGAACAGATTCTCTCTGACAAAGACTCACTTCAAAACACCCTATGAACTGTGGAAGGGCAGAAAACCTCGTGTTTCATACTTCCATGTTTTTGGGTGCAAATGTTTCATTCACAACAATGGGAAAAGTCAGTTGAAGACTTTTGAGGCCAAGTCAGATGAGGGTATATTCTTAGGATATTCCTCATCCAACAAGGCTTTCAGGGTTTACAACAAGCGAACCCTAGTTGTGGAAGAAACACTCCATGTGGTCTTTGATGAGACATCTTCTGAACAAGAGAAAGCTACCTCAGAACAAGCTGTACCAGATCAACCACTACCTGATACGCAGAAAATGGATCAGCTAAGTATCAAGGAGAAAGAAGCTGAACACGTAACAGTGTATATCCCAGAACTTGATCTTGTTGATTCAACAGGTCAATCAAACCCTAGGGTACGCACAACTGTCAGTGAAGAAGCTGGTACAGCTGAGACAGTATCAACTGAACCATCTGGTTTAGGGGGAACTCCTGAAGTTCCTACAAACAGACATCAGCACATGATGAGTCCAACATCAGCTGAGACATGTTCTTATCAAGTGGATCATAATTCCGCACCACTCCCAATCACTAGTAATGAACTACTATCAGAAATGGATGATGTTCTCCAAATAGACGCAAATTAGAGTAGAAGGACCTGGATTACCAGTCATCCAACTGATCTGATTATCGGAGACCCATCTGATAGAGTCAAAACTAGAGATCAGATTGGTGAAAGTGCCATGTACTGTTGTTATCTGTCTTTGAAGGAACCAACTACAGTAGAGGAAGCTCTACAAGACGCAAGCTGGATTCTAGCCATGCAATAGGAGCTGGAATAGTTTGAGGGGAATCAAGTTTTGAAACTGGTGGACAGACCAACTCATCAAGACGTGATTGGCATGAAGTGGGTATTCAAGAACAAGAGAGATGAGAATAATGTTGGGAGATGAATTTAATAAAGATATGATTTTGATTAGATCCCAAAACCCCTGAGTATGACATGTTCAGGATAATCTTGATAGTTGAGTCAGGATTCAGTTTTAGAGTATTCAGGATGATATCTGCAAAATGTATAGTCAGCAGATATAGATCAGGTTAGGATCAGAAGATTCTGAAGAACTCAGAAAGTTTTTGAAGAAACCGAAGTTTCAGTATGAAACTGAAGTTTCTAAAGACTCAGTATGAAACTGAGATACTAAAGACTCATTATGAAACTGAGGAACTGAAGACTCAGCAAGAAGATTCAGTATATCAGTCAGTATATCTGTAAAGACTCAGAAGACGCTGAAGACTCAGAAGACCCTGGAGACTCAGAAGACTCTGAAGACTCAGAAGACGCTGAAGACTCAGAAGACCCTGAAGACTCAGAAGACTCTGAAGACTCAGAAGACCCTGAAGACTCTGAAGACACAGAAGACAGAAGACTGAAGAACTGAAGATCAAGAATACTGAAGGCACAGTAATTACTGAAGACTCAGTAATATACTGAATGCTCAGTATAAACCTGAATGTTCCGAGGCACTGAAATTATCTATCTGAAGGATGCAATACTGAGAAGATCGTGATTCCTTAGAAAAATAGATATTTGCCAAGACATTCAAATGCAGACAAAAGGAACTAAGACAAAGTGTTGTTAAGGTTATATCACTCAGAGATTGTAACCAAAAGAGCCGTTGAGTTGTCTACCTTTAACTGGAGACAAAAGTCAAAAAGAGGAAGACAGCACTGTACCATACTGACACTGACAGCGACAGGTCACTGAAAAGATGTCAGAAGTACTAAAGTTCCAGACTGCAAAAAGTGAAGACCGGCTACATGAAAGGCTATTGCCTAAAACGTGTTAGGGAGTGTCAAACCCTAAATATAGCCGTTTCTCACACACCATAAGAGGAAACTCACGAAGTTATCTCTCAAACGGATAGTTTTTCAAGAGTGACCTTGGTGTATGCCTATAAATACTTGTGACCTTCTACATTGTAAGGTTACGGGAAATTTGTAAGCAACTCAAGAGCTCAAACTTATTATTGCAAATTGAAGAACTCGAAAACCCAAGAATTTCCCAAGTGCTTTAAATCGGAGAGAGCTCATTCCACTAAGCCTAGCTTAATAAGATATATCCAAAGCTTAGTCGAGATATCCTATCCTTTGCATTGTTCTTTATTGTAAAGGATATCTCATCCTAGTTGGAAACCAACCAAGAAACCCCAAACCCTTTGTAAGGTAGTTTGAGTGTGATTGTTGGTGAGATTGGAGTTGTAAAGAGTTAGTAAACTACATTGAGGTAGTCAGAAAGCTCTAGAGAAGAAGTGAGTAATCTATCTTGGATAGACAGAAAGCTTGTGTGTGTTTTGAGTTAGTAAACTACAGAGGTAGTCAGAAAGCTCAAAATAGAAAGGTTAGTAAACTACATAGGTAGTCAGAAAACCTTAGGAAGTGGAAAGGTTAGTAAACTACAGAGGTAGTCAGAAAGCCTTAGGAAGTGATTAGTGAATTTCTCTGAAGAGATCAGGGAGAGTGGACGTAGGAGCTTGAGTCTCTGAACCACTATAATTTGCTGTGTTCTTTGCTTTCTATTTTGCTTGATTTATCTGTTGCATTACTTTGTTTTGAAAGCATATTTTCACTGATATTTCAGTTGGAATCAATCCACTGGAAGTTGCATATAATTGAATCACAGCCTAATCACTATTCCATTTAAAGGAAGGTTTTCAGCAAAAGCTTAAAACGAGTATAAACTAAGGGCCAACCATTCCGCACATCTGAGTAGCAAGAACAGATAGTTACCAAACCGAACTTACTCTTTCCGAGGGTTCAAGATAAGTTATTATCTCGATCCAAGAAACTCGTGATCTCTTAAAACTCGAGGACTCGATTGGGATTATCTCGAGGTATCCGAAAGTAGCTTCGGATCATTTGTCGAAGAGACTTTGACTCAGAGCGATTTGTGCTTCTCAGGACCAAATCATCAGGACAACCTGACCCAAGCTGACCTCAGTAAAAGAAAAAGTTTTAAAATCACTGAACACGTGTATTCCCCCCCCCATACACTTGTAAGACTCGTTTGCACCGGGACCAACAAGTGGTATCAGAGCGGGAGTTCAAAAGATTACTTATTTCAGAAGTGATCACCTGGACTGATCCATTTTTTTAAACACGTCTCTGATCTGATACCAACAAGTGGTATCAGAGCAGTGGTTCAACTTGACCACCTGCTTTGTTGACCAAAGTTTTATTTTCTAAAATACATGTGGTCTATCTGAACTGATCTTATTTGCTGAACTCTTAAAAGACTCAGATAAAATGTCTTCTAAGAAACTTCCCATGTTCTCAGTAGAGAACTATGATTTATGGAGACTGAGAATGCAGGCTCATCTATATTCTAAACATGAACGTATGTGGAGAGTGGTTTCTGAAGGGCCATTCCAATTTACTGTGGTGAATCCCAGAGGAACGTAAACCGAGAGAAAACGATCCTGCATCGAAATTTCTTAAGTCTGATGACCAACTGACTCCTGAGGAGAGGAAGTTAGTCAATCTAGACTATATTGCTAAAGACACACTATACAGTACAATTGATGATGGTATGATGGGAATGATCTCTCACTGCAATACTGCAAAAGAAATTTGGGATACACTAGGCAGAATGTGCCAAGACACGATCATATCAAAAAAAACAAACTTTTCGGTTGCAATTGGAAAGTTTGATAGTTTTGAAATGGATGAAGGTGAATCTATAGACAAATTGGAAGTCAGATTCACTAGCATTATGAATGATCTAAATGCACTTGGTAAGAAATATCCACAGAGAGAAGTTGCATTGAAAATTCATAGAGGTCTTTCTAAGAAATGAATGATCTACATGCCATGGTGATTGAAAACACCAAAAATATTAATTCAATGCCATATCAACAAGTCTTCTCTGAGCTGAAGGCCTATGAGTTCGTAATTAATAAGAAATCTAAAAAGGCTGACAGCAAAGATGATTCATCATCTAGAAAGAATGTGGCTTTTAAAGCCAAAGATAAAACCTGTAAAACTAGAGAGTCTGAGAACTCCCTTGCTAAGAATCAGGATGAGCTTGAGGATAAGCTAGCACTGATGGCAAGGAGGTTTGAAAGACTTAATAGTCGATATGGAAAATACAAAAACTATTACAGGAATCACATGTACCAAAAGAAACCTGAGGACAGATCAACTGAGAAGAAGAAGGACCTGAAAGCTGAGGGATATTCATCCAAAAGGAAGGACTCCAAGTCCAAAGAAGAAAGTGATCAGGATGATGATGCCAACAGATGCTACAATTGCCAAAAGAAAGGTCACTTCCAGTATGATTGTCCTGACCTGAGTGCTAAGGAGAGAAGAGAAAGACAGGCAAAAAGAGACAAGAAGTTCTCTAGCAAAAAGGCCATGGTTGCAGAAGAAGAACATTCTGAGGAAGGATCTAGTTCTTCAGACGAAATCTTCTCAGACAGTGAAAGTGATGACCTTTGTCTAATGGCTATTGAGGAGGTAAACTCTTCTTTCTCTATTGTTGCTCCTACACTAGCACAAGAGTTATCAAGTTCCACTGTAAACAGTCATTTTGACCTGATGGATTCTTTTGAGAGTCTAACGAAGGACTATGCTGTTTTACAAGAACTGCTAAATGAAACTCAAGAGCAGAATAAGGAACTGAAGGCTAAAAATCTTAAGTGGAAAGACTCTAGCAATACTGAAATCACTTCTCAATTAATGGGAGCTACTGATGAACTGGATGTTCTGAAAGTACAACTCTCAGAGAAATAGAAGTTGATAGTGACCCTGAATGAAAAGCTAGAGAAATCCACTGAAGAGATTCAGCTGATCAGAACCAAGTTCAATGACCTCTCTGAGAAGCATGAAACTCTACAGAAATGTGAGGATAGTACACAGAAGAAGCTAACTCTATTGAATACTGCATCTAAAGTAATAGATGAAATTCAGAGTTACCAGAGATTTGTCACTATAAAATCTGGATTAGGATACATTCCAGGGGGAACCTCACAAGGTCATCTGAATGCTGCATCAAGTAGCAAGAAGACAATCTTTGTAAAACCAGTGGCACCCACACTTCAAAATGAAGAAATTCCCAAGGTTGTAGACAAGGGAAAAGGACCCATGGTTTCAGTAAAACTGAATGATCAGGTAGGAAAGCCCAAACCTCAGGTGAAGGCTAGAAAACCTGAGCACTCAGTTGGAAAATTTCAGGCAAGTACTTCAAAGCCTCAGGCTAAGAATGCAAACCTGAAAGGATCTGCACTGAACCATCAGAGGAATCTTCAGAAGAGAAACACTCAGCAGAGACATTCTCAACTGAAGAGACCAAGTCCTTAGTATACTGAAAGACCCAAATTTCAGTACAGGCAACCTGAACCCCACTTGCCTAAGGGTAAAGGTTACCTGAACCCGAGTCAACAAAGATTCAGACCAGCTGCACAGAAGCCAAAGCAAATGAACAAAAAGCCTGAACCAAAGAAAAATTCAAAAGCTCATGTTCATGCTAAGGCTAGCACTCATACACAGGAAACTGCTAAGGCACCCAGAGTAGTAAATGTGTATGTATATTTTTATGGAAGACAGATCAGCCACTCTAAAGTGATCAGAGTTGTCAGGCAGATTTGGATTCCGAAAGGTACAGCTAACCTTGTAGGACCCTACACAAATTGGGTACCTAAGAAATGATCTGTTTTTCAGGAGGAAAACAAGGGCACTGAGCTGATTGAAGATCACATAGCACTGATGAGTAGAGATGAAAAAGCCCCTACTGTATGGTATCTTGACAGTGGATGCTCAAGACATATGACAGATTCAAGAAGATACTCAGTGACTATGTTGAACAAAGAGGCCCTCAGATCACTTTTGGAGATAATTCCAAGGGACAGACTGAAGGATATGAAACTTTAGAAATCGACTCAATTCATATCCATGGTGTTTCATATGTATCTGGATTGAAGCATAACTTGCTTTCAATAAGCCAATTCTGTGATAAGGGTTTTAATGTTGAGTTCTCTAAGAACTTATGTTATGTGAAAGATGATATCTCACAGAAAATATTATTGACTGGTACTAGAAAAGGAAATGTGTATCTTGCTGATCGGAGTTCAACTCCTAAAGATACATGTTTGGTTGCTAAAAGTTCCACAGATACCAGTTGGTTATGGCATAAAAGAATGAATCACCTGAATTTAAAAACCCTGAATAAACTTGCAAGATTAGCTCTTGTGAGAGGGTTGCCTAATGAAGTGTTCAGTAAGGAACATGTTTGTGATGCGTGCCAAAAAGGAAAACAAGTTAAAGCATCATTTAAAAGCAAAGTAGATGTTTCTACTGAGAGAATACTTCAGTTGTTGCATATGGATCTTTTTGGTCCAATAACACCAGTAATCACTAATGGCAGGAAATACACACTAGTAGTAGTTGATGACTACTCAAGATATACTTGGGTCATATTCTTACTCAGTAAGAAAGAGACTCAGATAAAGCTGCCAGAATTACTGAAAAGGCTCAGTATTGAGAAAAATCTGAGTGTGGTCAAAATCAGATCTGACAAAGGAACTGAATTTATAAACCATATTATATCTGATTATTGTGCAGTAAATGGAATTACTCATGAAACATCAGCTGCAAGGACCCCTCAACAAAATGGTGTTGCTGAAAGAAGGAACAGGACTCTGAAAGAAGCTGCAAGGACAATGATAGCTGAAGCTGATATTCCTAAAAGATTTTGGGCTGAAGCTGTCAACACTGCATGCTATTCTCAGAACAGATCCATGCTGACCAAGAGCCAAGGCAAAACACCTTATGAGCTTTGGAATGAAAGGAAGCCTCTTGTGTTTTTCTTTCGTGTGTTTGGTTGCAAGTGTTTCATACACAATAATGGTAAAGATCAGTTGAAAACATTTTATAGTAAAGCTGATGAAGGAATATTCTAAGGATATTCTGAAGTCAGTAAAGCTTTCAAAGTTTACAACTGTAGGACTCTTATTGTGGAGGAAACACCTCAAGTTGTTTTTGATGAATCTACTTGTGTTCAGAAGAAACAGGAACATGATGCAGAAGAACTGACCAAGAGAATCACCAGATTAAGCCTGAAAAAGAATGACAAAACATCCACTGAACCTGAAAAGAAGAAGTCAGTCACCATCTATGATTGGAGTGACTCAGACTCAGATAAAGAAGTTCATGATGGAACTCAGGATGGTGAGACTCAGGATGGAAAGTCTTCACTGAAGGAGAACCAACACACTGAAGCTGACCAATCTGAATAGATACCAGTTCAGACTCAGGTATGTGATGCCAATGAAGATGTGGTCACAGCTGAGGAAAATGCTGAATCTATCAACCAAAGGGGAACAAATGTCTTTGACAATGTTCTGAATAGAATTTCCCCCGAGGAAGATGATTCCCTTTCTCCCTTTCTGTTGTTCCCTGAGTTTATTGAACTAACTGAACCTAACATTTTAAATGTTTAGGATACTATTGAAGGGGGAACATCTAGAAGAAGATGGTTAGATAGTCATCCTACTAGTCAGATTGTGGGTGATCTAACTGAAGGTGTTGTTGGAAGCCAAGAAGGAGCAGGGTGAGAGATTGAAGAAGCAAAAGACCCTTACTCCAAAGCGCAAAAGAATGGTGGTTCTCACTGATGAGGATGAAGAAAGTGAGACTGAGGAGATTCAGCCTGAGAGCCAAACTGCTCAGAAATCGCCTTTACTTGTATTGGCTCAGGCTATCTCAAAGGCACAGGATCAAACTGAGGAGCAAGTCTTCTCTGAGGTTCTTGAGACGTCGCTTAGTTCTGATAAGTTCTCTCAAGAAATCTTTCAAAGACCTCAGACTTCAGAGCAAGTACAGATTCCTGCTGAGGAAGTGCCCGCTCAATTCTCAGAGCAAACTGAAATTCCCACTGAGGAGGCGCCAGCTCAGACCTCAGAACCATTTCAGATTCAGACTGAGGAGCTGCCTGCCCAAACCTCAGAGTTTGCTGAGCCTCAGGAGCTGATGAATTTTGATGAGCTCCTGAATGAGCTGTTAGTCAATCTTTCAGCAGAGTTCCCCACTGAACCCGAGAGCCCGATGCTCAAGAAAGGTGAAGCTGAAGAGACCGAATGGCGAAGCAAGGGGGAACGGTTCATCCTTGATCGCTACCCTGGGCTTAGCTCATTCCCTGACCTCCAAGACATCTTCTTCAAATTGAGGTCAACGGTTTACATCCTCAACCAGACTCTTTCGGAGATGCTCAACATTACTTCATTTAGAGGCAAAGACTGGTGGAACTAGGAGATAGCTTTTCTCACTGAATTCTCAGGGTTCAGAAAAACCAAGCTCAGGATGAAATTCTCAGACTTTGATGAGCTTGTGAAGAGGAAGGTTGCTGAGAGGATTGCTGAAGTTGGTGCCCCAAGCTCCAAAGACAAAACTCAGGATGGGGACCAACAAGGGGATAATGAGAGTCAATCTCAGAAGGAGAAAGACTCAACTGATGCTGATCAGGCTACTGTCGAACATCCTCAGACTGAAGTTAGCCTTCAGACTGAGACTCAGGATGAACAACCAACTCAGGAGGCACAGTAGATCAGATATGCTCCTGAGATTGACCTCTCCCCTGTGATGGAGAAACTGGAGAAGGTTGAGTCAATCCTGAACAAAATTGCTCAGATGGAGGAAGTTTTGGCCAACCAAACTCAGAAGTTTGATAGCTTGAGTTCTTCTTCAGAACTGGTGCAACTTCAGGATACTCTGACAGACAAGCTGACCTCCATGGAAGGAAAATTAGAAGAGAAGATGGAGGGGGTCAAGGCTGAGCTTAATGCAGAGCTGAAGCAGAAGCATCAGGAACAGACTCAAATTCTAGAAGCAAAGTTGGTAGAGAAGAATGAGATGCTGGTAAAGAATATTGTTGAGGAAATGAGCTCAATGCTCATGGCCAAGATGACAGACATGTTCAAGGAAGCTCTCTCTAGCCAATTTGCTCATCTGTCTGAAGAATTCTCTATGGCAAAGAACCACCTTAGGAGGCTCGAGGAGGAGCAAGGTCAGATGGCAGGGGAGGTGCGGAGTGTCAGTAAAGAACAATACCATATGGACACAGCACTCTCCGGGCTTCTGCCAGAGTATGGTTCCAAGAAGGGGGAAAGACCTGGAGCTGATCTCAGGGTTTTATTGGAACATACTCTGAAGGGCAAGGTTGTCAAGGATGCTGAAAAGAAGATCATTGCCGAAGCCATGAAGGAGATAGAGGCCACTGAGAAGCTAAAATTCAAGAAGGTGGAGAAGCCAATATACACTCAGGTTTCAGAGGAAACAATGCAGGAAGTTGCTATAGAAAAACTGAGTGGTAGAGGAAGAATTGGTACAAGCCTAGCTGGTGCTGAAATGCCCATCAAGAGAAAGGCTATGGCGATGGAAGAGCCTGAGGGCAAAAGAGCAAAGGCTTCTAAGCCAATTCAGAGAAAATTGATGCTGGATATTGAAGAATCTGAGGTTGAGCCAAAGAAGAAAGTCTTTAATACCAGAAGTGCTCTGAAAACACTCCAGATTGAACAAGCTAAAAAGACTGCTGCTTCTGTTTCTGGTGTACCAGTGATCAGAAAGAAGGTAGAAGAAGAGCAGAAAAGAAGGAGTGGGTTCAAAAAGTTTGCAAGCAAGAGGAGAGGGAACACAAAAGCACATAAATGGCCGCATGTTGACAAATGGATGCCAGTCCAGCTCAACGATGCATGGGAAGAAATTAAGAGAACTTTTTGGTTCTATTATGATGTGCTCAGAGAATGGAGAGGGGAGAGCTCAAATCCCAATGAGGCTTTCATCGACTATCTCCTGACCCTCTATCCTAAATATCTTCAAGGCTGGATAAATCTTGCGGATGAAGGAAAGTTGCAGATAACCGCCCCTGGTCCATACGTGTACCCTCCTCCCAGGCTGGAGAATGGTTGTGTTAATGAGAAAGCCATTACTCAAGAAATATCTCAGTACGACATTCAGTTGGGTCTGACAGGGAACAATCCTGATATCATTAAAGAAAGAGATGCGCTGAAAAGAAGGTATTATGGAATGTTCAACCTCGAAGTCCCTGCTGATGAGGTGAAAGGAGATCAGAACTGAAGAGCCGAGCTGAAGAACAAAAGAAGACTAAAGAATGAAAACTCAGAAGATTCATGTAATTTTTTTTTTTTTTCATTTTGATTTTGTTAGATAAGATTCATTATAACTTGTAACTGTCTACCTATTATCAATGAAAACTTATCACTTATGCTCAAAAGATAATATCTCATTATCTTATTTACATGTCTTTTACTTTTGATATGCCTGAATGATTGTCTCTGAATTAATTATTGGGAGATTCTCTACTTAGGAAAATTGTTGGGAGATTCTTTGTTTAGAAAATTGTTGAGAGACTCATTAATTATGGGGGAAATTGTTGAAAATAAACCAATCTTGTAATAGGATAAACTGAAACCTGAGTATAGGTTAAGTATGTTTGTAACAAGATAGGTTTTGGCATCATCAAAAAGGGGGAAATTGTTGGGAGATGAATTTAATAAAGATATTGTTGGTCCCGGTGCAAACGAGTCTTACACTTGTATGGGGGGGGGGGAAATACACGTGTTCAGTGTTCTTAAAACTTTTCTTCTTGAGGTCACTTGGTCGTTGTCACGATGATTTGGTCTGAGAAGCACAAATCGCTCTGAGTCAAAGTCTCACCGAGACAAAGATCTGTTCTTTTTCGAAACCTCAAATAATCCCAACTGAGTCCTGAGTTTCAGAGATCCTGAGTTGCTTGGATCAGATAACTAACTTACTGAACCCTCAGAAGAGTAAGTTCAGTTTGGTAACTATTTGTTCTAGCTACTCAGATGTGCGGAATGGTTGGCCCTTAGTTTATACTCGTTTTAAGCTTTGCTGAAAACCTTCCTTTGAATGGAATAGTGATTAAGCTGTGATTCAATTATATGCAACCTTCAGTGGATTGATTCCAACTGAAATATCAGTGAAAAGTATGCTTTCAGATTAAAATCAATGCAACAGTTAAGCACAGATAAAGAAAGCAATAAACAACACATCAATTTATAGTGGTTCAGAGACTCAAGCTCCTACGTCCACTCTCTCTAATCCTCAGAGAAATTCACTAATCACTTCCTGAGCTTTCTGACTACCTCGCGTAGTTTACTTACTCAACTCGGCCCTGAGCTTTCTGACTACTCCACCTAGTTTACTTACTCAACCCGACCTTGAGCTTTCTGACTACCTCCGTAGTTTACTTACTCAAACTTAAACAAGCTTTCAGACAACCTCTATAGCTTACTAACTTCACCTCTAGAGCTTTCTGACTACTCCGCGTAGTTTACTTACTCTTTACAACTCTTCTCACCAACAATCACACTCATACTTCCTTAAAGGGTTTGGGGTATCTTGGTTGGTTTCCAACTAGGATGAGATATCCTTTACAATGAAGTACAATGCAAAGGCTAGGATATCTCGACTAAGCTTTGGATATATCTTATCAAGCTAGGCTTAGTATAGTGAGCTCTCTTCGAAATAAAGCACTTGGGAAATTCTTGGTTTTTCGAGTGCTTCAACTTGCAGTAATAAGTTTGAGCTCTTGAGTTGCTTACAAATTTCCCGTAACCTTACAATGTAGAGGGTCACAAGTATTAATAGGCATACACCAAGGTCACTCTTGAAAAACTATCCGTTGGAGAGATAGCTTCGTGAGTTTCCTCGTATGGTGTGTGAGAAACGACTATATTTAGGGTTTGAGACTCCCTAACACGTTTTAGGCAATAGTCTTTCATGTAGCCGGTCTTCACATTTTGCAGTCTGGAACTTAGTACTTCTGACATCTTTTTCAAATGACACATCATTGTCGATTATCGGTATGGTGCGATCTTTGTCTTCCTCTTTTTGACTTTTGTCTCCAGTTAAAGGTAGACAACGCAACGGCTCTTTTGGTTACAATCTCTAAGTTGATATAACCTTAACAACACTGTGTCTTAGTTCCTTTTGTCTGCATTGAATGTCTTGGCAAATATCTATTTTCCTAAGGAATCGCGATCTTCTCACTATTGCATCCTTCAGAGAGATATGTTCAATTGCCTCCGGAACATTGGGTTTATCTTGAGCATTGAGCATTCAAGTCTTGATTTCTTGAGTCTTGATAATTCTTGTGCCTTGATATTCTTGATCTTGATCTTGATCTTACATCTTGGCGTCTTACGAGTCTTGATGTCTTACGATTCTTGAGTCTTACGAGTCTTTACATGTATCTTGGTGATATCTTTGAGTCTTCATCTTTGAGTCTTGATTTCTCGATTTCTCACTTGAGTCTTGATTCTCGATTTCTCCTTTGAGTCTTGATTCTCGATTTCTCGAAGTGAGTCTTGATTCTCGATTTCTCCTTTGAGTCTTGATTCTCGATTTCTCCATTGAGTCTTCAGAATCTTCAGATCCTAACCTGATCTATATCTGCTGACTATGCATTTTGTAGATAACATCCTGAATACTCTAAAACTGAATCCTGACTCAACTATCAAGATTATTCTGAACATGTCATACTCAGGGTTTTGGGATCTAATCAAAATCATATCTTTATTAAATTCATCTCCCAACAATTTCCCCCTTTTTGATGATGCCAAAACCTATCTTCTTACAAACATTTAACCAAAGCTCAGGTTTCAGTTTTTCCTATTACAAGATTGGTTATAACTCTCAACAATTTCCCCCATAAATAATGAGTCTCTTTATCAATTAATCTCCCAACAATTTCAATACAATTGGCATATCAAATTTAAAGACATGTAAATAAGAAAATGAGATATTATCTTTTGAGCATAAATGATAAAGCTTCATTGATGATGAATTTTAAGTTTACAGCTTACAAGAGTTTATCAAAAGCAAAAAAAAAAAAAAAAAAGAAAAAAAAGATAGAAAAATTACAAGTGTCTTCAGGTAAGTCTTGATCTTGATCTCCGGATCCGCTCTTGATCTTACGCTCTTGATCTTACTGCTCTTACATTTGCATCTTCTTCAACTTCATTAACGCGCACTTCCAGGTTGAACATTCTGAAATACCTCTTCTTCAGCATCTCTTTCCTTAATGATATCCGGATTGTTTCCTGTCAAACCCAACTGAACAGCATATTGAGCAATTTCTTGAGTAATGGCTTTCTCATTCACCAAGCCATTATCAAGTCTTGGAGGAGGATAGGTATATGGACCGGGGGCTACTATCTGCACCTTTCCTTCATCTGCAAGGTTCATCCAGCTTTGGAGATATTTAGGATAGAAGGTTATGAGATATTCAATGAATGCTTCATTTGGATCTGAGCTTTCCCCTCTCCATTCCCTGAGCACATCATAGTAGAACCAGAAGGTTCTCTTGACCTCTTCCCAACTATCGTTGAATTGGATGGGCATCCATTTGTCAACGTGTGGCCATTTCTGTGCTTTTGATGTCCCTCTCTGTATGCTCGAAAACTTTTTGTATCCACTCCTTCGCTTCTGCTCTTCTTCTATTTTCTTCCTGATCACAGGCACGCCTGAGACCGAAGCAGCAATTTTCTTTGCTTGTTCTATCTGGAGTGTCTTCAGAGCATTCTTTGTGTTGAAGATTTTTCTCACGATCTTTCATCTGCCCCGACTCTTCTAATTCTTCAATCAACTTTCTTTGTACTGGCTTAGAAGCCTTAGCACGCTTTCTCTCAGGTTCAACAATGCCCAAGGCTTTCCTCTTCATAGGCAATTCAGCAGCAGTCTGGCTTGTTCCAACCTTAGCTCTATCACTTTCGGTTTCTCTCTACAACCGAGCATGGTTTCCTCGAAACCTGAGTGTAGATCGGCTTCTCCACCTTCTTGAACTTGAACTTCTCGGTAACCCGACTTCCTTCAAGGCTTCAGATAGGATATTCTTTTCAGCTTCCTTTTGCGCCTTTTTCTCCAAAGTACTTGCCAATAACTTCCTGAGGTCTTCACCTGGCCTTTCCCCCTTCTTGGCACGGTAATTTGGAAGAAGTCTGGAGAGTGTTGTGTCCATATGGTATTGCTCTTTGCTTACATAGCGCACCTCTCCTGCTAACTGATCCTGTTCATCTTCTAGCCTCCTGAGGTGGTTCTTTGCCACAGAGAATTCTTCAGAAAGATGGGTAAACTGGCCAGAGAGAGCATCTTTAAACATCTCTGTCATCTTGGTCATGAGCATTGAGCTCATTTCCTCAACAGCAGACTTGATCAGTACTTCGTTCTTCTCTTCCAATTTCACCTCTAAAACTTCGGTTCTCTCTGGTGTTCATAAGTTTAGCACTTCATTTCGGCCTTTGACACCCTCCGAACTTTCTCATTCAGCTTGTCTTCCATGGAGGTCATCTTTGAGGTCAGAGTGTCTTGAAGTTGCACCACTCAAAGATGAACTCCTGATTCTCCATCTTCTGAGCTTGGCTGGCCAATGTTTCTTCTATCTGAGTGATTTTGTTCAGCATTGGCTCAACCTTCTCAAGCTTCTCCACTAAGAGAGTAAGGTCGATCTCAGGAACATTTTGCACCTTCAGGCCGATTGATCAATCGAGGTTGAGACCTGACCCGAGGGTTGGTCTGCACTTTTGAGCATCGGCTTCATTCTCGAGCTCCGGTCTCTATCTCGAGCCTCGGTCACAAGAGTGTTAACCGGTCACGAGGTTGAATGATTTCATTTGATCGGCCTGAAAGTTCCCTTCTCCATCTCGAGATCGATCCTCGGCATCTCCTTGTTGGTCCCCATCTTGAGATTTGTCTCTGCTGCTAGGGGCACCAACCCGATGCTTCTCCTCTCAAATGATCTTCTTCCGAACTAGGTCATCAAAATCGAAAATTTTCATCCCGAGCTTTGTCTTTTTCGAATCCACGAGAACTTCGGTCGGGATAAATTGTCTCCTCATTCCACCGGTCTTCCCCTCTGAATGCAAAGAAATGTTAAGCATCTCCTAAGAGTCGATTGAGGATGAAAACCATCGACCTTAATCAAGAAGATATCTTGCAGATCAGGGTATGAGATGAGCTCAGGGTAGCGGTCAAGGATGAACCGTTCCCCCTTGCTCCTCCACTCGGTTTCTTCAGCTTCTCCCTTCTTCAATCTCGGGCTTTGGAGTTCGATCGAAGCATCACCAAGGATCAAAAAGATCACTCGAGGAGCTCATCAATAATAAAATTTGCTCGAAGTCTCAAAGAAGATCTGAATGTTGTGCGGTCAGTCCTCGGTTTAGATCTGAGTGGGTTAAGGGGCTGGTGGCATGACCTCGAGATTGACTCGAGTTAGCTCTGTTTATTCTGGCCAAGACATCTTCGGTAGGAATCTCTGAGGTCTGAGCTCCTTTAAAAATTTCCTGAGAAATTTTATCTGAACTGAGCGATGTCTCAAGCACCTCAGAGAAGACCTGCTCCTCAGTCTGGTCCTATGCCTTAGAGATAACCTGAGCCAAGACTTCCAATGGCGATTTTTGAGCGGTTTGGCTCTCAGGTTGAATCTCTTCAGAATCACTGCCATCTTCATCGGTGAGAACCACCATTCTTTTGCGCTTGGGAGCGAGGGTTTTCTTCTTTAATTTCTCACCCTGCTCCTTCTTGGCTTCCAACAACACCTTCCCCCTGGTTTGTTGGGTTTCTTCAGCAACAGGAGCACTTGGTGATTCTGCTTTCTTTTCTTTCTTCCCCCTGATGGCCTGCTTCTTCACAACAATGGGCTTGAAAAGCACCTTGGACTTAGGGAATGGGGTCGAATTGGCGAAAATATCCTCCTCCTCTCGGCACATCTCCAGAATAAAGGCTATTTTGGTGGCGTGGAGGATTCTGCCTTTGATAGATATTGCCCCATCATCCTCCCTTTTTATGACCTTGGCTTGCTCAGTCACCACCTTGATCAGATACTTCAACCAGTTGAAATCCTTGGTGGGTGAGTCCTCAATCGCCGCCATCAGTCGGAGTTTGGGAGTGCTGATCTGCTCAAAGCTTCCATATCGACTCATTATGCACTTTCCCACAATATCCATCAATACTCTGTATTTCGGCTGTAGATGTCGTTTGTGCAGAGTTGCCTCAAACTTAACAGGTTTCTCGGCAACCTTGTCAAGATACTCCTGCTCCCGTCCCAACATATACAATGAGGGATCATCTCCCCTATCGCACAACTCAAATACGTCGTTTAAATTCTTAGGGACAATATAGAGCTCTCGAACAAAATCCACATATTTCATCGATTGTTCGAGATGCAAAACGAAAATCTTAGATTTTATACAATCTTCCTCATTGATTTCCATATTTGCAATAAACTCTATTACCTCGCGAGCATACTCCTACTCTGGTCGATTCGCGATGAGGTTCGTCAGTTTCGCCAATCGTATTAAATGGAGCGCTTCTTCTTCGTGCTTGGCATTTGACGTGCTCTCCAGAGACACCACGCATTCGTACCATGTCTTATTTGTCTCGGCTAATTTTTCGAACATGGTTGGAGCCATTTTAGATATAAAGATTTGAAGATTTAGGGTTTGGGTTTTTCTGGGCAAAGGGATTTATTTGCAGAGGATTTTGGGAACGAAGGGTTTGATAAAGTTTGGCTTGAATGGCTTTCAAAGGATTAAATAGCTTGAGATCGTGGGAAGTCGTACTGGTTAGCTGAAAAACAACGGTTAAGATTAATCCACGATTAATTGGGTATGTGAAAGGTCGGTCCCCGAAAAGTAAGCCGCCATTTTAACTTCATTGGTGATTAAATGTAACAGAACATTTAATGACTGTTGACCTTCTTCGGAATTTCAAAGATCCCGCCCAAAAACATTCCTCAGGTGTTTTGTATTTATTGCGAATGATTACTGAGTTTCACTTAATAAATGAGTCGCATGAGTCATTACTTCTTCAGACTAATTTCCCTTTATCAGTCTTACTGAGTATTGACCTTGATAAAATGTCGATTATGATCTTTAAAATTGAATGGGTTAAGTATCTTCTTGATCTTGACCTTGATGAATCTGAGTTTCGAGACTCGATTCAATATTTCCATTTTATCCCGAGCTTCCGATGAGAATTTCGAAAAACTTCATGCATCTGAAAATCTTCAATTTTTTTCAGATTTTAATCTATACACCTGGATCCAACATCCCTAATTCAACTGATAGTTCCTGAAATCTTGATTCAAATGAAAGGTTTAGTCAAGATATCGACTCTCTCGCTTATCGAAGATGAATTTTCTCCATCCTTATGTCCTATTTCTCGACATGATCTCTGATGAAGTGATGTCTGATATCCACATGCTTGCATCTGGTGTGCAATACCGGATTTTGTGAAATAGCAATGGCACTATTATTGTCACAAAATATTGGTACTTCATTGGCTACAACTTTATAATCTCTTAATTGTTGTCTGACCCAAAGAATCTGAGCACAAGCAACTTCCTGCAGCCATGCATTCACCATGATGAATCTTGGTTGCTCTTGAGGTCCTGCTTTTTTGAAAACCAAGATATCGACCACTTTCAAGAAATTAACAAGTTCCTAGAGTGGACTTCCTGTCAATTTCTGCAACCTCCATAATCGAAGATCTCGAGTAACCCCGTTAATTCAAGGTTATCATCACCGGATACCATAATCCTCTATTCATCATGCCCTTAAGATACTTCAAGATCTTTTTGGCGACCTCCATGTGACTAGCCTTAGGATTAGCTTGGTATCTTGCACATATCCCAACAAAGAAATGTTATATCCGCCTACTTGTCGTGAGATAGAGCAATGATCCAATGATTCCTCTATAATCGATTATGACTCACCACGATTTGCCTTGAATCGAGATCCATCTTGTAGTTAGTATTCATGGGAATCCTAATCGCATTGCAATCTCAGACACCATATTTGGCAATCGGATCTCGGTGTACTTTGCCTAGTTGATGAAGATTCCTTCCTTTGATTGTTTCACTTGAAGGCCTAGAAAGAAATTCATCTCCCCCATCATAGACATCTCAAATTTGCCTTTCATCGGTGTAGAAAACTTTTCACACAACTGATGATTTGGGGATCCAAAAATGATATCATCAACATATATCTGAACCAGTAAGATATCTTCCCCATCTTCTATCCTGAACAGAGTTCTATCAACAGTTCCATTGACAAAACCATGGTCAGTAAGAAACTGAGAAAGAGTATCATACCATGCTCTGGGTGCTTGCTTGAGACCATACAAAGCTTTTCTGAGCCTGTAAACTTGGTCATTCTGTTTGAAACCAGGAGGTTGTTCTACATAAACCTCTTCTTTAAGCACACCATTCAGAAATGCACTTTTCACATCCATTTGATAGACTGTGAACTTCATGTTGGCAGCATATGCAAGAAACAATCTGATGGCTTCTAGTCTTGCAACTGGTGCAAAGGTTTCATCATAATCCAAGCCTTCTTCTTGGGAATAACCTTGTGCAACTAGCCTTGCCTTGTTTCTTACAATGTTGTTTTCATCTCTTTTATTCTTAAAAACCCACTTGGTTCCAATGACATTGTGCCTTTCAGGTCTATCCACTAGCTCCCATACTTCATTTCTTGAGAATTGATTCAGCTCATCTTGCATAGCAGTAATCCAATGAGAATATTGTAGAGCTTCACCAATCTTAGTAGGCTCTTTCTCTGATAGGAAGCGTGAATAATAGTGCACTCTCACCATGGAACCTTCTTGTTTTGACACCATCAGTTAGATCACCCACAATCTGACTTGTAGGATGACTATCTAACCATCTTCTTCTAGATGTTCCCCCTTCAATAGTATCCTCAACATTTGAAATGTTAGGTTCGATTAATTCAATAAACTTCGAGGAACAAATGAAAAAAGGAGAAAGGGAATCATCTTCCTCCAGGAAAATTCTATTGAAACATTGTCGAGACATTTGTTCCCCTTTTGTTGATAGATTCAGAATTTGCCTCACCAGTGACCACATCTTCATTGGCATCACATACACGAGTCCGAATCGGTGTCTGCTCGGATTGGTCACCTTTGGTGTGTTGGCTTTCCCGAGTCTCACCATCCCGAGTTCCATCCTCGAACTTCTTTATCTCGAGTCCGAGTCACTCCAATCATAGAATGTGACCGACTTCTTCTTTTCAGGTTCAGTGGATGATTTGTCATTCTTTTTCAGGCTTAATCTGGTAATCCTCGTGGTCAGTTCTTCTGCATCATGTTCCTGTTTCTTCTGAACACAAGTAGATTCATCAAAAACAACATGAGGTGTTTCCTCCACAATAAGAGTCCTACAGTTGTAAACTCGAAAAGCTTTCTTGACTTGAATATCCTAAGAATATTCCTTCATCAGCTTTACTATCAAATGTTTTCAACTGATCTTTACCATTATTGTGTATGAAACACTTGCAACCAAACACACGAAAGAAAAACACAAGAGGCTTCCTTTCATTCCAAAGCTCATAAGGTGTTTTGCCTTGACTCTTAGTAAGCATGGATGAGTTCTGAGAATAGCATGCAGTGTTGACAGCTTCAGCCTAAAATCTTTTAGGAATATCAGCCTCAGCTATCATTGTCCTTGCAGCTTCTTTAAGAGTCATGTTCCTTCTTTCAGCAACACCATTTTGTTGAGGGGTCCTTGCAGCTGATGTTTCATGAGTAATTTCATTTGCTGAACAATAATCAGATATAATATGATTTATAAATTCAGTTCCCTTGTCAGATCGGATTTTGACCACACTCAGATTTTTCTCAATACTGAGCCTTTTTAGTAATTCTGGCAACTTTATCTGAGTCTCATTCTTACTGAGTAAGAATATGACCCAAGTATATCTTGAGTAGTCATCAACTACTACTAGTGTGTATTTCTTGCCATTGGTGCTCACTGGTGTTATTGGACCAAAGAGATCCATATGCAATAACTGAAGTATTCTTTCAGTAGAAACATCTACTTTGCTTTTAAATGATGCTCTAACTTATTTTCCTTTTTGGCACGCATCACAAATATGTTCCTTACTGAACACTTCATTAGGCAACCCTCTCACAAGAGCTAATCTTGCAAGCTTATTCAGGGGTTTTGAAATTCGGTGATTCATTCTTTTATGCCATAACCAACTGTGGTATCTGTGGAACTTTTAGCAACCAAACATGTATCTTTAGGAGTTGAACTCCAATCGACCAGATACACATTTCCTTTTCTAGTACCCGGTCGGTAAATATTTTTACGTGAGATATCATCTTTCACATAACATAAGTTCTTAGAGAACTCAACATTAAAACCCTTATCACAGAATTGGCTTATTGAAAGCAAGTTATGCTTCAATCCAGATACATATGAAACACCATGGATATGAACTGAGTCAATTTCCAAAGTTCCATATCCTTGATCATCCCTTGGAGTTATCTCCAAAAGTGATCCGAGAGCCTCTTTGTTCAACATAGTCAATTTGAGTATCTTCTTGAATCTGTCATATGTCTTGAGCATCCACCGCCAAGATACCATACATCGAGGGCTTTTTTCATCTATGCTCATCGGTCTTATGTGATCTTTAATCACCAAAGATGCCCTTGTTTTCCTCCTGAAAAACAGATCAATTCTTAGGTACCCAATTTGTGTAGGGTCCTACAAGGTTAGTTGTACCTTTCGGAATCCAAATCTGCCTTACTACTTTAATCACTTTAGAGTGGCTGATATGTCTTCCATAAACATCTACATACACATTTACTACTTTGGGTGCCTTAGCAGTTTCCTGTGTATGAGTGCTAGCCTTAGCATGAACATGAGCCTTAGAGTTTTTTTTTGGTTTAGGCCTTCTGTTCATTTGCTTTGGCTTTTGTGCAGCTGGTCTGAATCTTTGTTGACTCGGTTTCAGGTAACCTTTACCCTTAGGCAAGTGGGGTTTAGGTTGCTGTCTTTGAAATTTGGGTCTTCGAAGATCTTTGAGGACTTGGTCTCTTCAATTGAGAATGTCTCTGCTGGAGTGTTTCTCTTTGGAAGATTCCTCTGATGGTTCATTCAGAGATCCTTTCGGTTTGCAATCTTAGCTGAGGCTTGGAAGTACTTGACTGAAATTTTCCAAACCGAGTGCTTTCGGGTTTTCTAGCCTTCACCTGAGGTTTGGGCTTTCCTACCTGATCATTCAGTTTTACTGAAACCATGGGTCATTTTCCCTTGTCTACAACCTTAGGCATTTCTTCAGGTTGAAGTGTAGGTGCCACTGGTTTTACAAAGATTGTCTTCTTGCTACATGATGCAGCATTCAGATGACCTTGTGAGGTTCCCCCGAATGTATCCCAATCCAGTTTTATAGTGGCCGATCTCTGGTAACTCAATTTCATCTATTACTTTAGATCGATATTCAATAGAGTTAACTTCATCTCATGCACTATCCTCACATTTCAGTAGAGTTTCATGCTTCTCAGAGAGGTCATTGAACTTAGTTACGATCAACTGAATCTCTTGAAGGATTTCTCTAGCTTTTTCGATTAGGGTCACTATCAACTTCTCTTTCTCTCGAGAGTTGTACTTTCGTAACATCCAGTTCATCAAGAGCTCCCATTAATTGAGAAGTGATTTGATATTGCTAGAGTCTTTCCATTTTAGATTTTTCGACTTTTCGGTTCTTTATTACGCTCTTGAGTTTCATTTAGCGATTCTTGTAAAAGCAAAGATAGTCCTTCATTAGACTCTCAAAAGAATCCATCAGGTCAAATTGATTGTTTACAGTTGAACTTGACAACTCTTGTGCTAGTGTAGGAGCAACAACAGAGAAAGAAGAGTTTACCTCCTCAATGGCCATCGAACCGGATGTCATCACTTTCACTTTGTCGAGAGAATATTTCATCCAAGAGCTAGATCCTCCCTCGAGAATGTTCTTCTTCGCAACCATGGCCTTTTTTTTAGAGAACTTCTTGTCTCTTTTAGCTTGCCTTTCTCTTCTCTCCTTAGCACTCAAATCTGGACAATCATACTGGAAGTGATCTTTCTTTTGGCAATTATAGCATCTGTTGGCATCATCATCCTGATCACTTTCTTCTTTGGACTTGGAGTCCTTCCTTTTGGATGAAGATCCCTCAGCTTTCAGGTCCTTCTTCTTCTCTTCGGTTGATCTATCCCCGTGTTTCTTCTGGTACTGTGATTCTGTAATAGTTTTTGTATTTTCCATATCGATTATTAAGTCTTTTCGAACCTCCTTGCCATCGATCTTTAGCTTATCCTCAAGCTCATCCCCGATTTTTAGCAAGGAGTTCTCGAACTCTCTAGTTTTTGCTGGTTTTTATCTTTGGCCTTAAAAGCCACATTCTTACTAGATGATGAATCATCTTTCTTTGTCGACCTTTTTAGATTTCTTATCAATTCACGAACTCATAGGCCTTCAAATTTCGAGAAGACTTGTTGATATGGCATTGAATTAATATTTTTGGTGTTTTCAATCACCACTGCATGTATATCCCATTTCTTAGAAAGACCTCTAAGAATTTTCAATGCAACTTCTCTCTGTGGATATTTCTTTCCAAGTGCATTTAGATCATTCATAATGCTAGTGAATCTGACTTCTAATTTGTCAATAGATTCACCTTCATCCATTTCAAAACTATCAAACTTTCCAATTGCAACTGAAAGTTTGTTTTCCTTGATATGATCTGTGCCTTGGCACATTACAGCTAGTGTATCCCAGATTTATTTTGCAGTATTGCAGTGAGAAATCATTCCCATCACACCATCATCAATAGTACTGTATAGTGTGTCTTTAGCAATATAGTCTAGATTGACTAACTTCCTCTCCTCAGGAGTCAGTTGGTCATCAGACTTAGGAAATTCTGCCCTAGGATCGTTTCTCTCATTTTTTGTTCCTCTGGGATTCACCACAGTTAATTGGAATGACCCTTCAGAGACCACTCTCCACATTCGTTCATGTTTAGAATACAGGTGAGCCTGCATTCTCAGTCTCCATAAATCATAGTTCTCCACTGAGAACATGGGAAGTTTCTTAGAAGACATTTTATCTCAGTCTTTTAAGAATTCAGCAAATATGATCATTTCAGATAGACCACAAGTATTTTTATAAAATAAAACTTTGGTCAATAAAAAAGGTGGTCAAGTTGAACCACTGCTCTAATACCACTTGTTGGTCCCGGTGCAAACGAGTCTTACACGTGTATGGGGGGGAATACACGTGTTTAGTGTTTTTAAAACTTTTCTTTCTGAGGTCAGCTTAGGTCAAGTTGTCCTGATGATTTGGTCCTGAGAAGCACAAATCGCTCTGAGTCAAAGTCTACTGAGACAGTGATCTGAAATTGCTTTCGAAAACCTCTCATATAATCCCAACTGAGTCCTAAGTTTCAGAGATCCTGAGTTGCTTGGATCAGATAACTAACTTACTGAACCCTCAGAAGAGTAAGTTCAGTTTGGTAACTATTTGTTCTAGCTACTCAGATGTGCGGAATGGTTGGCCCTCGTTTTAAGCTTTGCTGAAAACCTTCCTTTGAATGGAATAGTGATTAGGCTGTGATTCAATTATATGCAACCTTCAGTGGATTGATTCCAACTGAAATATCAGTGAAAAGTATGCTTTCAGATTAAAATCAATGCAACAGTTAAGCACAGATAAAGAAAGTAATAAATAACACAACAATTTATAGTGGTTCAGAGACTCAAACTCCTACGTCCACTCTCTCTGATCCTCAGAGAAATTCACTAATCACTTCTTTAGCTTTCTGACTACCTCCCGTAGTTTACTTACTCAACTTCGTACGAGCTTTACGACTACTCACGTGGTTTACTTACTCAACGACCTTGAGCTTTGTGACTACCTCCGTAGTTTACTTACTCAAACACAAACAAGCTTTTCGGACTACCTCATGGCTTACTAACTTCACCTCTGGAGCTTTACGACTACTCCCGCGTAGTTTACTTACTCTTTACAACTCTTCTCTTTAGTAACAATCACACTCAAACTTCCTTAAAGGGTTTGGGGTATCTTGGTTGGTTTCCAACTAGGATGAGATATCCCTTACAATGAAGTACAATGCAAAGGCTAGGATATCTCGACTAAGCTTTGGATATATCTTATCAAGCTAGGCTTAGTATAGTGAGCTCTCTTCGAAATAAAGCACTTAGGAAATTCTTGGTTTTTTTAAGTGCTTCAACTTCTGATAATAAGTTTGAGCTCTTGAGTTGCTTACAAATTTCCGTAACCTTACAATGTAGGGTCACAAGTATTTATAGGCATACACCAAGGTCACTCTTGAAAAACTATCCGTTGGAGATATAACCGTGAGTTTCCTCTTATGGTGTGTGAAAAGCGACTATATTTAGGGTTTGACACTCCCTAACACGTTTTAGGCAATAGCCTTTCATGTAGCCGGTCTTCACTTTTTGCGATGCGAACTTAGTACTTGACATCTTTTTTCGGCGACACTGTCATTGTCGATTATCGGTATAGTGCAGTGTTGTCTTCCTCTTTTTGACTTTTGTCTCGATTAAAAGGTAGACAATCAAGCGACTCTTTTGGTTACAATCTACGAGTTGATATAACCTTAACAACACTTTGTCTTAGTTCCTTTTATGCGCATTGAATGTCTTGGCAAATATCTATTTTCCTAAGGAATCGCGAATCTTCTCGATGTTGCATCCTTGAGATAGATATGTTCGATTGCCTCGGAACATTGGGTTTATCTTGAGCATTGATTCATTCTTGAGTCTTGATAATTATTGTGCCTTGATATTCTTGAACTTGGTCTTACATCTTGGCGTCTTGAGTCTTGAGTCTTGATATCTTTAGTCTTAAGTCTTTACATATCTTGGTGATATCTTTGAGTTTTCATCTTTGAGTCTTGATTTTCTCGATTTCTGAGTCTTGATTCTCGATTTCTCCTTTGAGTCTTGATTCTCGATTTCTCAGATCGTCCAATTCTCGATTTCTCAGTTGAGTCTTGATTCTCGATTTCTAGCGAGTCTTGATTCTTAGTTTCTCCTTTGAGTCTTGAAATCTCGATTTCTCAAAATCTTGATTCTCGATTTCTCCTTTGAGTCTTGAATCTTGAGATCTTAACCTTATCTATGTCTCTGTGAATACATTTTGCGAGATATCATCACGAATACTCTAAAAGCTGAATCGAAACTATCAAGATTATCTGAACATGTCATACTCGGGGGTTTTGGGATCTAATCAAAATCATATCTTTATTAAATTCATCTCCCAGCAGAGATATGATTTTGATTAGATCAAAACCGATGCTATAATCAAGATAGATCAAATAGAAAATGTATACGCCAGATAAACTCGAGATGAAATCGAGATATCAAGACTCAAGAGAAACTCAAGAAATCGAAATCAAGACTTCAAGATGAAGATTCAAGATATCACCAAGATATCCAGAAGACTCAGAAGACGCTGAAGACTCGTAAGACCTCAAGACTCGTAAAACTCAAGACTCGTAAGACGCCAAGACTCGTAAGACCCTCAAGACTCGTAAGACTCAAGACTCAAGACTCAAGACTCGTAAGACTTCAAGACACGTAAGATGTAAGATCAAGAATCAAGATCAAGAATATCAAGGCACAAGAATTATCAAGACTCCAAGAATATATCAATGCTCAAAGATAAACTCAATGTTCCGAGGTATCAAATTATCTATCCGGCGATCCAATTTTTGAGAAGATCGCGATTCCTTAGAAAAATAGATATTTGCCAAGACATTCAAATGCAGACAAAAGGAACTAAGACAAAGTGTTGTTAAGGTTATATAACTCAGAGATTGTAACCAAAAGAGCCGTTGAGTTGTCTACCTTTAACTGGAGACAAAAGTCAAAAAGAGGAAGACATCATCGCACCATATCGACAATCGACAAAAATGATAAAGTCAAAAAAGATGTCGTAGTACTAAATTTCCAGATCAAAAAAAGTGAAGACCGCTACATGAAAGGTTATTGCCTAAAACGTGTTAGGGAGTGTCAAACCCTAAATATAGCCGCTTTCACACACCATAAGAGGAAACTCACGGCTTATCTCTCCAACGGATAGTTTTTCAAGAGTGACCTTGGTGTATGCCTATAAATACTTGTGACCTTCTACATTGTAAGGTTACGGGAAATTTGTAAGCAACTCAAGAGCTCAAACTTATTATTGCAAATTGAAGCACTCGAAAACCCAAGAATTTCCCAAGTGCTTTAAATCGGAGAGAGCTCATTCCACTAAGCCTATCTTAGTCGAGGTATCCAAAGCTTAGTCGAGATAACCTATCCTTTGCATTGTTCTTTATTGTAAAGGATATCTCATCCTAGTTGGAAACCAACCAAGAAACCCCAAACCCTTTGTAAGGTTGTTTGAGTGTGATTGTTGGTGAGATTGGAGTTGTAAAGAGTTAGTAAACTACATTGAGGTAGTCAGTAAAGCTCTGAGAAGAAGAAGTGAGTAATCTATCTTGATGTAGACAAAGCTTGTGTGTGTTTTGAGTTAGTAAATTACAGAGGTAGTCAGAAAGCTCAAAATAGAAAGGTTAGTAAACTATAGAGGTAGTCAGAAAACCTTAGGAAGTGGAAAGGTTAGTAAACTACAGAGGTAGTCAGAAAGCCTTAGGAAGTGATTAGTGAATTTCTCTGAAGAGATCAGGGAGAGTGGACGTAGGAGCTTGAGTCTCTGAACAACTATAATTTGTTGTGTTCTTTGCTTTCTGTTTTGCTTGATTTATCTGTTGCATTACTTTGTTTTGAAAGCATATTTTCACTGATATTTAAGTTGGAATCAATCCACGGGAAGTTGCATATAATTGAATCACAGCCTAATCACTATTCCATTTAAAGGAAGGTTTTCAGCAAAAGCTTAAAACGAGTATAAACTAAGGGCCAACCATTCCGCACATCTGAGTAGCTAGAACAGATAGTTACCAAACTGAACTTACTCTTCTGAGGGTTCAGTAAGTTAGTTATCCGATCCAAGCAACTCGTGATCTCTCGAAACTCAGGACTTCGGGGCTTGGGATTATCCGAGGTATCCGAAAAGTTACTCATGATCACCGTCTCGATTGACTTTGACTCAGAGCGATTTGTGCTTCAGACCAAATCATCGTGACAACCCGACATGTGTCGACCTCAAGAAAAGAAAAAGTTTTAAAATCACTGAACACGTGTATTCCCCCCCCATACACGTGTAAGACTCATTTGCACCGGGACCAACAAATAATGTCATAACCAGGAATAAGGCAAGACTTGTTGCTAAGGGATATTCACAATCAGAAGGAATTGATTATGATGAGACCTTTGCACCGATCCGCTCGCTTAGAAGCCATTTCGGTTTGCTTTACGGCATATCTTTGCCCACCACGAGGGTTCATTGTGTATCGATGGATGTAAAGAGTGCATTCTTAAATGGGGTACTAGCGAGAGGAAGTTTATGTTGAACAACCTCCGTGGCTTTGAAAAAAGCAACCAAGTGTCTGATTTTAAGAAAAGCTCTTTACGGTTCTAAAACAAGCTCCTCGAGCTTGGTATGATACACTCTCTCTCGTTCTTGATAGACAACAGATTCACTAAAGGAATAGTGGACAGAACCTTATTCAGAATAGAAGATGGAGAAGATATTCTGATGGTTCAGATTTACGTGGATGACATCATCTTCGGATCTCCCAACAAGAAGTTATGTGAGAAGTTCAAAGAAATTGATGCAAGGGAAGTTCGAGATGACCATGATGGGTCGATGAATTACTTTTACGGGTTTACAAGTCAAGCAGAGTACGTAAGGATATTCATCTCGCGGCGGCAAGTACACAAGGAATCTCATCGCCAAGTTTGGAGTTCAACATTGTAAGGAAGCGAAATTCCCATGATGACCGGGTTCAAGATGGATCCGATGAGGGCCGGTCGAAAACTAATCGAAAAAAATATAGGGCTCTCATTGGATCTCTACTATACCGATTGCCCGGAGACCGGATATCACTTATCACAAGATGTAGGTGTATGTGCCAGATTTCAAGCAAATCCAATGCAAAGCCACCTAGAAGCAACTAAGCGGATTCTCAAGTATCTGAAAGGGGACAGTGAACCTTGGTTTATTCTACCTATCAGATGATAATCTAGAGCTTAGTGGGTATTATGATTCTGATTACGGAGGTTTCAGAATCGACAGGAAGTCAACCTCAGGTTCATGTCAATTTCTGGGAAATAAACTGATCTCTTGGTTTTCGAAGAAGCAGACATCGATTCGACATCTACTCTTGAAGCGTAATATATGGGTCACAGTGAAGTCGTTGTTCCCAACCGCTTTCGCTAAGTCGGCGGTGAGGATTACAACATCGTAGCTAAGAACATACCTATATTCTGTGACAGTAATAGTGCTATTGCAATCACTCATAATCCTGTTCTACACACAAGATGCAAGCATGTGGATGTCACACATCATTTCATCAGAGATCATGTTGAAAAGAAGAATATCATAATGGAAAAGATCCATACTGACAAGCAGAAAGATGATATTTTAACTAAGCCGCTAGCTGAGATCAGATTCAGAGAATTATGCAACGAGCTAGGGCTTCTGGATCTCGGAGAAAGTGCACCAGAAATGGTTGGTGGACTGATCTCCATAACTAGTTGGTTAAAAGACTAACCAGGTTAAGAAGAATCAGTTGAGTTAGGAATCTCAACCGATCGAACTGACATTTACGAGGAGCCGATCCGAATTCGGATAAGGAGCAGATCGAAAAGTCGACAAGTAGCCGATCCGAAGTTCGGGACGAGAAGCGATCGATTTCAAGATATATCGACATGGAACCGATCGATTGGAAGATTACTTTATAAGTCGATTAAAGTTGCAGTAAACAAGCAAGTCGTACAAGTTGAAAGCTACAGATTGCATAAGTCAGAAGAAACAACACAACAATTAAATAACAGAATTTTTCATTGATAAGGACCCGGAGGTCAGATTTACAAGTTACAAGTAATATCGCAAGTTACCTACAAGTGCTCATCTTCAAGTGGTATTACAAGCTTCAAGTACAAGAAGACCCGGAGGTCGCTACATAAACCATAAACCATAAACCCTAAGCCAACCCAAGATAGGAAAGGGAGAGAGAGAGTTCAAGTGCTTGATGCTCTCATTTTCCCCCGATCCTAAAAGGGGCGTGAGAGGCCTTAAGGAAAATCCTGAGCCACCCTCAGAGCTTCGGAGTGAGGAGCGAGAGCGTCCTTGAAGGATTTCTGTGCCAGGAGCCCCTAGAGCTAAAATCAATGGGCTCTCCAGCTGTTAAATGGGGCACAGTGCCACAGGATTGGTCACAAGGACCAAATTGACACTAGTGTCACATGCAAATATTGAGTTTGATACACGAGATCGTATACCAAACTCATGTTTTGTTTCAGACTGAGTCTATTGATGCTAATTCCATCATCTCGATAGGCGCACAAGGTGCATACGGTTAGGAGAAGTGCCTTCTCATTTGCCTTAGCAGATCCGCCTCCACGGTGGTAAAGAAGCTTTGCATTGATCGTATGTGTAATCTTAGATGACGACGAAAACTCTGTAGATTGTAGAGAAACTCCAGAGCTTCATGTGCGTGGACGATGTTCTGATGTGCAGAGCAATAGCGTTCAAGTCCACACGCTCGCAAGCACTCCAGAATTTCCAGCGATTCAGGGTCTGAGGTGATGGTGAAGACTATGTACTTTTCATCAATGATGTCTTTCTTCATCGATGAAAAATTGCAGAACTTTTTCCCTTGGCCCGGTCGTGGAATAAGATATGCCATTTCTGTACGATATGCAAATTGATGTTTAGTTTGAGTAAGATATTTCAATAAATTCAGTCAAACTAGTAATTTTAGCATCAATTTAGCAAATAAGCGTTTAGATCTAATAAAGATTACAGAAATATATCATCACGATTTGTAAACCTAGGTACCAGAGAGAAATTGAGATCATGCAATTAATTAAACAAGAAATTACCAGAAATTGATTCGAAAGATTTAGAAATCGGAAGAGTAGAATCAATTGATCTCGAAAGTAATTCTCTGAAGTTTTTGAAAAATTTGATCTTTTAAGAACTTTGAGAAGACGAAGTAGTGGAAAGCGGTTTTCTGAGAGGGATTTGGATTTTATAGAATACGAGGGAAAACCTTTTTGCACAACTTTCCAAAGTACTCAAGTATCCGTGTTTTGAAATCAGTGGCTGAGATTAGTCGGCCAAAAAGTATTTTGATCGCATGGTTGAGAAAAGTAGTCTTCTCGTTTTCCGGACTCGAAAAATCTCAATAAACCGTTTTGAAAATATTTTCCCAAGTCCGCATTAAAAGCTTTGCAGAGAATGCGTCATAAACAGAGTAAAATAAATCAATTATTTAAATAACGCATGTAAGGTATTCAGAAAGAGATAAATACGAGAGCGTATCTGACTGATTGATATTGTAATCAATCAGTTACCACGGTGATCTGATCTGGTACTTTGTTGACTTATCTGATGGTTGCCTCATGCATTTCCCAACAATATCTCACTTATCTGATCAGATTCTTGCTTGAAAAACTTCGCTACTTATTTGATCCACTTATCTGATACACTTCATTCTTCAGTCTTCTTCTAATCAGCCCGTATTTACTACAGTCAACTCCCGCCAAAACTTTTACTTCGGGGAGTCCAAATGTTGCCTAGATTCCTAAATCGGCGCGATTTGACATTCCGTAATAATGGCATAGATACGCTGTGATTTAATCACACCGTTAACTCATCCAACCATTAGCCGCGTGTTCCTGACGCGTTGTCGATGCAAATTTCTCTTAAGGTCTTTTGAGAAGATAAAATTTACATTTATACCCCTAATTTCCTTCTATAAATTAGCCTGGGGTGATAGGCAAACAACACAACATAAACCATTTCAGCTTCTTTAGCATATCCTTCATGCTTTTCCGATGAGTTCCTTATTTCCGGTGAAACTTCCGGTGGGAACCTTTAGCTCTTTTCCAATGAATTCAGCTTCTCAAATCAACCCTGTGTGTTCCTTCACACTGCTTTCGTCATCATCTAAGATTTCACATACGATCAATGTTAAGCTTCTTTACCACCATGGAGGCGGATCTGCTAAGGCAAATGAGAAGGCACTTCTCCTAATCGTATGCACCTTGTGCGCCTATCGAGATGAAGGAATTAGCATCAACAGACTCAGTCTGAAACAAAACATGAGTTTGGTATATGGTCTGCATCAGTCAACAGCTGATCTCCATATATCAAGCTCAATTTTTGCATGCGACACTAGTGTCCGTTTGATCCTTGTGACCAAACCGGTGGCACTGTGCCCCATTTAATAGCTGGAGAGCCCGTTGATTTTACGTCTGAGGGCTCCCGGCTTGGACATCCTTCAAAGCCTCTCTCGCTCCTCACTCCGAAGCTTTTGAGATTGGCTTAGGATTCTCGAAGCCTCTCTAACGCCTTTTCTAGGACTGAGGGAAAATGAGAGCATCATACCTTGAACTCTCTCTCGCGTTCCCTGCCTAGGGTTGGCTTAGGGCTTATGGTTTATGACCTCCGGGTCTTCTTGTACTTGTAATACCACTTGAAGATAGCTTGTAGCATTTGTAGCTTGTGATATCACTTGTAACTTGTAAATCTGACCTCCGGGTCCTTATCAATGAAAAACTCTGTTATTCCATTGCTGTGTTGTTTCTTCTGACTTATGCGATCTGCAGCTTTACTCTTGACTTGCTTGTTGACTGCAGCTTTAATCGACTTATAAAGTAATCTTCCAATCTGATCAGTTCCCACTTAATCTGATATGTCTTGAACTGATCTGCTCCTTGTCTGAACTTCAGATTGGCTACTTATCTGACTTTTTGATCTGCTCCTTATCTGAACTTCAAATCGGCTCCTCGTCTGATCGACTGATCAGTTGAGATTCCTAACTCAACTGATTTCACTTAACTTGGTTAGTCTTTTAACCAACTGGTTCTGGAGATCAGTCCTTCAACCATATCTGGTGCATTTTCTCCAAGATCCAGAAGCCCTAGCTCGTTGCATAACTCTCTGAATCTGATCTCAGCTAGCGGCTTAGTTAAGATATCATCTTTCTGCTTGTCAGTATGGATCTTTTCCATCCTGATATATTTTTTTTCAACGTGATCTCTGATAAAATGGTGTCTGACATCCACATGCTTGCATCTTGTATGTAGAACAGGATTCTGAGTGATTGCAATAGCACTATTACTGTCACAGAATATAGGTACGTTCTTAGCTACGATGTTGTAATCCCTCAGCTGCTGACTTAGCCAGAGTAGTTGGGAACAACAGCTTCCTGTAGGCATATATTCTGCTTCAGTAGTAGATGTCGCAACTGATGTCTGCTTCTTTGAAAACCAAGAGATAAGTTTATTTCCCAGAAACTGACATGAACCTGAGGTTGACTTCCTATCGATTCTGCAACCTCCGTAAACTGAATCAGAATACCCACTAAGCTCTAGATTGTCATCTGATGGGTAAAATAAACCAAGGTTTGCAGTCCCCTTCAGATACTTGAGAATCCGCTTAGCTGCTTCTAGGTGGCTTTGCATTGATTTGCTTTGAAATCTGGCGATACACCTACTTAGTAATGTCCGTCTCTTTGGCGCGTCGGTATAGTAGTGATCCAATCGAGCTCTATATTCTTTTCGATTAACTTTCGACCATCTTAATGGATCCATCTTGAACCCGGTCATCATGGGAATTTCGCTTCCTTGCAATGTTGAACTCCAAACTTTGCCAAGAGATTCCTTGTGTTTCCGCTTTGGCGATGAATATCCCTTCAGACTCTTGCTTGACTTGTAAACCCATAAATAATTCATCCGACCCATCATGGACATCTCGAACTTCCTTGCATCAATTTGTTGAACTTCTCACATAGCTTCTTGTTAGACATCCAAGATGATGTCGCCCACGTAAATCAACCATCGTAATATCTTCTCCATCTTCTATTCTAAATAAGGTTCTCATCACTATTCCTTTAGTGAACCCACTGCCTATCAAGAATCGAGAGAGTGTATCATACCAAGCTCGAGGAGCTTGTTTTCAGTCGAAAAAGAGCTTTCCTTAAATGGTACACTTGGTTGCCTTTTTTCAAAGCCCGGAGGTTGTTAAACATAAACTTCCTCTCGCTAGTACCCCATTTAAGAATGCACTCTTTACATCCATCCGATACACAAAATGAACCCTCTCGGGCAAAGATATGCCGTAAATAAATGAATGGCTTTTAAGGCGAAGCGATCGGTGCAAAGGTCTCATCATAATCAATTCCTTCCGATTGTGAATACCCCTTAGCAACAAGTCTTGCCTTATTCTTGGTTATGAAATTATTCTCATCTCTCTTGTTCTTGAATACCCACTTCGTGCCAATTACGCCTTAATGAGTTGGTCTCATCCCACCAATTTCCAAACTTGATTCCTCTCAAACTGCTCCAAATCCTCCTGCATGGCTAGAATCCAAATTTGCGTCTTGTAGAGCTTCTTCTATCGTAGTTGGTTCCTTCAAAGACAGATAACAACAAAGATACATGGCACTTTCACTAACGATGTCTAGTTTTGACTCTATCGATGGGTCTCCGATAATCGATCGGTTGGATGACCGTAATCCAGTCCTTCGCTCGATGTCGCGTCTGTTTGGAGAACATCATCCATATCTGATAGTAGTTCATTACTAGTGATTGGGAGTGGTGCGGAATTATGATCCACTTGATAAGAACATGTCTCACCGATGTTGGACTCATCATGTGCTTGATGTCTGCTAAGAGGAACTTCAGAGTTCCCCGAACCGATGGTTCGGTTGATACCGCCTCGGTATAATAAACTTCTTCACCGGACGGTTATGCGTACCTTTGGGTCCGATTGACTGTTGAATCAGCAAGATCAAGTTATTACGGGATGTACACATTACGTGTTCAGTTCTTTCTCCTTGATGCTTAGGTGATCCATTTTATGCGTGTCGGTAGCGGTTGATCCGCTACGGCTTGTTCTGAGGCAGCTTTCTCTTGTTCAGAAGATGTCTCATCAAAGACCACATGGGGTGTTTCTTCCACAACTAACGTTCGTTTGTTGTAAACTCTAAAAGCCTTGCTGGAGGAGGAATATCCTAAGAATATGCCCTCATCTGACTTGGCCTCAAAAGTATTCAACTGACTTTTCCCATTATTGTGTATGAAACACTTGCACCCAAAAACATGGAAGTATGAAACACGAGGTTTTACGCCCTTCCACAGTTCATAAGGTGTTTTGAAGTGAGTCTTAGTCGAGAACATCTGCTTCGAGTATGGCATCAAGCAGATTATTACTTACGCTTGAACTTGACTTTGGTGGGCATGTTCACTAACATAGTCTTAGTAGCTTCCTTGAGAGTTCTGTTTCTCCGCTCGCTACTCCATTTTGTTGTGGTGTTCTTGCGGTGACGTCTCATGTTGTATACCAAACTTCGGTCAAAAATCAAGAATAAAGGAATTCGTGAACTCAGACCTTTATCCGATCCGATTTTTACTATGCTAACACCCTTCTCGTTTTATAGCTTCTTGAGCAATGTATATCTTTGTCGTTGTCTCTTTCTCCTTGTATAAGAATACAACCCAAGTAAACTTGGAATAATCATCCACGATTACTAGAGTATATTTGTGTCCACTGAGACTGACTGGTGTAACTGGTCCGAATAGATCCATATGGAGCGATTCGCGATTTCATGGATCTTGCCGGTCCGTATTCCTTGAATAGGCTTTTTTAACTTGTTTTCCCTTCTGACATGCGGCACATGTCTGATCTTTGGAGAATATCTCATTCGGAAGTCCCTCAACCAAAGACATCCTAGCTATCTTGTTAAGAGTTTTGAAGTTCAGATGGCTCATTCTTTTGTGCCAGAGCCAATCGCTACTTTTTTTGGAGCTCTTAACAATTAAGCATGTATTCTTTGGGAAACCTGCTCCAATCTGGCCGGTAGATTGTGCCTTTCCTTGAACCAGATAGCAAGGTTTGTTGAGTGGCTCGATTCCTAATAGTACACTTGTCGCTCGAGAACTCAACGTTGAATCCGTTGTCGCAGCATTGTGATACTGATAGTAGATTGTGCTTTAATCCTTCGACATACGAGACTCCAGTTACTTGTACATCATCATTCTCTAAGGTTTCGAATCCTTTGGTAAAACCAAAGTTATCATCACCGAAGAGTACACGTGGGCCATCTTGTTCTTTGTAAGAGCTAAGGAGATGTTTTCTTCCAGTCATGTGCCTTGAGCATCCACTATCGATGTACCAGATTGTTGCTTGTACACCTCCTTTGTTGGTCGGGTCCCACGCTTGACCTCGCAATCAAATCGGGCTTTAGGTACCCCTTTGGAATTGGGTCCTGGGGGGTTAGTGGTGGATTTAGGGATCCACACAAATAGAGCACTTCTATGAAAATCAGATAGATTAGAAGGTCTGATTTGTCTCCCATACATATCAACATAATCATACGTCTCTTCATATGCTTTCTGATTAGTATGATTATTCTTGTGAGCCTTGGATGACTTAGAAGACTTGGGATTTTTCTTTATATTTTGTCTTCTTTTAATCGAAAGGTGGCTCGGTCAAAGATAACCCTAGATCTCTGGTTATAAGGGTAGGTACGATCGCTACCATCAAAAGATTCATATCTTTTTTTTGCATAGGTGGTCTTTGCGGTTTACCTATAGCTTGCTTATTAGGCAAAATGACCTTGATTGGGTCTCAGATTAGATTTCCTTCTTACAGGTTGTCTCTTCTGATACCTAATCTGCTGATCAGGTTGAGGTTTTTTCAGAAGAACTGGGTTCTTCTGTTGATTCCTTGGCTGATGCTTTATTAGTTGGGGTCCATTTCTGTTCCCTTTCTGATTAGGCACCTGCCTTACTTACTCGTTTGATTACACCCTTCTGAAGTGAATCAAACGGGGCTTTTGAGGATGTAGAAGGGTTCTCATACCCAATTCCCTTCTTGTTAGTCGGCGTTCAAAAATAGGTGTTCATATCTTGAACGGTTTTTGATGACTTCGTGAAAACCTCTATTTTCTTGCAAACTATCCTCGATGAGATTTTAGACTCTCATGTAGTCGGAATAGCTCATCAAATTTAGCTTGAAGGATTTTGAAATCATCAGCTTGCTGTTTGTTGATTGCTAGCTGATCTTTGATCTGCTTCTCCTAATCAGAAGATTTATCTATCAGAACGTTAAGTTCCTCGCCACCTTCGAAAGCGGTTTAATGATTTCGATTCGGTAGCTTTATTGATAGCGTTCTCTTTAACAAGTGATTATTTACGATCCTTAGCTTGTCATTTTAGCTTCCACTATTGTATAAGTGTCTCTTTTGCATCGAGAGATCATCAAGTAATTGCTCGAGTAGAGCCGGAAGTCAATCTCTCCGCCGGTGTGCTAATGATAAGCGGTGTGGAAATTGAAAAGCGAAGGTTTGGAGGCTACCTCAGATTGGTCCTCCTTGGCCATCGAAGCGGAACTTCATCGTCATCGAAGAATATATCGAGATCTTCATGCTCGTGAAAGTCAACAAAGATTGCTTATCGAGCCAAGTCTTCTCTGATGAATAGCGAGTCCTCGAGAAGGCGAATAGGAATCATCAATTCCAAATGTGTCGTGACGAGGGCTTTCCTATATCTGAGGCGTTGTTCTATTACATTCGTTTCTCTTCTCTTTCTCTCCGAGTCGCCGTCGAGGCGTCGGTCTTTGTAGTGACTGGTTTCTCTCGCAGATTGAAGCACCATTCTCTATCTCTGGAACTTATCTACCGGTGGAGTCACTCCGTCTGTAGGATCTGTCGGTGACTTCCTTTCGATGGTAATCAACTCCTTCTATCGACTGTTATCTCTTCTCTCATCTGTTAGATCATCTCTTTTCTTTTTCTTCTCTGATCTCTTCGATCATCGGATCCGGTTCTTTCTAGTGATCCATCAAGAAGCCTCCTGCTCTTTCTGTTGTCTTGATAGTCACCGAGAATCTCCGATACTTACCAAGCTGAGTATTTGTTCTTTCAAGTTTCCTGGTAAGCAGAGCGATCTGTTCTACTTGACTCATTATGTTTCCAATAGGTTCAGTGGCCTTCGATCTGCTGCTGGTTGCTTTAAATGCAACTGATTTAGATGTTGAGGCTACAGCAGGCATCTCGTCTTCATCTGCTTGTCCTCTTTCGATTAAATCGAACTCGTGAGCTTTAAGACTTAGGAACAAGCTACTCGGCTTCATCTTTGAAATGTCTTGGCAATCCTTGATTACCGTGACTTTCATGTCCCATTTCTTGGTGAGAGATCTTAAGATCTTGTAGTTGATATCTTTGTCTAACATCTCTCTTCCAAGTTCTCGTAGTTTATTCACTGACATGGTGATCCTCCCATCGAGCTCGTTGATGATCTTGTTGGGCAACATCTTTAGCGTTTTGAACTTCACCAGTTCAGCTTGTAGTCGGCTGTCTTTAATCGGATCATTTCCTTCGCATATCTCAGCAAGGGTATCCCACATTGGTTTCGCGGTTTTGAGATACTTTATCTTCTCCTTTGTGACTTTATCCATCGTCTTCATGATTATATGCCTGGCGATTGTATCTAGAGTATACAACTTTCTTTCTTCTGCATCCATCAGGGCTGGGCTTTTTTGTACAAGACTTCTCGATGCAAAGTCTGGATCTCCTCCAACTGCTGGGTTATCGTGATATATAATGATGGGTCCTCGTTCAATGACTTCCATCATTCTGCCGCTTATCGATCCTAGATGGTTGCACATATATATAGCCCAATCTGCATACTCATCAATTGAAATCTTAGGCAAATCATGGTACATGCCAGAGGTATTATCTATGCTGGGTGATTTTGAAAATGAATGAGTTTTGAAAAACGGTTTTTCAAGATCTGTTCAAATGACCACAAAGATTCTTCCTCAAGAATCGATGATACTCAAAGCCAGTGGTCTGTAGAACCACTGCTCTGATACCACTTGTAGGTCCCGAACGGGTTTTGTGAGGGTGGAAGTCTAGAGGGGAGGGGTGAATAGACTTCCAAAAAATTTTTTGTGCGGATCAGGTGTGAACTGCAGATTACCCAATCAGAGTGCTAGTGTATCAGTTTAGACTGATGTTCAATCTATCTGAGTTCCTAAGGGCAGATCAGCTTGATATCTGTCAGTTTAATTGAATGGTGCGGAAATTTGTTTTAACCCGTGTGAAAAACCAGTTTTATCAATTCAGATTCCTAAGTCAGTTTTCAAGCAGTTGACTAAGGTGTCAATCTGATCAGATCAGTTTCTTGGTGCAGACTGAGCTTAACTTGGAATATGTATGCTGTTTTAAACTCAGTTTTGTGAATAGTGTAAAGCAATAAGAAAGCAAGTAAATGCACACAAGACTTTTTATAGTGGTTCAGACGAAACCCGTCTTACGTCCACTCTTCCCTTAACACAGGGGAACCTTAACCGAACTTAACCTGCGGAACTTATACCCCTCACGGGATGGCCGAGATGTTTACCGAGTTCTCACTCTACAAACTTAACCTGCGGGACTTATATCCTTCAAAGGATGGCCGAGATGTTTACCGAGTTGTCACTCTACAAACTTAACCTGACGGGACTTATATCCTTCAAAGGATTGCCAAGATGTTTACCGAGTTCTCACTCTACAAACTTAACATGCGGGACTTATATCCTTCAAAGGATGGCCGAGATGTTTATTGAGTTCACACTCTACAGATGTTTATCGAGTTCACACTCAACCGAACTAGAAATCAGAAAACTAGAATCCCTAGTCAGAAATCTTCCGGGAACAAACTTAATCTAACTTGTGTTTGGGTAAAGAATGTTTGAGGGTTCCAACTGGAAATCTATCATGGTGTTTTAGGTAGCCAAAATGCTAGTGGATAGGATTTCTTGCTAAGAACTAATGGGATGAACACTCTAAGAATAATCTTCAAATATAGTGTTCTTTGAGCGGAGATTTTGCTTTGTAGCTTTTGAAACTTTTTTTTCAGGTCTCCATGTTCGTTCTTTGCTAGTTGTCTCACTTGTCTTCAATTGACAAACAATCCCATTTTATAGACCTCAAAATGAAAGAGCCGTTGGAGAGCAACTTGAATTTCGAGCTATATTAGGTAGGTTGTAGGATATGATTGTGACGTGCTCTGATTATCGGCGTGGCCGTAGGCATCATTAGCGTCGTTTTTGTCCACAGCATCGTATCCCGCATTGTCGACTTTTTTTTTGCACGCACGTGTCGCTTTCTCCTTGCCCCCCGAGGCGCACTTCGTAAATTTGTCCGTTAGATGATTGATATTCGTTTTGTAAAAGATTTGTCTTGTCTGGTGTATCTTTTAGATTGTTACCAGGTGTGAGCTGACTTGATCAGGTAACTGATCAGTCTACCTTGTTGAGTCTTTAGATGCACATTGTCTTAGCTCAATATGCAGACTCTGCTAATATAGGTCTTCGTCTTTTTGATCTTCGGTGTCTCACGAGCCTCGGTGTATTGATCATCTTGAGTCTTGAGTTTATTCTTGAGTCTTGAGTTTATCTGAGTCTTGAGTTCATCCGAGTCTTGATGTCTCATCCGAGTCTTCAAGTGTCATCCGAGTCTTGAGTTCATCCGAGTCTTGATGTCTTCTTGTCTTCACGATCTTCCTCTTCTTGTCTTCGATTTGAGCTTAGTCTTACGATCATCCGACCTTATCCGGGTCATCCGATGCTTCGACATGACCTATACATATTGAGTTCCCCCCTCAATATGTGACCTATCTTTACATCGACTATCTATACATTTCATTTGGTCATCTTAATCGATTCTAAGTCATCGATCAACAAACAGTCCGACCGGTCCTATTACAACCTGTTTTGGAACTTCCATCAAAACTAAATTACAGATTTCCCAACACAATCTGAGGAAGAATCACCATCTGATTCTCAGCCTCTCACCACGATCTTCCAGAGAGCAAGATTGCCAACGCCCACTTCCAAATCACCATCACCCTCTCCTCACAAAACCTTCTCACCCTCACCCTCACCTATCAGATTACCCAGATCTCCCACTCCCCTAATCAATGAACCTATTTAGGAAACTGAACACCCTCAAAACGCTGAAAACGAACCACAAATATCCCAATCTCCATACAAGTCACAAGAACCTGAGAGATCCGACAAGCGAGTGTCCATCTCTCATAATCCCTTCAATACCAGAACCGTACTTGCTACACCTGTTTCAGAAAGCCCCATCATAAGGATAATGAAGCAACAGATCAAGGAGTATCTGCTGGATCTATGCCCTGAATTGGATCAACATCCTTGCATCCAGCAACAAATAGAAGAGATTGTGTTCTGGAGGGATATCAGACTGAAAAGCATTGAAGAATTTCTGATTCTCATGACAACTCTGGGATCAGATTTCTTTGTAGACTTGGAGTTGAAATGCTTAAACCATGCTGGGATTGAAAGTGCTATTGAATTGGCATCTGATGATGATATCAGATGGTTGATTCACGAAAGGTTCGGAATTGCTGATAACAGGGAGGAAACCGTACAACCTCCTACAGATCATGAGGGAGCCTCCGATGAACCAAGAGTGGGTGCTGCAGATGAGACCCGACTTGGCAAGGCTTCAACATCTGACCAGACTACTACGATGTGCTCTGATACCCTAGATCTTTATACTGAGAAGATTCAGGATGGGATCAAGACTGCTATTGAAGATAAATTCGCAGCGCTCACAGCAGATCTGATGAAGCGATTTGAAGAAGAGCAAGCAAAACTAGTTGATAGAGAATGAAGTCACACAGTTGGGATGCACAATGTCATCCTCTCTGAAGTTATGCAACTAGTTAATCCTCTTGCCGAGAAGCTCAATCTCCAGTCTGACAAACTCAAAGATCAGACACAGGTACTATTGGAAAATGTCTGGGCATCTTTGGAGAAAACTGACAACCACATGAATATGGGTTGGAAACAATTTATAAACCTACGAATCGAGCAAGACAGATATAGAAGTTGCTCTCGATGCTTCCCCGAAACTCCGCACCTTCGCCACCGTTCGATCACTCCTCTTGTTGTCGGAAACTCGTAGAGGAGATCACATGGCAATTCAATGCTCAATCATGGGGATGTCCAACCTCTTTGATGAAACCAAAAAGGGGAAGGACAAGAGAATAAAGAGAAGAAAGAAAAATGAGTCTGATTGGTAACAATTACATCTCTACCGTAAAACCATCAGATTCGACTTGCAAACCACTCCATCTATCGATCTCGTTCTTTGAAGTGAAAGAAACTGTGGAGCAACATAGCAAAGAGATCATCGAAAGCGTAAAATTGCTCTTTCGGAGGTTATTGCCAGAGTTGACAAGATTGAAGACTTTTTCTTCGCTCGCATGAAAAAGAATGGAAATCGATGATCGTGCCAAGAGCCTTGAACTCGCTAAGAAATTAGTCAAGAAGACGAACAAGATGAAACCGAAAGCGGACTCGAGGAGAAAGAAAGGCAAAGGCAAGATGATGAAAGAATCGCGAAGATCGAGACAAGGCCAACTATTCTCTACCAAAGCGATGACTCTGAACAAGTTCAAGAGCAAACAAGACAGAGAATTAGAGAGGCCGCCATCAAGAAGCGGTTAGCAGAGGCTAAGGATCAACATCGCTTACATCCGGCGGAAGAGGAAGAACGAAGGCAAGAGCAGAGAGATTGCTTGGGAGAAGAATGCCCTTCCAAAGACTGTTAAAGACATCCTCTCAGGCACGGCTAAATCTGCCTCGAATGGGATCAGATCAGAGGAGAATGGTTATGTGACGTATACATCCTGGAGAAGATTCCGATTCATCAAGATCAGACTGAAAATGATGATGAATTCCGGAACTAGTTAGAAACGATGTATCCAGACTTCTACCAGACGGTGATGAAAGAAGGGAAAATCATGTCACTAATACCAGAAGCTCCACCCTTTGAACTACTCCTTCCACCTTTGCGTCCAGACAAAAAGCTAGATGTTGTAAAGTTCAAAAATGCCTACTATGGATTTGCTGAAAAAGGAGGGATCCATAGAAGAGAAGATCTGGACAAGCTAATGCAAAGGATGTACAAGATGTTTGGCATCCCCAAAGAGTTGTAAATGTTCAAGTACACCCGAGGAAGACAACTTGGAATCAGATGATAGGTACGCTTTTCATGTATTCTATAATGCACACACCTATCTGAATGAAATATTTCATCTCTCTGATTCTAAGACAACATCTCATTGTCTTCTGAAATATGTACTGCATTTCATTATCTGCATTTCTATTCGTGGTATCTGTTTTTCTGATTAAGTGTTTTGGTTCCATCAAAAAGGGGGAAATTGTTGGGAAATTTGTATTTAAGTTTTGATGGAAGTTCCAAAATAGGTTGTAATAGAACTAGTCAGACCTGTTAGCTGACTGATGACTTAGAATCAGATTAAGATGACCAGCTGAAATGTATAGATAGCTGATGTAAAAGATAGGCCACATATTGAGGGGGAACTTAATATGTATAGGTCAGGTCGAAGCATCAGATGACCCAGATAAGGTCAGATGATCAGAAGGCTAAGAACAAATCAGAAGAAAAGAAGTCAGAAGATCAGGTGAAGACAGAAGACACCAAGACTCAATGAACCTCGAAGACTGATGAAACTCAAGACTCGAGATGAACTCAAGACTCGGATAAACCTAGAGACTCAAGAATAAACCCGAAGACTCAAAGATGATGAATCTGCCGAGGCTCTGAGTCACCAAGATCGAAGACTACCGTAAGACTAAGACCTATATCGGTCGACCGCATATTGAGCTAAGACAATCTGCATCAGAAGACTCAACAAGGTAGACTGATCAGTTATTTGATCAAGTCAGCACACACCTGGTGTAAATCAAAATGATACACCAGACAAGACGAATCTTCTACAAAAGGAATATCAATCGTCTAACGGACAAATTACTGAAGTGCCACCTCGCGAAGCCAAGGAGAAAGCGACACGTGCACAAAAAGAGCTGACAATATGGGATTCGATGTTGCGAACATAAACGACGTTAATCATGCCTACGGCCACGCCAATATTCGGAGCACGTCACAATCATATCCTACAGCCTACCTAATATAGCCCGAAATTCAAATTGCTCTCCAACGGCTCTTCGATTTCGAGGTCTATAAAATGGGATCGATCTTCAAAATTGAAGAATACGGACAACACTAAGAACGAACACGGAGACACCGCAAAAGAAGCAAAAACTACAGCAAAATCTCCGCTCAAAGAACACCATATTTGAATATTATTCTTAGAGTGTTCATCCCATAGTTCTTAGCAAGAAATCTTATCCACTAGCATTTGGCTACATAAACACTAGGATAGATTTCCAGTTGGAATCACAACAAACCTTTACCCAAACTCAAAGTTAGGTTAAGTTTGTTATCGCAAGATTTCAGACTAGGGATTCTAGTTTCTGATTTCTGGTTCGGTTGAGTATGAAATCAATAAACATCTGTTGGGTGTTGGACTAACACATAAAACTAAGTCCAGTTGGTTAAGTTGGTTACGTTGGTTAAGTTGGTGCCCCTTTGTTAAGGGAAGAGTGGACGTAAGACGGGTTTCGTCTGAACCACTATAAAATCTTGTGTGCATTTACTTACTTTCTTTATTGCTTTACACTATTCACACAATTGAGTTTAAAACTGCATACATATTCTAAGTTAAGATTAGTCTGTACCAAGCAACTGATCTGATCAGGTTGACACCTTAGTCAGCCGGTTGAAAACTGACTTAAGAATCTGAATTGATAAACTGGTTTTTCACACGGGTATTTACAAGCTTCCGCACTCTCAGTTAAACTGACAGATATCAAACTGATCTGCCCTCAGGCACTCAGTAAGATTGAACATCAGTCCAAACTTACTCACTAGCACTCTGATCAGGCAATCTGCAAATCACACCTGATCAGTACGAAAAGTTTTCATAAGTCTATTCACCCCTCCCCTCTAGACTTCTGCCCTCACAAAACCCGTTCGGGACCTACAGTTGCAGGTCTTTGATAACTCTGAATTTCATCTATTACTTTAGATGCAATATTCAATAGAGCTAACTTTCTCTGCGCACTATCCTCACTTTTCTTTAGAGTTTCATGCTTCTCAAAGAGGTCATTTAACTCAGTTCTGATAAGTTGAATCTCCTCAGTGGATTTCTCTAATTTTCCATTCAGGATCTCTATCACTTTCTCCTTTTCTGAGAGTTGTACTTTCAGAACATGTAGTTCATCAGTAGTTCCCATTAATTGAGAAGTAATCTCAGCAGTATTAGAGTCTTTCCACTTCAGATTCTCAGCAGTCAGTTCCTTGTTCTGCTCTTGAGTTTCTATGAGCAGTTCTTGTAACACAGAATATTCCTTCATAAGATTCTCAAAAGAATCCATTAGGTCAAAGTTACTGGTTATAGGTGAACTTGATAACTCAGGTGCTTGTGTAGGAGCAACAAAAGAGATAGAAGAATTTACCTCCTCCATAGCAACAAGGCAGACATCATCACTGTCACCATCTGAGAATATCTCATTTGAAGAACTGGATCCTTCTTCAGATTGTTCTTCTTCTTCAGCAATCATAGCCTTCTTGCTAGAGATCTTTTTGTCTCTCTTGGCTTGTCTCTCCTTTCTTTCTTTAGCACTCAGCTCAGGACAGTCATACTGGAAGTGACCTTTCTTCTGGCATTTGTAGCATCTTTTGGTATCATCATCCTGATCACTTTCCTCCTTGGTCTTGGAGTTTTCTTTCTGGATGAGGAACTTTCAGCTTTGTGGTCCTTCCTTTTCTCAGTGGGTCTGTCCTCAGCTTCTGAGTTATTCCTATTTTTGTACCTGTTGTTCCTGTAATATTTCTTGTATTTTCCATTTCTGCTATTGAGTCTTTCAAACCACCTTGCCAACAGTACTAGCTTATCCTCTTGCTCATCCTGATTTTTGGCAAGTGAGTTATCAGACTCTTTAGCTTTACAGGATTTCTCTTTGGCTTTGAAAGCCACATTCTTGCTAGATGAAGAATCATCTTTGCTGTCAGATTTCTTAGTTTTCTTGTCAATCACAAATTCATAAGCTTTCAGTTCAGAAAAAACTTGTTGGTATGGCATGGAATCAATATTTTTGGTGTTTTCAATCACCACAACATGTATATCCCACTTCTTAGATAATCCTCTAAGAATTTTCAGTGCCAATTCTCTTTAATATGATATGTGCCTTGACACATGATAGCAAGTGTATCCCATATTTCTTTCGCAGTTTCACAGTGAGAAATCATCCCCATAACACCATCATCAATAGTGCTATATAAAGTATCTTTAGCAATGTAGTCCAAATTGACTAACTTTCTCTCATCAAGAGTAAGTTGATCATCATGTTTTGAAAATTCATCTCTGGGATCATTCCTCTAAGTATCAGTAATTCTGGGATTCACAATAGTGTATTTGAATGGTCCTTCAGAAATAACTCTCCACATTCTTTCATGCTTAGAATACAGATGTGCCTGCATTCTCAATCTCCATAGGTCATAGCTCTCAACAGAGAACATAGGAAGTTTCTTAGAAGGCATGATGAATGAGCCTTGTAAGATATCAGCAATAAGATCTATTCAGTAGACCACCAAAGTCTTTCAGTAAATAGACTATGGCTACCAAAGCAAGTGGTCAAAATGAACCACTTTTCAGATACCACTTGTTGGTCCCGGTGCAAACGAGTCTTACACGTGTATGGGGGCGGGGGGAATACATGTGTTCAGTGATTTTTAAAACTTTTCTTCACTAAGATCAGAAGGGTCAGGATGTCCTGAGAATTATGCTCTGAGAAGCACAAATTGCCCTGAGTCAAAGTCTACTGAGACAGTGATCCTGAGCTACTTTCAGAAGCTTCAGATTAGCCCAACTGATCCTGAGTTTTATCAGAGATCCTGAGAAGCTTGGATCAAATAATTATCTTACTGAACACTCAGTAGAGTTGGTTCAGTTTGGTAACTATCTGTTCTAGCTACTCAAGAGTGCGAAATGGTTGGCCCTAAGTTTATACTCGTTTTATCTCACTGAAAATATCTTCCTTAGTAAAACAGTGGTTAAGGCTGTGATCAAGTTTATAGCAAGTTCAGTGGATTGTTTCCAACTGAATGTCAGTAAAATCAGTATGCTTTCAGTGAAATATGCAGCAGATAGTATGCACTACAGAAAGCAAATAACACAGCAATTATAGTGGTTCAGAGACTCAAGCTCCTACGTCCACTCTCTCTGATCTTCAGAGAAATTCCTTAACACACTTCTCCTAAAGCTTTCAGGCTGACTCACTGCAGCTTACTAACTCAACACACACAAGTTTTCAGACTACCACAAGTAGCTTACTAACTTCTTCTCTAAAGCTTTCTAGCTGAACTCAACTGCAGCTTACTCACTCTTTACAACTCTTACTCACCAACAATTTACACACACACAAACTACCTTATCAAAGGGTTTGGGTTTGGTTGGTTTCCAACTAGAGTGAGATATCCTTTACAATAAGAACAAATGCAAAGGCTAGGATATCTCTACTAAGCTTTGGATATATCTATCAAATCTAGGCTTAGTGTAATGAGCTCTCTTCAATGTGAAACACTTGGGAAATCTTAGGTTTTTCGAGTGCTTCAATTTGCAAGAATACGATTGAGCTCTGGAGTTGCTTTGATTTCCCGTAACCTCTCAATGGTGAAGGTTACTGGTATTTATAGGCAACTTCTCCAATGGTCACTCTTTGAAAAACTATCTGTTGGAAGAGATAGCATCAAGAGTCTCCTCTTCTGGTTATTGATGAACGGCTATTTTTAGGGTTTGAACACACCCTTGCATGTTTTAGAAAATATGCAGCCATGTAGCCAATCACCAACTTCTGTGAACTGGAAAATATCAGTCTGACATTTCTTCAGTGAGATGTCGCTTCAGTGTTAGTAGAGTACGTTGTTGATGCCTCCTCATTGGTTGAAATCTTCTTTTGAACAGAAACAAACAAAACGCCTCTTTTTAAGTTGACCTTTCTGATCTGATATGTTCCTTAATGTCCACAAATGTCTAACATTCTGTTTGTTTGTACTATGAATGAACATACACTATTTCATTAAGATAGTGGTTCAGGGTCCTTTTTTGATCAGTACACAAACAGTCTTCAGGATCTTCGATTTTCAGGATTCTTCAGAGTCTTCAGAGTTTTCAGGATTCTTCTGTGTTTTCAGAGTCTTCTGAGTTTTCAGGATTCTTCTGAGTCTTCAGAGTCTTCTGAGTCTTCAGTATACAAAAATTTCCTGATCTATATCTGCTGACTATACATGGTGCAGATAATCCTGATTCCTAATTTCTTTTGAAACTTGATCCTGATTCTATACTATCAAGATGTCCCGGTACATGTCATACTCAGGGATTTTCGGATCTAATCAAAATCTTTATTCAAATTCATCTCCCAACGTTTTGTATAATGGGGTAGTTACTATTAGGTGTCATTTTCAAAGAGTTCTTACTCTAAGGTCCATTCCCCAGAAACGGAGGAAATCAACCCTACCCGAAGTTAGATAGGGAAGATGTGAACGGGGGAGACCGGAGAAGGGGGAGGCCCAAATTAACCTGCCCTACGTTCAACAGTTAGCAACCCAAATTTATAGTTAAGAAGAGCGAACCAGTACTTTGCCTTGCGTGAAATACCACGGGAAGATAAGGTACATTACGCTACTCGTTATATGGAAAGAGATGTGACTATTTGGTGGCAATGGATTAACAAGTAAGAGAATGTTGACTGAAGTGCAGAGAGAAAATGATAGAGAGTGTCCAATTTGATTACCTCAAGCCTTGAAATTAAACTATTTTAAATTGAATTCGTGCACCATGCAATTTAAGTGTATTTTTGTAAACTACATATTTTATTAAAAATAAATTATACTCCTATTTTTTAACAATACACTTAAATTACACGATTGAACAAATTGCATATTTCACTAAAAACAAATTACATTTTTTTTAAATGCATTTGAATTACATGGGTACACCTATCTTACAAAAGATTTACATCTATTTTAAAATAAATACTCTTTGGCCTTATATTCCAAAAAAGTAAATTTCAGGTAAAACTTATTTATAATATAAATTGATATTATTACACTTATAATCTAATATCATAATACTTATCAATTGATATTATTATATTAATAAATTAATATTATAACATTTATGTGCACGTAAATATTAGGGCATGATTGGTATGACTGAATGGAATTGCGATTTAATGAAATGAATTAATGAATGGAATGAAGTTCTGAATGGAATTATATAGAAATGATAATTCTTATGATTGGTATGACCTAGGAATGAAATATAAGTATTGGTGAATCTGTTTTAAAATTATTATTATTAATTATACTTTAATATTAATATTATTATTGATTATTATATATATTTTTAATATATTATTATTTTTATCTTTTTAATATATGTTGGTCCCAAAAAACCCGATTTAAAACTCGTAAAATCTCAATGGGAGGTGACTTTAAAATTATTGTGAATGTGTTATACAGATTTGCTAAAGTATGTATGACAGTTAATATAAAAGCAAATAAGAACACACATATTTTTATAGTGGTTCGGAGAACTCCTCCTACATCCACTCTTACCTTCATTGGACACTTCCTTAATCTAAAGGAAACCTTAGTTTTCGGCGTTAGGCAAACCACCAACAGATATTTAAGGAGCTCTCACTCAACTTGACTTATCTCCCTCACGGGGTCGCCTATAGATGTTTAATGAGTTCTCAATCTCGGGACTTATCTCCCTCACGAGATTGCCTACGGGACTTATCTCCCTCACAGGATTGCCTACGGGGACTTATCTCCCTCATGGGATCGCCTAGTTAACTACCTCACTTAACCACTAATTCTTTCTCAAGAAAGGGTTTGGGTTTGATGTTATTTCCAACTAGGTGAGATTTTCCCTTATATTGTTTTAGCCTTTAAGCTAAGGTTGAGAAAATACCTCTAAGCTTAGGATATGTCATTTATGCTTAGATATAATGAAGAACACTCTTGGGTAAATTTGGATATTTAATGCTATGTGTTCTTGAATTGAGAAGCTTGAATATTTAGCTTTAATCTTCACTTTGCAGCATCCTCCATTATCTTCTTTTGAAGATAGTGTAATGTATTTATAGTGTGGATTTGAATATTACCGTTGGAGAGTAAATTCAAATTCATACTAATAGTCATCCAGCTTTTCACTGTTGCTTGTAGCTTTATATCACATCCATATATGTGTTGTCATCTTCTCATTGGCCAGCTTTTGTGTAATGTAACGGATCCAGATCGGCCCAGCCGGATTTCTTGTTGACTCTTTTGATTTAACTTGCACGATTCTTTGTTCAACTCTTGATTACGTTTGCTGATTTACGGTAGCTTTGATTTATAATCGCTGATTTACGGTCTCACGATTTACAGTCTTTGATTTGATTTTACGATTTATTTCGCCCGATCAAATCATCCGCGGCATCATCCTACATTAGCACAACATGAAGCTTTGCATCCGGCTCTGCTTTGATCGGATCGGCACAACATCAACTTTTGCATCGGCCACATCAGCCCGCATCAACCGCAACATCAACCTTTGCATCGACCTTTGCATCAACTTTTTCTTCACAAATCAGCATGTTTCTTCTTGTTCAACTCATCAGTTTACATGGAACTCATCAGTCTCGTCTTGTTCTGATCAGCCCCGTCTTCTCTTGATGAGTTCCCCCTCAACTTGTTACATGTAAGAATACAACTAAGTCTAGAAACACAAGTTTTCTATACAACTTAGATTGTCCTATTACAAGGTGTTTTGAGATAATAATCAAAACTAAAATTATCCCAACAATATATAATTTTTTAAATAATATTTTTTATAATTACAAAAATAATATTATTACTGTGTTTATTATAATAATATATAATTTTAGTAAATATATATATGTATATTAATATGTTTTTAATTATTGTTGAAAGTATGAGTTAATAATAATGTTATATATTTTTTCATATTTTTTATTATTAATAATATATTATTAAATAATAATATTTTTATTTTATTTTTATTAAAATATTATTAAGAATTCGCTTTAATTTACATTTTTCGAGATATAAAATTATTAATAAAAAACTTATATTATTTATATATTTTAATATTATTATATTTAATATGATTATTATTATTATTATTATTGGAGTTGGTTCTTATTTTTATTTTTATTAAATAATTTTTTTAATAAAATAATTTTATTTATTATTGTTATTGTTGGGTAAAATGTAATATAATGAAATGAATGATAATGTTTTTTGTGGAAAAAAGTTTTATTCCTCAAAATGTGAAATACATAAACTCATGAAATATAATAGGAATCACAATTCTTTTATTTTTTGGAAATTAAATGGGACGGAGAGAGTAAATAAATATTAAATTATTAGTACGAATTCATTTTAATACGGTGGAATATGTCATTCCAAAATAACCAATTTCTTCAATAAGAAAGAGGAAAAACTAATCTCATTGACTTTCCATTTGAATAACTTCAAGTCTTGTTCATAAAAATTAAACTCCCATAAACTCTGCATCATCTCCCAACGCCTTCAACGTCTCCGGTGCCAAACAAACTTCAACGTCAATACCGCCGGCTACGGCCGCCGGAAACAGAGTCATTTTCCCGTCAAATTTCTGCCCTTTTCCACTCCTCACCGCAATCGGTTTACCCCACCCGAAATCATTTTCATACACATTATGGCGAGGCGAACTCGAGATGATTAAACCGACACTTCCTTTACGGTATAAAGTGTGGGTTTTCACCCAATCTTCCACGCCTTTAATCATTGCTTCTCTAGTTTGCTCTGCAACCAATTCATTGACCTTCTTCGCCGCGAAGCCTAATCCTTTCTGCAATGCTTCTGCCTCAGTAGTGGATGTTGCAGAAAGACTAACTGCATTCCCAAAATACCCTTCTGGTAAAGGGATTCGTGCTCTCGCACCCACCACCATCACGAGCCGAGTTTCTTGATCATCGTTTCTTCGCAATGAGTGAAGGAAACGCGTGATACTATGCCATAGATGAGCTGAGAGAGCTTGCAGAGATGATATTTTTCCTTCGGAATTGGCCTTTGATTTGAGTTCATCTAAACTTTCTCTGCTGAAATGGAAAACCCTCTCCAGCAACGGAGAAGAAACAGAGTTCTGCAAAACAGGGCTAATTCTATGCTAATTCACAATCTTTAGGTATAGTATCCAGGAGGTATCCAGAATTTCATCCTAAAGGGGGCGAAATTTTTAAGAGCTGGCAAAATTTTATTTCAAGGGAATGGGCGAAATGATAAAATTTTATTATTTTAAAATATAAATGTCGTCGCCAGATCCATCCCTAATAGTATCAATTTAATTACGATTTTTTGGAATTATAATAATTTATATAAAAAAGAAAAGCATAACCGTTGATGCTGTTGCAGGATTCAGCTGGCACGTTGGAAGACGGATGGGCGGATTGATATCGCCAGGAAACCAACGTTCGAAAACAGGGGATTTTGAAACGGTACCAAAGCCGCGCGATATTTCAGACCAAGAATTGAAGAAATGCCAGAAAGAAACCCCATCCACGACGCTATGATTAGCCGTGCAAGCAACGAAAAGGCCGTCTACGAGCTCCGTGACTTGCACCCCAAGTAAAGGCTTCGAAACGCCTTCAATATTCAGAATCCCATTAAGTGGGAAGAACAGAGAAACTATTTGAGGTATGTATATAGGTTCCAAGATGTCGGAAACAGAGACACCGTCGGCGACTGCGTGGACGAACTCAACTCCGGCGTTGTTGCAGTCGATGAAGAAACTCGTCGTGTCGTCGCCGTTGTGGGTGGCGCCGATGCGTCCGGAGAGTGGAGGGAAGAAGTCTAGTGTGCGTGAGAGTGAGTTTTTGAGGTGATGAATGATGGAATTTGCGGGTTTGTTAAATAGGATCCCTTTTTGGACAGGGTCAAGTAGGAGTAGCTGCAAATCCCATGGAGTAAGCTCCAATCTTGACATGGAGGTTTCATTGCTTGCCATTTTTACAAGACACGAAGATATTACATTCATTTTCGTCATCTTAATTATTGAAATGTGTTTCTAGAGGAAATTTTAGGGGTGAGAGGGGTGAGGGAGGGGTACTGAAATTGCAAGAATGTTGGTGTGGCTTACAAATTATATCATTAACCCTTTCTTATAATATATGGAGAAAGATAGAGTGGCACGCTGTGCAATTGATTCACAATTAATACGAAAAAATGATTAAGTATTTTTGTAGTTTAGTAATTTTGCTTTGTTTTGAAATTGGTCTGAATTGTTTTGACTTTTTTATTTTGGTCATGTAAGTTAAAGAAAAAATTTTGAAATTGATCCTTTAATCGCTATAAAGAGTCACCAAACAAGCATCATCAAATACATGTAATTATTTTATTTTTTTCCTTTAACTTAAAAATGTCACCTAGACTTTTTTAATCCCAACAATTTTGGGTTGTGATTTTTTTGTGTATTTTTTTAAGGAGAAATAGTGGTTTTCTCACAGATTTGGATTTGTTTTTGATTTTTCTATTACTTTAGACACTAAGAACCCGACTTGATTTCTTTTTATTTTTAATATACAAATTATTTTTAGGTCCGACTTAAAATCCGACCAAAATTATTAGAATAAATAAAGTTCAAGTAGCACTTCGAAATTAAAGTAAAAAGTAAAATAATTACACATGTAATATATACCTGCTTGGTAACCTCCTGCAGCAGGTTAAAAGATCAATTTCAAAAAAATTAAAAACTTACAGAATCAAAATCCAAAAGTAAAAATAATCAAATAAATTTCAAAATAATGCAAAATTACTGAACTACAAAAGACTTAATCCCATACAAATACAAGTAATGCTTTTCGATGAAATTCTAAAATGGTGTTTTAGAACTCATTTGAAATAGTGATTAGCACTTTTCACATGGAGAAATTGTCACATGGACTTCTGGAGATCGAGTTATGGATAATAGGTCCCATGTCGTGTGAAGTTTCTCTGCGTTGTCCAAAGAAATCATATGAATGAGATTTTCTTACAGATTTTCTGTCTATTGGTTGAAATATTCAAAATGGTATAGTATTCCAATTGTACAAAAATTTATGTTGAAAAGACGCTCCCTGGACCTTTGCATTTTATTTTTAAAAAAAAATTATTTTCTGTATATCGAGTTTTGAAAATATAAAAAAATTTGATTAATGAAAAATAATTATAGTTACTGTATCGAAATTTCGATATATACTGAATTTTCAAACGGTATCGTTATATATACTACCCCACACAAAAAATTTGATACACTATTTCATACCGAAATTTTGGTATAACGACTTTCTACTGAAATACTGATTTATTGGGTATACCGAAATACAAATAATTTAGAGTATGCATGTCGTTACTATATTAAAATTTACGGTATATCAAAAATTTTGACATTTGTAGTATTTTTCGGTTTGATAAGTGTAGTATACTGAAATTTTTTATATTTTTCTCCACCCCTATGTATAATGGGAGACTTTCCTGTGAAATATTAATTCAAATGGGAAGGAGGTGAAATATTTTCAAAAAATTTACTCATAGACAAAACAGAAAAACTCGCTCCTAGTCTATATTACTATAAAGACAAATATGTATTATTGTAAGGATGTAATATGATTTGGGTCTTTACTTAAGGTAGTTGGTCACTAGTCAAAAGGAGAAAAAAAAACAGAGAGGAAAGCGAATGAAAATAGAGAAAGTGTCATTTTGTTCATATAGTAACACACATTTTCTTTACATTAACACATTTATGTGTGTATAATAACACAATTTTCAATATATTACAAAATAATATGTGTACTGAAAAAACAAGTATGTATTATTTGTCCTTACAATAACACCTACATGTACTTATACTAACTCATGTTTGCTCTTATAGTAACACAGGCCTCGGAGCGAGTTTTGATGTTTTGCCTTTACGCGAATTTTATAAAAAAAATTATGTTTGACCCACTTTGACCTACACAGGATCCACAAATTTCTCCATCTATGTTAATGTGCTTCTCCTTCTGACCCACAAGTTATGTTTCAAAGATTCTTATTTATAGTAACACATACATATACATACAGTATTAAATGTTTGTCCTTTTAGTAATACAGATTTCAGAGCGAGTTTTGTTGTTTTGTCTTTGAGCCAATTTTATTGAAAAAACTATTTGACCCTGTTGCACCTGCACAAGATCAACGATTTTTTTTATAACTCGGTATCCGGCCCAAATATCAACAAATCTGGGGGACTAGAAACCATCGTCCACTAGCAGGGGGCCCACTTCAAGCCAAAGAAAAGTTGTGTATGGACTGACTCATCTCAAGAGTTGATTACACCTAAAGAGTTTCGAACATGAGACCTATAGAGGGGCATACTCTTAAGTCTCAAGCCTACACCACTTGACCAACCATTGGGATCATGCTTATGAGCTTCTCATTTTGACCTGCGGGTCATATTTCACGAATTCTAGATCCGCAAAATATTTTATATATAAGTTTTGCCATGTACAATCAAATATTAGGGCATGTTTGTTTTGGATTTTAAGTGACTTTTAAAAACAGGTTTTTGAAATCCAAGGGTTTTTGAAATTTAGGGGATATTAAAATCTGTGTTTGTTTTGGGTTTGGAGTAGGGTAGGATTTAACTAAAGATTATTGCACTTTTAGTCCCATAGGAACGCATCTCTTTTAAAATAGTCCAAACTTTCTAGAAGTGGTCCCATATCTTTTTATTGTTGCAAAAGTAACCCTATAAGGCAACAAAATTGAAAAATAAGTTCACACGACGTTAAAGACTAACATATGTATGTCACCTGATTGTTAAGTCATAGGACTAATTGCAAAAGTGTTCCAAAATAATAGAGTTATTGTAAAAGCGGTGAATTTTTTTTTTTTTTTTCCCATAAGACACATACTATTTTGAAAATGGTCCCAACACTTGCAGACTTAGTCTCATACACATTTGTACTTGCAACCTTAGTCTCATCGTGATGGAAACCGTTAAATGTGCTTGCAAATTAGGTCACAAACGTTATGCAACATAATTAATACACAGTTAACCACTTAACCAACTTATACCACTTGCACAATTGGTCCCACATGTTAATAAAATCGAAATTAACTAACACATATTAATTTCGGCACCAAAATTAACTAATCTTCACAATCTCATGAATTTTAGCAGCAAACTATTTGAAAAAGTGGTCCCATATGAATTAAAAGGTGCAAAAAAACCTGATTTTTCCCACCATATCAACATCAACACAAAATATATAAACCACATTGAACACAAACTATCATTTTCCAACACAATTTAATCATTTTTAATTATAGAATTTCTATATATCACACTTACAATGCCGACAAATATCAAATTTATCAAAATTTCAGGATGATATGATTTTGTACTTAATAATTTTAGCATGATAAATTATCACATATTACTAAAAAAATATTATTTAAAGTAAAAAAAAAACTACTCCATCCATCGACACTGGATTTCCCATTTACTGTTTGCACAATATTTAATGTAAGAATTATTTATTAATTTTTATGGGATAAAGTGATATTTAATAGAGGGTATTTGTTGGTCCCAAGTAACGAGTCTCACACGTGTATGGGGGGCGGGGAATACACGTGTACTATTTTTCAAACTTTTAAAACCTTTAATCCGTGAGTCAGATATAATGAGTTTAAGCACTGAGAAACACAATCGTCCTGAGTCCAAATCTTCTGAGATAAGTTCTTTGAGTAGCTTTCAGTCCTACAAATAAGCTCAACTGACTTAGAGTGCGGGTGTCTAGAATAGCTTTGCACAGATAACTATCTTACTGAATGCTCAGGGGAGTTGTTCAGTTTGGTAGCTATCTATACCAGTTATGAAGGTGCGGAAAGTGTAGGCCCTAAGTTTATACTTGTTTTACTTACTGAAAATGTTTTTTTTCTTAGCTCATAAAACTGTGATTAAGGTACTGATCCAGTTAATGCAATACTCAGTGATTTGGTACCAAATTGAATGAAAAGCCTTTGAATCCTCTCAGTGAAAATATGAAATATGAAATGCAGTACAGAAAGCAAACAACACAACTATTTATAGTGGTTCAGAGACTCAATCTCCTACGTCTAGAGACTCAATCTCCTACGTTCACTTTCTCTGATCCTCAGGGGAATTCCTTCAACACTAGAATCCGCTTGATTTATAGTACCAAGGTGTACTGAACAAATCAACCTCTCTTAGGTGATTTGTTCCATAGGAACTACTTCCTAAGTCCTAGTACTTAAAACTACTACTACTACTACTAGCTTTCAGACTAAACAACCTTCAACTTACTAACTTCAACTCTCAACAACACAAACTTTACCAACTTCCTAACACTAGGGTTTGGGGTTTAGTTTGGTTCCAACTAGGTTGAGATATCCTTTACAAGTTGAATAGTAACAAAGATAGGATATATCTTACTAAGTTGAGATATCTTACCGATTATTACTAGCTTGAATTAACCTACGTGAATTCATATAATAATCAATCCAACAACAACATGCAAACAATAATTCACGTAAGAGATCCTAGCATGCGGAATTTCTAGGAGTTTACGTAAACATACTTGTTGGAGAGACAATCTGAGACAGGCAGGATCAGGTATTTGGCTACCAACCAAAAGTCCTTCTCAAGTATTCTCAAGTTCTTGCTCAACAACCTTGGTGGAAGGTTCTCCAATGAACAATTATAAAACAAAGGAAAAATAAATAATTTGTTGCACCACCTTTGTGGATTTCTAATTTTTCCAACTCACAGAATTGTGTTGGGGATGAAAAATTCATCCCCTATTTATAATAGAGGGGTTGGTCAAAATTTTGGGCTCATAATTTATGAGATATTCTTGTATTCCAAGAATACATATATTTTTTTCCATAAAATATTTTCAAGGAAATCAAGAAAATCTTTTCTTCCTTCTTATTCCCCTAATATTCGAAATATACAATTAAAGAGGCCAAGTGGGAGATTTCTTGAATTTATGGGATAATCTTGTATTCCAAGAGTACTTATCTCCTTTCCATAAAATCTTTTCAAGAAAATCCTTCTCCCTCTTTTCTTTAATAATTTCCAAAAAAAATAAGAAAAAATAGCAACAAAATTTTTAATTTATTTTATACACCTTTTCATTTAATGGACTTTAATTGGGCTACTTGAGGGGCCTTTAGGAGAATTAAGATGGACCTCCCAATGGGTTTCTGAATTCCAATATTGAGCCACAATATAATTCAACCCATTAATATTAATTAATTCCACTATATAATTAATATTGCACTATCCATCTCAACCCATATTACGGTAATATGGCTCCTGGTTATTATTTCAGTGTTTAAGATTATTTTGTCCATTAATTAATTAAGCCACTGAAAAGCTTTATATTAATTAATATCATTATCCTTGGAGTAAGGACAACTCAACATTATTATCCAAACCGGAAAATTAATTCCACTTGTAAGATTTGGTATGATAAAGGTTCTGAGCCCACCAAGGGGACTAATCATGCAAGACTCTCCAAGCACACGATTCTCTGTATTAATTTAGCAACTGTCATGTAATTAATATTATTGCCCAAGATATAGGGTATTGAAGTCGCAGTGATTCTCTTCCCATTATAAGTCAAAGTAATAATTACTAATCGCACACAATCCTTATTAAGTGACAGAGATTAAGAAATCAACAACCACTGAGGTCTAACTGTTGGGAAATCTGTAATTTAGTTTTGATGGAAGTTCCAAAACAGGTTGTAATAGGACCAATCGGACACATTGGTAAATTAATCGATGACTTAGAATCGATTAAGATGACCAAATTAAATGTATAGATAGCTGATGTAAAAGATAGGTCACATATTGAGGGGGAACTCAATATGTATAGGTCAGGTCGAAGAATCAGATGACCCAGATAAGGTCAGATGATCAGAAGACTAAGCACAAATCAGAAAACAAGAAGTCAGAAGATCGGGTGAAGACAAGAAGACACTGAAGACTCAGATGAACCTAAAGACTCAGATAGACACTGAAGACTCAGATGAACCTGAAAGACTCAGATAAACCTGAAGACTCAGTAACAAACCTAAAGACTCAGTATGACTGAATACGCTGAGGCTCAGAGACACCTGAAGATCAAAAGGCCTGAAGACCTATATCAGCAGAGTCTGCATATTAAGCTAAGACAATGTGCATCCGAAGACTCAACAAGGTAGATCGATTACATTCGATCAAGTCACCACACACCTGGTAACAATCTAAAAGATACATCAGACAAGACGAATCTTCTACAAAAGGAAAATCAATCGTCTAACGGACAAATTTCGCCACCGCGCGGAGCAAAGAGAAAGCGACACGCACAAAAAAGAGTCGATAATGCGGATACGACGCCGCAGAAAAAACGGCGCTATCGAAAAACGGGCGCTTATCGATGCCTGTGAGCCACGACGATAGTCGGAGCACGTCACAATCATATCCTACAACCTACCTAATATAGCCCAAAATTCAAATTGCTCTCCAACGGCTCTTTTGATTTCGAGGTCTATAAAATGGGATTGCTTGTCAATTGAAGACAAGAGAGACAACTAGCAAAGAACGAACATGGAGACACCGCAAAAGAAGCAAAAGCTACAGCAAAATCTCCGCTCAAAGAACACTATATTTGAAGATTATTCTTAGAGTGTTCATCCCATTAGTTCTTAGCAAGAAATCCTATCCACTAGCATTTTGGCTACCTAAAACACCAGGATAGATTTTCAGTTGGAACCCTCAAACATTCTTTACCCAAACGCAAGTTAGGTTAAGTTTGTTCCCGGAAGATTTCAGACTAGGGATTCTAGTTTTCGGATTTCTAGTTCGGTTGAGTGTGAACTCGATAAACATCTGTAGAGTGTGAACTCAATAAACATCTCGGCCATCCTTTGAAGGATATAAGTCCCAAGAGTTAAGTTTGTAGAGTGAGAACTCCTAGAAACATCTCGGCCATCCCGTGAGGGGTATAAGTCCCGCAGGTTAAGTTCGGGTAAGGTTACCCTGTGTTAAGGGAAGAGTGGAAGTAAGAAGGGTTTCGTCTGAACCACTATAAAAAGTCTTGTGTTCATTTACTTACTTTCTTATTGCTTTACACTATTCACACAACTGAGTTTAAAACAACATACATATTCTAAGTTAAGCTCACCGCACTAAACAATCGATCGATCGATTGACACCTTAGTCAACCGGTTGAAAATCGACTTAAGAATCAATTGATAAAACTGGTTTTTCACACGGGTTAAAACAAGCTTCCGCACCATTCAGTTAAACTGACAGATATCAAGTTGATCTGCCCTTAGGCACTCAGTAAGATTGAACATCGCCTAAATCGATACATTAACACTGATCGTAATTTGCGTTCACACCGATCCAAGACAAAAGTTTTGGAAGTCTATTCACCCTCCCCTGACTTCCACCTCATTAAAACCCGTTTCGACCTACACTAACTCTTCATCCCAAAAGTCAAACAATGAATGAGTTTATCCTCTCAGAGGGTCCGCTTTCAAATACATTAAATGCACTAGTGTAATCTCTCGGTCAAGACAAACCAATCTGAGCCTTACACATCAACTTCTAGGGGGTACTGAAATTGCAAGAATGTTTGTGTGGCTTACAATTTATATCATTACCACTTTTCTTATAATGTATGGATATCACCTCTGCAATTGATTCAAAATTAATACGAAAAGGGATTAAGTTTTTTTAGTTTAATAATTTTGATTCATTTTGAAATTGGTCCAGATTGTTTTGATTTTTTTATTTTGGTTCTGTAAGTTAGTAAGAATTTTGAAATTGATCATTTCACCTGTTGTAGCAGGTAACCAAACAAATAACCGTCACTTATATAATTATTTTATTTTTTTCTTTAACTTCAAAATGTCACCTAGACTTTTTTTAGTCCTAATAATTTTTTGTCGGGATTTTTCTACGTATTTTTTAGGGAGTAAGAGTGATTTTCTGTGTATTTTAATTTATTTTTTTTATTTTCGATTAGTTTAGACTCAATAAACTGACTTGATTTGCTTTGTCTTTCAATATAAAAATTATTTTTTAAGTCCGACCAAAATTATCAGGATTAAAAAAGTTTAAGTAATGTTTTGAAATTAAAGTAAACATTAAAATAATTACACATATGACAATTGTCTACTTTATAACCTGCTGCAGCATGCTAAATAATCAATTTAAAAAAATTGAAAAATTTACTTAACCAAAGTTTAAAAGTCAAAATAATCTTGGAGAATTTCAAATAATGCAGAGTTATTGAACTAAAAAAAAACCTTAATATCGTAAGGAAACAAGTAATGATGTTCGTGAAATTCGAAGTGCATAGAGAAATTGTCACATGGACTTATGGGGATCGAGTCATGTATTATAATATGTGGCCCATGTCATGTTGCCCTTATATTGTAATGATGTGTGACGTTTCTCTGGGCTGGTCAAAGAAATCACGTGAATGAGATTTTCTTATAGATTTTCTATCAGTTCCCCTTGTATATACACAAAAGTGTCAGGCTCAGTTGGTGGATTCTCGTACGCGCTGCACATGCAACAGAGTAATTTCCGGTCGCGTGCACTATGCGACGGCTTTATTAATTTTTTTTGCATCGGTCGCGCAGCATATGCGACGGGAACTGTCTTCGTCGCGTGGGCCATGCGACGACAATTTTCTTTTTTAATTTCGATTTTTTTTTTGAATTTTTTATAATTTTATTTATTTATAATTTATAATTATTTATTTATGATTTATAATTAAAAAATTATTTAATCGTTGACCCGGGTGTACAAATAATATATTAGTTTTTATAGATTTAAATATATTATTATTGATTTTTATAAAAAGATGCTAAAACATTTAAACTAGAGATAAAAAATTGGAATACTAATTTATCATATAAAACAATAAAATACAAATAAATAATTCTGCTAAAAAAAAGTACTATTGTTGTTGCCATTCGTATCCGTTCCACCACCAACCAGGAGCTATGTCTTGTGTGAATTGTTCAGGGGCATACGTGTGTTGATGTCCCCAATATGCAGGATCGGGGACCGTCGCGGTACCGGCATGATGGGCAATCGAGCCAAGATGAGGCATCATATAGGGTGGACATTGTGGATCAACACTAGCTTGATTGATCAAATCGTGAGTTTTTTGCCTCACGTGTCCCAACATTTGGTGAGCTGACTTCGACGTGCCACTGACATAAATATTATTCTCACTGTGTGCGGTGTTGTGCACTCTCGGATGAGTAATGTTTGTATACCATGCAGGATACTCATCCGTGGTATTGTCCTGCACTACAACGAGGTACCAAGGTCCCCGAGACGGTAACAATGATTTTGCATTTCATTCCAATATGCCACTGTAGGTCCATACACTTTTTTGTACCTCTCTGCACTGGCACCGAATTTTGAACGTTCAAGATCTAAGTCGATCGGTGGTGGCGGTATGGGTTGCACTCTCCCATATTGTCTTGCAACCCTCCTCGGCATATACCCTTCGGCGAAGTTAAGAAACTGAATGCATCCATGAAATAATGAAGGGGCAGGGATATAAGCTGGACGGCCGTACGGAGTCCAATTGACCTATAAAGTAAGTAAAATATTTGTATATGTCATTTTGTTAAGGTACTTAAATTATTATTGACGTTATTACTATTAAGGGTGTATTGAGAATGATAAACATAAATTAGTCGAAGGGTAATTATCCAACAGTTTGCAGTAATGTACAAGATCCCGTGTCGAGTTTTGGAATTTTTGGGTCTTGTTCCAGTACGATGCTCTTGGGTGGGCAGGGTTAAACGAGGTAGCTTCGCCGCGTTTGCACAAGTCAGGGAAGTACTCGTATATCCAGCACTGAAAATTAAAAATGTGATTTTTAGTTATTAGTTACATATATTGATAATAGTGTATTAATTAAATATAATTGGAAATATTATTGAAATTGAATTTTTACCTCAATTAATGTTAAGTAGCCCGACATCTGTGTCGTCTCAATTTTTGATGCCTTGCCAAGCTGCTTATATAAATAAGCTAATGTCGCGGCACCCCATGCATATTGAGGGACATACTCGAGATTACCCAACACATTTACATAATTTTTGGGGATAGCATCACGTGTTTTATCCACGAAGAGTGTACTCCCCATCAAGTACCATAGGTAACCTCGAGCAATAGAGGCATCACTCAGCTGCCCACTAAAACACGCAGTTCGTATATCCTTAAGGAGGGTGCTTTTGGAATTGCCTCCCCTAGATCCACACCTGGTAATCAATGCATTGTCAGGACATGGTCCGCTGCCAACGACGGGGAGGCCATTTATTCTCAAGCCTACATTGGAAAAAAGTTATTTTTGTTATAAGTGAAATTAATTAATGAGCATGTACAAAATTTATTTTTTTTAATATTAAGTTTATTTTCAGTTTACCAAGAATAGCGTGAACGTCGTGAAGTGTGATCGTCATCTCCCCAAAAGGCATATGAAACGTGTTTGTTTCAGGGTGCCACCGTTCAACGAATGCTGTAATGAGGGGCATGTTGTTTGATTCAAACATCAAACTCTCGATACCCTCCAATCCATATTGTTGAATTATTTCAAAATATTGATGGCCTTCAAATAATGGATTCGACGACCAGGTGGCAATATATTTCTTCCGGGTCTGGGAACCAAGGATCTTTTGAAAATGCTACATATTTAAAAAAAAAATGAACACGTTAATTTACATATTTTAACCGTTTGAAATAATAATTAAAAAAATTATGTATTTCACTTACTAGATCTTCCCATATTCTTTTGGCTTTGTGACATTTGAAAGCAAACAACACACTTGGATCATTGGGTCCTCCAAGCATTGGCGTCATCGTCATCCATTCAACATTTTGTGACGATGAGGCTTGTGTTGTCTGCGTAGCAGTTTCGTATTCATTCTCATACTCATGGTGATTTGAGTGACGAGACATTGAGGGACCGTGGGGAGTGAAGTGATGAGATGTGGACGCGCCCGACTGATTCAATGTGGACGCACCCGGATGATTCAAGGTGGGCGTTAACAGATCGAACGAAGGTGAGAATAACGTGAGTTGAGTGATGAGACATTGAGGGACCGTGGGGAGTGGAGTGATGAGATGTGGACGCGCCCTACGGATTCAATGTGGACGAGCCCGGCTGATTCAAGGTGGGCGTTAACAAATCGAACGACGGTGAGAATAACTCAGGGAACTATATTGGGGTGATATTCACAAAGGGAGGCGTCATGATATCATTATGTTCATGTGCAGGATTTGAAGCAAACTGCACCGGAACAGACTGCTGGAAATTATGTTCTATTGGAGGGGTGTTCAGATCGAATCCTAAATTGACACCTAACATTGTGCTCCAATCGATTTGTGCATCTTCTTGCGTTTGTTGCTGTGTTTCTTGTTGCAGTTGTTGTTGCATTCGTTGTGAAGCTGTAACACATCGGTTACATAGTCTACACAGATAGGTGCATTCGGCGCAGTTGTAGTTGTAGCTTTGCATTGTGAACTAAGGAATAAATTACGAAGTTATTCAACTAATACCTTAGAACAAATAAAACTAATACTTTACAGCAGTAAAACTACTACTTTTTTTTTTTATAAAACTAATAGTTTACAGCAATACAACTAATATTTTACAGAAATACAACTAATACTTTACATCAATAAAACTAATACTTTACAGCAATACAATTAATAATGTTGTTTGACCTGTTTTCGGTATTTTTTTTTAATTTAACAATGTAAACAACCTAAATACCTTATCTTTATCCTTTTGTTTTTAAGTAGTGATTTATTTTTAAGAATTCTATTATGTAATATAATTTTTATTAGAAAATATATATTATATATTATTAAGGTATATAATACACGTATATATTTCTATTATGTATTATTAAGGTATATAATACGCGTATATATTATTAAGAATTTCCATTAAGGTATATAATACACGTATATAATCTACATGAAAAATAATGCATATATAAATATGTATAATATATTTATATTATATATATAGTATTTATTAAGAAACTTATTACATAATATAAAGTTATTCCAATAACAAATTAATTTATAAGGTTATGCATATAAATGTAGTTCTTATAATACATAACTAATATAACAATTTAATGTTCGCGCTCAAAAGAATAAACTTATTTTAATAATTTAATGACCTACATCCTCCCCTCAATTCGGTAAATATTTTACTAATTTTTTTTTGTAATAGGTAATCATTAAGAATGTAATTAATGAAATTATGAATTTAATTTTGTAATTTGAATAACGCAAATGGATGAAGTATTTGTAATTTAATCATATATCATAAAATTTATTTGATAATTAGATAAGTTTCGATATAATTATACTACATTCGAATTAATATTTAAATTTTAATAATTAAAATGAGAAGTATTTAAAGACAAAAATAGTTTTTATAAATAAAACAAAATATTGTAATTAAATTATAAATATGTTAATCGTTTAAACTCAAATGACAATGTGTACTTTTCTTCTAATTAAAGGGGGAGAAAGTAATAATTTTAGTTAACTAAGGAGGAATATATTTAGGTAGGTGGGGAAGTAATTTTTGAAAGTGGGTGTAAGGATGAACATGCCGATGGTGGAACATGGGTGGTGAATTAATGGGACCTATTTTTAATTTTGGGGTATTTTTGGGTGAAAAGTGGGTAGTGGGTATAAATCTATTTTTCTTTTAAGAATGGGTAGATTTTTTTTTTATCTTATAAAAGTAGCTAGTTTATATTAATTAACAAATAAGTGCTAGTATATTTTAAATTTAAATGTTAGGCCAAGTCTAATTCTACAAATACCTTAAAGAATTACAACTAATACTTTATAACTAAGTAATACTTTAAAGCAATACAAATAACACTTTAAAAGGATATTCAACTAACAGTTTAAAGCATATAATATGTATACAAATATAAACAAGAAAAACACACCTTTAATGGTTGACGGGCGACGGTCGCAAGTGGATCACGTTGAATAAATTTTTCATTAGTATTTGTCGGAAAAATTGAACAAGAAAAAGCATACATCAAGATATATTAAAACTAAAAAATGTAAAGAAAAAACAAAACCAATTGCGGCGGCGTCAGAATGACTTGTGAAAATGAGAGGATTGAGTAGTTAAAATGAGAGAACTGTCGAATGTAGTTTTGAAAATGAGTTGTGAAAGTGGTGATTATATGTGTATATATTGTGTTATATATGTATATGTAAATAACCGAAAAAAAAAAAAATTCAGAACACACGCATGACACGTGTCACCGGCTCGTGATCTGCCGCATTGCATTCTGGCATGTCGACGAAAGGCCAGAACGACAGTCTTTGTCGGTAGCGCCCAGGCATGCGATCACGACCGTCGACGCTGGCTTTGACTTGACCGAAGTTATTATTCATTTTGACCGAGAATTAATTAATATTTCAGAATTTAATTATGTTTTATTAATTTATTTTGCTAATTAATTATTATTAGTTTGCTTTGAAAAATTTTATTAATTGATTAATATAATTATACTAATTCATTTTATTTCAGATTTACATGGTTTTATTACTAATTTAATTAGTTTTAATGGAAAAGTATTAGTTAGTTGATTAAGTATTAGTTCATTCATTGAATTTAATTATGTTTTATTAATTTATTTTGCTAATTAATTAATATTTGTTTGCTTTGAAATTTTTTATTAATTGATTAATATAATTTTACTAATTCATTTTATTTCAGATTTACATGGTTTTATTACTGATTTAATTAGTTTTAATTGAAAAGTATTAGTTAGTTGATTATAAAGTATTAGTTCATTCATTGAACAGTATTAGTTCAATTATCATGTTTAAACATGAAAAAAAGAGTACCAAAATATATTAGATAGCATTAGAAGATTACATATTTAACATTACATTACGTAAGCTATTAGTATTAGAACATTACAAAAGAGTACCAAAATAGAACTAGCATTAAGATGCAATAAAACTAACCAAACCAATGTAAGGTCCTATATGCAAGAATCAGAAGTAGTACAATAAAAATTAGTTTTATCATTTTCAGTAGTTCTTTGATTGCTTCAGTGCGAACCTTGATTACTTGAACCAGATTCTTCATCTCATCAATCACCTTAGTGTCAGTGTCTTCACCTTGGCCATCATTCTTGTGAACAACCCCCTTATTGTTATCATCAACCCACATAAAAAAATCACATCCACCAGTAAGCTGCAGTTTAGTCAACCAGAAAACTCTAGAGAAGAAGCGAGTAAACTGTTTTAGACAGTCAGAAAGCTTGTGTGTGTTGAGTTAGTAAGCTGCAGTGAGTCAGCCAGAAAACTCAAGGTAGAAAAGTTAGTAAGCTGAGTGAGTCAGCCTGAAAGCTTTAGGAGAAGTGTGTTAAGGAATTTCTCTGAAGATCAGAGAGAGTGGACGTAGGAGCTTGAGTCTCTGAATCACTATAATTGCTGTGTTATTTGCTTTATGTACTGCATTATACCTGTTGCATGATTTTCACTGAAAGCACATTTTACTGATATTCAGTTGGAAACAATCCACTGAACTTGCATCAAATTGATCATAGCCTTAACCACTATTTTACTAAGGAAGAGATTTTCAGCAAGCTAAAACGAGTATAAACTTAGGGCCAACCATTCCACACTCTTGATTAGCTAGAACAGATAGTTACCAAACAGAACTAACTCTACTGAGTATTCAGTAAGATAATTATCTGATCCAAGCTTCTCAAGATCTCTGATAAAACTCAGGATCTGTTGGGCTAGTCTGAAGCTTCTGAAAGCTGCTCAGAATCATTGTCTCAGTAGACTCTGACTCAGGGCGATTTGTGCTTCTCAGGGCAAAATTCTCAGGACAACCTGACCCATCTGATCTCAGTGAAGAAAAGTTTTAAAAATCACTGAACACATGTATTCTCCCCCATACACGTGTAAGACTCGTTTGCACCGGGACCAACACACTTAGTGTTCATGTACACACCAGACACTTTGAGTGTCCAGGTGTTAGAAATATGGGCGATTGGCTCTACGCCATTGGATATTTCTAGTTAAGAAATTATATATATTGTGATGAATTAAAATAATATCTACGAAAATATAATATAATAATTTTTTGATTCACAAAATAATTAGAAAGGGAGTAGGTGTCTTGTGAAATTTGTTCACCTTGACGCTTGTTCCATGTTTACAGATCTAACCCTTTAATTATCACGATTAATACCTTTTGTGGATTTAAAAAAAAGATTAAGTAAAAAAATAAAAAGGCCAAATAGTTGTATCTTAGTTTATTTACTACTCCATCCGTCTCACTATAATTGTCTCGCTTTCCTTTTATGAACGTTCCACTATAACTGTTGGTCCCGATTTCTAGAAACCCATGAGTGTGGAAAATACCATGTAATGCATATAAAACACGGGTGAGGGCAGAGTGATTCCAATTCTTCTTTTTTTCTTTTAAGAACGATGTGTGTTTTGCTTATAATCAAATGCATATAGCAAGTAAGAACATAAAGCAGTAAAGAACACACGATTTTATAGTGGTTCGGAGTCCAACTCCTACATCCACTATTCCATATCACAAGGGGCACCAACTTAACCAATTGGACTTAGTTTAACGTGTTAGTCCAACACCCAACAGATGTCTACCGAGTTCACACTCAAACGGGACTTATCTCCCTCACGGGATTGCCTACCCTCCCTTTCGGGATTGCTAGATGTTTACCGAGTTCTCACTCAAACGGGACTTATCACCCTCACGGGATCGCCTATCCTCCCTTTCTGGATTGCTAGATGTTTACCAAGTTCTCACTCAACCTACCTGTTGGGAGATGAATTTAATAAAAGATATATGATTTTGATTAAGATCCCAAAACCCCTGAGTATGACATGTTCAGAATGATCTTGATAGTTGAGTCAGGATTCAGTTTTAGAGTATTCAGGATGGTATCTGCAAAATGTATAGTCAGCAGATATAGATCAGGATAAGTTCAAGACTACAAGAACTCAAGATATGTTTCAAGAAACCAAGTTTCAAGATGAAACCAAGTATCTCAAGACTCGTGAGAAATCGAGAATCAAGACTCAAAGATGAAGATTCAAAGAGATTACCAAGATAAGTCTCGAAGACTCAAGACTCGTAAGACTCGTAAGACGCCAAGACTTAGAAGACCCCAAGACTCGTAAGACTCGATGACGCAAGATCAAGATCAAGAATATCGGCGGCACAATAATTATCAAGACTCAAAGAATGTATCAATGCTCAAGATAAACCCAATGTTCCGAGGCAATCAATATATCTATCCAAGGATGCAATATCGAGAAGATCGCGATTCCTTAGAAAATAGATATTTGCCAAGACATTCAAATGCGCATAAAAGGAACTAAGTCGGCGTGTTGTTAAGGTTATATCAAACTCGAGTTTGTAACCAAAAAGAGCCGCTGAAGGTGTCTACCTTTAACCGGAGACAAAAGTCAAAAAAGAGGAAGACAACATCGCACCATATCGACAATCGACAAAGGATGTGTCGAAAAAAGATGTCAGAAGTACAAAAGTTCCAGACTGCAAAAAGTGAAGACCGGCTACATGAAAGGCTATTGCCTAAAAAGTGTTAGGGAGTTTCAAACCCTAAATATAGTCGTTCCTCACACACCATAAGAGGAAACTCACGAAGCTATCTCTCCAACGGATAGTTTTCAAAAGTGACCTTGGTGTATGCCTATAAATACTGGTGACCCTCTACATTGTAAGGTTACGGGAAATTTATAAGCAACTCAAGAGCTCAAACTTATTATCGCAAAAGTTAAAGCACTCGAAAAACTTAGAATTTTCCAAGTGCTTTTATATTGAAGAGAGCTCACTAAACTAAGCCTAGCTTGATAGTTTTATCCAAAGCTTAGTCGAGATATCCTAACCCTTTGCTTTGTATTTCATTGTAAAGGATATCTCATCCTAGTTGGAAACCAACCGAGAAACCCCAAACCCTTGAGAAGGTAGTTGGAGTGTGTTTGTTGGTGAGAAGAGTTGTAAAGAGTTAGTAAACTACGCGGGGTAGTCATAAAATTCTAGAGGAGAAGTTAGTAAGCTACAGGGGTAGTCTGAAAGCTTGTTTGTGTTTGAGTAAGTAAACTACGGAGGTAGTCAGAAAGCTCAAGGTCGGGTTGAGTAAGTAAACTACGTGGAGTAGTCCAAAAGCCTCAGGGCCGAGTTGAGTAAGTAAACTACGCGAGGTAGTCAGAAAGCTCAGAAGTGATTAGTGAATTTCTCGAGGATCGAGAGTGGGCGTAGGAGCTTGAGTCTCAACCACTATAATTGTTGTGTTGTTTATTGCTTTTTTATCCGTGGCTTAACCTGCTGCATCACCGAGTTTGAAAGCATATTTTCACTGATATTTCAGTTGGAATCAATCCACTGGAAGTTGCATGTAATTGAATCACAGCCTAATCACTATTCCATAAAGGAAGGTTTTCAGCAAAACTTTAAAACGAGTATAAACTAAAGGGCCAACCATTCCGCACGACTGAGTAGCTAGAACAGATAGTTACCAAACTGAACTTACTCTTCTGAGGGTTCAGTAAGTTAGTTATCTGATCCAAGCAACTCAGGATCTCTGACACTCAGGACTCAGTTGGGATTATCTCGAGGTTTTTCGAAAGCGGCTTCGGGATCACTGCCTCGATGAGACTTTGACTCGAGCGATCTGTGCTTCTCGAACCTAATCTTCGTGATTATCGACCCAAGTGACCTCGAAGAAAAAAAGTTTTAAAACACCAACACGTGTATTCCCCCATACACGTGTAAGACTCGTTTTCACCGGGACCAACAAGTGGTATCAGAGCAGTGGTTCAACTTGACCACCTGCTTTGTTGACCAAAGTTTTATTTTGCTAAAAATACTTGTGGTCTATCTGAATTGATCTTATTTGCTAAATTTTTCAAAAGCTCAGATAAAAATGTCTTCTAAAAACTTCCCATGTTCTCGATTGAGAACTATGATTTATGGAGATCGAGAATGCGAGCTCACCAGTATTCCAAACATGAGCGTATGTGGAGAGTGGTCTCTCAAGGACCATTCCAATTTCTTCATGGTGAATCCCAGAGAAATGTAAGATGAGAGAATTGATCCTAGAAGCGAGAACTTCCTAAGTCCGATGACCAACCCGACTCTGAGGAGAAAAGTTAGTCAATCTAGACTACATTGCAAAAAAGACACACTATACAAAGATAATTGATGATGGTGTGATGGGAATGATCTCTCACTATAATACCGCTAAAGAGATTTGGGATACACTAGTAATGTGTGCCAAGGCACGATCATATAAAAAAAAAAACAAACTTTCAAAGGCAATTGGAAAGTTTGATAGTTTTGAAATGGATGATGGTGAATCAATAGACAAATTGGAAGTCGATTCACTAGCATCATGAATGATCTAAATGCACTTGGAAAGAAATATCCACAAAGAGAAGTTGCATTGAAAATTCTTAGAGGTCTTTCTAAGAAATGGGATATTCATGCGCAAGGTGATTGAAAACACCAAGAACATTAATTCAATGCCATACCAACAAGTCTTCTCCGAAATTTGAAGGCCTATGAATTTGTAATTGATAAGAAATCCAAAAAGGTCGACAAAGAAATGATTCATCATCTAGTAAGAATGTGGCTTTAAAGGCCAAAGATAAAACCTCAGAAACTAGAGTTCTCGAGAACCCCATGCCAAAAATCGGGATGAGCTTGAGGAAAAGCTAGCACTCGATGGCAAGGAGGTTTGACAGACTTAATAATAGATTTGGAAAATACAAAAGCTATTACAGGAACCACAGGTACCAAAAAGAAACCCGAGGACAGATCAACTGAGAAGAAGAAAGACACGAAAAGTTTGAGGGATCTTCATCCAAAAGGAAGGACTCCAAGTCCAAAGAAGAAAGTGATCAGGATGATGATACCAACATATGCTATAATTGCCAAAAGAAAGGTCACTTCCAGTATGATTGTCCAGATTTGAGTGCTAAGGAGAGAAGAGAAAGGCAAGCTAAAAGAGACAAGAAGTTCTCAAACAAAAAGGCCATGGTTGCAGAAGAAGAACACTCTGAGGAAGGATCTAGTTCTTTAGATGAAATATTCTCAGACAGTGAAAGTGATGACATCTGTCTGATGGCCATTGAGGAGGTAAACTCTTCTTTCTCTGTTGTTGCTCCTACACTAGCACAAGAGTTTTCAAGTTCCACTGAAAACAGTCATTTTGACCTGATGGATTCTTTTGAGAATCTGATGAAGGACTATGTTGTTTTACAAGAACTGCTAAATAGAACTCAAGAGCAGAATAAGGAACTGAAAGCTGAAAATCTAAAATGGAAAGACTCTAGCAATATTGAAATCACTTCTCAATTAATGGGAGCTACTGATGAACTAGATGTTCTGAAAGTACAACTCTCAGAGAAAGAGAAGTTGATAATGACCGTAACTGAAAAGCTAGAGAAATCCACTGAAGAGATTCAGCTAATCAGGACTAAGTTAAATGACCTCTCTGAGAAGCATGAAACTCTACAGAAATGTGAGGATAGTGCACAGAAGAAGTTAACGCTATTGAATAATGCATCTAATGTAATAGATGAAATTCAGAGTTACCAGAGATCTCCGTCACTATAAAATCTGATTGGGATATATTCCGTGGGAACCTCACAAGGTCATCTAAATGTTTTGATCAAGTAGCAAAGAAGACTATCTTTGTAAAACCAAAGGCACCTACACTTCAAATCAAGAAATGCCCAAGGTTGTAGACAAGGAAAATGACCTATGGTCTCAATAAAAACCAATAATCGGTAGGAAAGCCCAAACCTCGGTGAAGGCTAGAAAACCCGAAAGCACTCGATTGGAAAATTTCGAGCAAGTACTTCAAAGCCTCAAAGCTAAGAATGCAAACCCCGAAAGGCTCCACATTGAACCATCGAGAGGAATCCTCGGATGAGAAAACACTTTCAAAGCAGAGACATTCTCAACTGAAGAGACCAAGTCCTCGAGATAATCTTTGAAAGACCCGTTCCGATTTCAAGATGCATAACCCGATGTTGGGGAATGTATAATCCCAACACCTGAACCCCACTTGCCTAAGGGTAAAGGTTATCTGAACCCATGTCAACAAAGATTTAGACCGGCTGCACAGAAGCCAAAGCAAATGAACAGAAGGCCTGAACCAAAGAAAAATTCAAAGGCACATGTTCATGCTAAAGCTAGCACACATACACAGAAAACTGCTAAGGCACCCAGAGTAGTAAATGTGTATGTTGATGTTTATGGAAGACAAATTAGCCACTCTAAAGTGATTAGAGTTGTCAGGTAAATTTGGATTCCGAAAGGTACATCTAACCTTGTAGAACCCTACACAAATTGGGTACCTAAGATTTGATCTGTTTTTCAGGAGGAAAACAAGGGCACTGAACTGATTAAAGATCACATAGCACTGATGAGCAGAGATGAAAAGGCCCCTGATGTATGGTATCTTGACAATGGATGTTCAAGACATATGACAGGATTCAAGAAGATACTCAGTGACTATGTTGAACAAAGATGCCCACAGATCACTTTTGGAGATAACTCGAGGACGATCAAGGATATGGAACTTTGGAAATCGACTCAGTTCATATCCATGGTGTTTCATATGTATCTGGATTGAAGCATAATTTGCTTTCAATAAGCCAATTCTGTGATAAGGGTTTTAATGTTGAGTTCTCTAAGAACTTATGTTTTGTGAAAGATAATATCTCACAGAAAGTATTACTGACTGGTACAAGAAAAGGGAATGTGTATCTTGCTGATTGGTGTTCAACTCCTAAAGATACATGTTTGGTTGCTAAAAGTTCCACAGATACCCGATTGGTTATGGCATAAAAGAATGAATCACCTAAATTTCAAAACCACGAACAAGCTTGCAAGATTAGCTCTTGTGAGAGGGTTGCCTAATGAAGTGTTCAAGAAGGAACATATTTGTGATGCGTGCGTGCAAAAAAAAAACAAATAAGAGCATCATTTAAAAGCAAAGTAGATGTTTCTCTTGACGAAATACTTCGCCATCGCGATATGGATCTTTTTGGTCCTATAACACCAGTAAGCACTAATGGCAGGAAATACACATTGGTAGTAGTTGATGACTACTCAAGATATACTTGGGTCATATTCTTACTCAGTAAGAAAGAGACTCGAGAAAAAAGTCGCCAGACCATCTGAAAAAAGGCTCAAGATTGAGAAAAAAATCTGAGTGTGGTCAAAATCAGTTCTGACAAAGGAACTGAATTTATAAATCATATCATATCTGATTATTGTGCAGCAAATGGAATTTCACATGAAACATCAGCTGTAAGGACCCCTCAACAAAATGGTGTTGCTGAAAGAAGGAACAGACTCAAAGACGCCGCAAGGACAATGATAGTGGGTTTATATTCCTAAAAGATTTTGGGTCAAGTGAAATCAACACTACATGTTACTCTCGAAGCAATCCATCCATGCTGACCAAGAGTCAAGGCAAAACACCCCACACCCTATGAGCTTTGGAATGAAAGGAAGCCTCTTGTTTCTTTCTTTCGTGTGTTTGGTTGCAAGTGTTTCATACACAATAATGGTAAAGATCAGTTGAAAACATTTGACAAAAAGAAAGTTGATGAAGGAATATTCTTAGATATTCTCGAAGTCAAGAAAGCTTTCGAGTTTACAACCAACCGAGGACTCTTATTGTGGAGGAAACACCTCATGTTGTTTTTGATGAATCTACTTGTGTTCAGAAGAAACAGGATCATGATGCAGATGAACTGACTAAGAGGATCACCAGATTAAGTCTGAAACAGAAAGATAAATCATCCACTGAACCTCATCCTATGATTGGAGTGACTCGGACTCGATAAAAGAAGTTCGTGATGGAACTCGGGATGGTGAAACTCAGAAAAACAACACTCCAAAGGTCACCAATCTGAACAGACACCGCCTCACTCGGGTATGTGATGCCAATGAAGATGTGGTCACAAATGAGGCAAAATTTCAATCTATCAACCAAAGGGGAACAAATGTCTCGACAATGTTCTCGAATAGAATTTCCACGAGGAAGATGATTCCCTTTCTCCTTTTATGTTGTTCCCTGAGTTTACTGAATTAACTGAACCTAACATTTCAAATGTTGAGGATACTACTGAAACAGGAACATCAAGAAGGAAATGGTTAGATAGTCATCCTACAAGTCGATTGTGGGTGATCTAACTGAAGGTGTTAAAACAAGAAGGTTCCATGGTGAGAGTGCACTATTCTGCTGCTTCCTATCAGAGAAAGAACCTGCTGAGATTGGTGAAGCTCTACAAGATTCCCATTGGATTACTGCTATGCAAGATGAAATTTGAATCAATTCTCAAGGAATGAAGTATGGGAGCTAGTAGATAGACCAAAGGCACAATGTCATTGGAACCAAGTGGGTTTTAAGAATAAAAGAGATGAAAACAACAACATTGTAAGAAACAAGGCAAGGCTAGTTGCACAAGGTTATTCCCAAGAAGAAGGCTTGGATTATGATGAAACCTTTGCACCTTGTTGCAAGACTAGAAGCCATCGATTGTTTCTTGCATATCTCTGCCCACATGAAGTTCACAGTCTATCAAATGGATGTGAAAAGTGCATTTCTGAATTGTGTGCTTAAAGAAGAGGTTTATGTTGAATAACCTCCTGGTTTCAAACAGAATGACCAAGTTTACAGGCTCAGAAAAACTTTGTATGGTCTCAAGCAAGCACCCGAGCATGGTATGATACTCTTTTCTCGGTTTCTTCGACCATGGTTTTGTCAAAGAACTGTTGATGTAGGTCCCGAACATTATGTGAAGGGCGTAAGTCTAGAGGAGGGGAATGAATAGACTTGAAAAACTTTTTTCGTCTTGATCGATGTCATCAGATATGAATCGGTTTGGTCGATAACCAACTTCTTGAACGCCGGAAAAGCGGTCGATTCGAACTATCGATTAAGCGATGTGTCGGAAGCTTTAAGTTTTACCCGTGAAAAACCGGTTTGTATAAATCGATTCCAAGTTTTATCTTTTTAATCGGATGAGTCGGATCGGAAGCTTGGTGCTAATCGATCTTTACTTAGAATATGTATGCGCTTTAAGATTGTGCGATGTGAGAGCAGTTAATCAAAGCAGTAAAGGCACACAAGATTTATAGTGGTTCGGACAAAACCCGATCCTACGTCCACTCTTCCACTTTCACAAGGGCACCAACTTAACCGACTTAACCGACCGGACTTAGTTTAGTGTGTTAGTCCAACACAGTACACCAACAGATGTTTTAAGAGTTCTCACTCAACCGATCCCAGAAATCGGTACTAGAAACCCTAGACTGAAATCTTGCTAAACAACTTATCCTAACTTGGGGTTTGGGTAAGATTGTTGAGGTTCAACTATGAAATCTTTTCTTGCATGATATAAACACGATAGCTAGATGAAAAGATTTCTTGCTAAGAACTTATGGGATGAACACAATAAAAAATAAGCTTGTTGTTGTGTTCTTCGATGCGAAAATCGACTATAGTTTGAGCTTCTTGATTATGTTGTTTGTCCCAAAGCATTTCCAGATTTCACTCAAGTGTGATCCCATATTTATAGACCTTGAGATCAAAGAAATTGGAGAAAGCAATTTGAATCTCGAAATATTTTAGGGCAACTTGCGGGCTTGATGTGACGCGTCTTGAACGCAGCATGGTTATATTTTATAGCCGTTTGAGAGAGCAACATCGAATCCCTGATGTCGGCTCTGTTCATACGTGTTTCTTCCTTATTGGATGGAAGCCTTGCTGCGAAAGGTTGTTCCTCCAACTAAGGTTGGTATTCTTCTTGTTTAGATCGCAGACGTATGATAAGATGAAACATCGGTTTTTCATCTTATGAGCCGATCTGATCGATCTGAATGGAACGATGGAGTCTTCGGGCGCTGTTGACTTAGCTTCAACCGGGTGACTCACGATGATGTAGGTCTTCTTCGTCTTATCTTCCGAAGTCATCGATCTTCTAAGATAGAGGTTTGAGCTTCATGACTTCGGCTGAAGTTATCCGACTAGATCGATTCGATCGATCTTCCGCTCGGTTTAGCGTTACGCTCTCATTGATATCGACTTTTCTTCGATTCTTGATCGACCTTTACATATTGAGTTCCCCCTCAATATGTGACCTATCTATTACATCGGTTTTTCTATACAATCATTATCAACTCGGTCTCCTATAGCAATAATGTAAACAACGATCAACTAACAGTCCGACCGGTCTATTACATGTGTTTTTGGAACTTTCATCAAAACTATAAATTTCCCAACAATTTCCCCTTTTTGATGAAACCAAAACACTTGGAAACCAAAATATTGATAAGTATAGAAACGATTAAAAAGCAAGTAATCGTAAGACAAAGAGATTTTGTCTTGGGATCAGAAAAATAAACTTTTCATTAGATATGTTGATTACATGTTACATCAGAAAAGTTTTGTATTTAAAAGCAGCTGATCCCTAGACGTCTTCTGAATCTTCACTCCTTGGGCTTGTATCCTTCTGGCATTTCTCTTTGGTCTTGTGGAACGTTGAAAATCTGATAGAGTTTCCATTTGACATCGATTATGCGCACTTGATCGATTATCCGTGATTTGCTCAAGATGTCAAAGTAGAATCTCTCAAATGCCAGTCTGTCAAATGAGCCATCTGCCTTCTTTGAGTATATTAACAGATCATACTCTTGGCGAGATATCTTTACATTTATAAGCTTGGCTTCATTTTCCAGATACTTCAGAAAGTCTGGATATTTATTCAAATCATTGAGGAACTCATCATCCGGTGATTCTTCTTTTGGAACAAGATCAAGGACAAAAGCATCTAGAAGCCATTCACTTACGATCTTATTCCATTCCTCAAACCTCTTGGCGTGTCACGGCGGTTTTTGGTATGATCTCGCCGACTCTTGCAAGCCGCAAATCGAGGTTACGGTGCGATTTTCCATCAATCCTTTCTTAGCCCTTGATTTGAACTTCTTTTTCAACCCTTCGCTTGTGCCGTTTTTTCCTTCCTTCTTTCTTCTTGACCATCAACAATTTTACGACTAGCTCCTTATCGGCTTTTGATGTCGACTAGTCCATGACTTTCTGATCCGAGTAATCGGTCCAGATTTTGATGTTCCAAAGACCCCCAAGGCCTTTCTTGCAATTGAGCTTTGTCCATGGGCCTTGTCTTTCGATGTGTCGGTTGGTTTCTCGATCCTTCCCCCCTTTGGTTTGATCAAAAAGCGCATTGAGTGGGGAAGTCGAGACCCAAAGTTGATGACAATGCTGATTTAGATCATTAGCAGATAAACACGAAGTTTGAGTAATTAGATTCTCGAACAGGTTATGTCGGCTCTTTCTTGGCGGTTTCCATTGTAGCGAGAGAGTGTCGAAATCATTTTATCAAATTTCTCTTCGATAACTTTCGAGCCTTTTTCTCGGTGGCGTCGAAAAAAAAGATTGATTTTGATCCACTGTTTGACTTGTCATCAAGCGATTTTGTAAGCTCGGCCAGATATGGTGGTCATAGATTGGGAGAACTGATCTCTGATTGCTTCGATTTGTTTGAGAGAGATTTGTCTCGATCGATTAGCACTCCTCAATCTCTTCTTTCGGAGATCTTTGAGACAAGATCGATCTCCCCGAAGTTGATCGGGATGTAGGAATTGGATCCATCACTTGATCGAGGTTCGGTTGTTTGTGCCTCTGGTGGTTGGTCGTGAATCGCGGCACAGTTCCACTTTCATCGGATTCACCATTTCGGCGTCTGTTTTGAGCTTCTTGGCGATCTCCAACTTCTCTTCTTCGGCAATTCCAACTTCACGATGGATCGAGCTTTCCGAGTTTATCGGATATGAGCTCAAATTTGGTGATCCCACTTTGGCGAACTTCCTCATATCGAAGTCAAAATCTGCGAACTCATCCGCACCCCCATCTGCTCAACAAGTAAGATAAGATCCGAGAAGCTTTTTAACTGAGATCTCTCCAGTGAGGATCTCCATGACTTCTTCTCCGATGGGCGACCCGAAATGGATACGCCTCATCAATCTCTCGTTCAATTCTTAGTCCGACCATTTTTCCGGTGATGGTCTTTGTTGATCCTCGGATATGTGAATTATCCGCCCGCATTCCGATGGATGAGATGTGGAAGCTTCGTTTGTGCTTCGAGTCGGCGGAAGTTGTCCGATTGGTTCGACTGCAGCGGTTCTGAATTGTATCTTTCGGAGTTCATGAAACAGAGACATGCTCGGCAATTTAGTCCGAAAGCGGTGAATCGGCTTTGAGGTTGAGGAGAAGTAGATTTATCGAAGTTCTACCTCGGATCGTTGCGAGCCGAGCCCTCGTTGAGAAGTTGCTGTCGATTCATTCTTTGTTGCGCAAATCGGGCGCTTTTTTTCTTCTTATCTTCTAGTGCTAGAGTCGGGGTAGGTTGCTTTTGCTTTCTTTTGGCCTCTTCTCCTGGGGCCTTCACCAAAATGAAAACTTCTTTGCTCTTTCCTTTCTTGATTTTTGTTGGAGTGGGCTCCTTGTCATCGTCTGGTGGCCCATATATAACTGAAGTTGATGAAGGAAGGCATTGTAGGACTTGATCCATTCGATTCCATTCGACTTGGCGGTTTGTCTTTCAATATAATTTGCAACCTTGTTGAGATGTTGACTCTCTTTTTCGAAAGACACCACTGGATTCATTGACTCCAAATTTTTTCGTGTTCTTGGAGCAAGATGGCTTTTCGAAGCCGTGCCAATTGATGTTACGAGCCCCATCAATTATTCTTTGCCATCTTTGTACATTTTGGTGATGTGAGAGCATCTGGGCTAAATGAGATTCCATGATCGTTCTTGATGTAATGTCAAACAATGATCTGTACTTTCTTTTGAGCATTGGCTTTGATGAATCCGGTATGTCGATGTTTATCCCTCTCTTAAGAGCTCTTCTCTGATTTCTTCATCCTCATTCTCCTGAGTGTGCGGGGGAGATTCGCCCTTTGGCAGTGAACATGATTTGTGATGTCTCCGCATTTGTCGATCGATTTCTTCTCGTTGTTACATCGGTTAAATCTCACGGTTTTTTTCAGATCCACACTCAAATTCTGCAAGAATTGAAGTGCTTCATCTTTGCATCACCGGATTGCGGTGAAAGCGAGAGCAATATGTTTCGATCCGGCCTTCTTGAATTTGTTCCACCTCCATGGATTCGAGAATCCTCGGTGGTTCCAAAATGAACGAACTTATCCTCAAAGATCTTCGTTTGCGATTCGCATAATTGCACATGATCTTTCCAAGTCCATGAGTGGCCATCTACGGATGAGATAGACTCATTAAATTTGTGCATAATCAATATCAATATCATTCCGCGGAAAACAAAAGGCAATGAAGCATAAATTCAAAAACAACTTTTGAAAACAATGTTTTTAACGGAAAGAAAGATTCATCATTAAGCTTAAAAAGAAAATATTACGATTCAAATTTTTCGGAGAAGATTTTGAACTCTAAGAAATCGTTTTGAAACGTAGAAAAAATTTGAAGTTTTTTCAAATGAAAGTAATGCAAGTTTGTGAAGCGGAAAAACTCGGTAAGGTTTGATGAATCTTATATAGAGGCGGAGGGTACAATAAGACAAGATTTTGAAGATCAATCGTTTTGAAAAGATTATGCGCTCCAGAAATCGTAGGGTCGAAAACGCATACGTTTTAAAACTTTTGGATTTAAAAAGCACGATCAAGTAGCGGTTAATACATGTACCCCACGTCCGCATTAAATGATTTGCGAGTACACGTCACAAGGATAGTGGAGTACGATAAAAGCAAATAATATCGATACGATCCGATAAATAAGTAAAGAACAAGAGAAAGGAGATCGTGTCCGGTTGGTGATGTTGTGTCGGTCGATATTACTTGTCAATGTTGATTCCACTTGTTGATCTTAATCATTACGCTTTAAGCCTTAAAGAAATTTCCCAATCGATCCTTTCAACCGATCTTCTCCAACAGCATCGATTTGTTGAAACTTCGAGCTTAGGCGATCTTTCCTCGAGTACGTCGATTTCCCTTTTGATCCTCCTTGATCGGTTGAAGTTCCCCTTCAACCGATATTTTTTTTATAGACCGATATATCGATTTATTGAGTTTTCAAGCTCGGCAGATCTCTCTCATCCCGATCATGCTCGTAAGTAATCGATTTTTGGTTGACCTCATCGATTCTTTTCAGATTAAGCCAATTCTTGGGATAAGTGTTACCGCCAAAACTTAGTCTAGAGTAGTAGCTTCTATTCCCTAAGTAGGCGTGATTGACATGCGTAAATATCGTCTGAATCTCTCGATATGTCAATCAACCGTAAATTTATCCAATTATCGATCGGCGTGATTTCTACATCGTCCTTTTTGATGCAAATTTCTCGGATAGGCTTCTTGAAATGGAAATTGCATTTGCATCCTTGCTTGGCCTCTATAAATTGGACCAATGTTTTACACAACTTCACCCATTCACCATACTTATCTTCTTTGTAAGAATCATGTATCTTGGTGAACCCTTGTTTCCCAAATTGAGACTTCCGGCAAACACTTTTACACCCTTTTATATGATTTCATCTTCTCAAATCAACCCATTGCATCCCTTATTGTTGTTTTCTTCATCATCTTTGATTTCACATACGATTCTTTGCAAAAGCTTCTCTACCACCGTAATCTGCTGTTGCAACTGAGAAGACACTTCTCCTAACCGTATGCACCTTGTGTGTCTATCTGGATGATGTAACCAGAACCATCAGACTTAGTCTGGTATAAAATATGCAGCACATGTGCCCATGAGATCTGATGACCAACTCTTTGGCACACGTGCTCCATTCAACAGCTGGAGAGCCCTATTACTTCTCCTTTTAGGGCTCCAGGCTTAGTAATCCTGTCAATGCCGCTCTCACTTCACTTGGAGAGTCCATCAGTTTGCGGCATGGGATTACCTTTCAAGCCCCCCCCCTCACCCTGTTAAGTGGGGAAAAATGAGAGCGTCAGATTTCATAAAATCTCTCTCTCTTCCCCTCATTAACACTTAACTAATGAGTTCGGGTTTGGGTTTGGATGCAGGTTTAGGGTTCTAGGTTTAGGATTTTGGTTAACATTTATGTACTGACCTCCGGGTCTTCTTGTACTTGTAACTCGTAATGTAACCTCACCTTCGGGTTTTTATCAATGAAAAGTTCTGTTATTTCATTGTTGTGTAAATTCCTGCTTTCTTATGCGATTGTTTAGCTCTTAATCTCTGAATCTTGCTTGTTGAATATCAGCTAAAACGAATCACAAAGAAATACTATAACCAAATTGATTTAATCAGATAATCCTTTAAACTGAGCATTTTCTTAAATCGATAAACCTTGAATCGATCGCCCTTTAAATCGATAGACTTTAAATCGATAAACTAAAATCGATCGGTTCCTTTGGATCGGAATTAGCGTGTAAGTCGATCTATTTTTGCTTATCGATCTCTTGAGATCGGCCAAACTCAACTCGATTTCTCTCGATCTGGTTAGTCTCTTAACCACTTAGTTCGAGAGAACATTCCATCAAACATTTTTAGGTGACATTTCTCCAAGATCTAGAAGTCCTAGCTCATTGCATAAATCTCTGAATCGATCTCGGCTAGTGGCTTGGTTAGAATATCGATATACGTATATCGGTATGAATCTTTTCCATTCGATATTCTTCTTTTCAACGTGATCTCTTATGAAGTGGTGTCGACATCTACATGCTTGCATCTTGTATGTAGAATCGGATTACGAGTGATTGCAATAGCACTAATTATTCCATCACGAGAATATAGGTGCGTTCTTAGCTACAATGTTGTAATCCCTCATTTCCGATCGAGCCAGAGCGAAGGAACAACGAAAACCTGCAACCATATATTCCTTTTCGGTTGTTGATGTCGCGAATCGATGTCAAAACCACGAGATCGGTTTACTTCCTAAGAACTCGACATGTTCCCGAGGTTGATTTTTTGTCGATCTTGCAACCTCCATAATCGAATCGAAATACCCACTAAGCTCTAGATTATCATCGATGGGTAAAATAAACCAAGGTTTATTGTTCCTTCAGATACTTAAGAATCCGCTTAGGCAGCTTTCTAGGTGGTTCATTGGATTTGCTCGAAATCCGCACATACACCTATCATGAAAAGTGATATCCGGTCTGGCGGCGAGGATAATAAAGATCCAATGAGAGCCCTATATTCCTTCCGATTTGTTTTTACGACCGGCCTCATCGGATCCATCTTGAATCCGAAATCATAGGAATTTTGGCTTCCTTACTATTTTGAATTCCAAACTTAGCCAAAAGATTCCTAGTGTACTTTGCTTGGCGAGATGAATATCCCTTCCGAACTTTGTTTAACTTGGAGACCTAGAAAGTAATTCATCGACCCATCATGGACATCTCGAATTTCCCTTGCATCGGTTTCTTTGAATCTTTCACATAGGCTCTTGTTAGGAGATCCAAAAGATGATGTCGTCCACGTAAATCTAAACCATCGAATATCTTCTCCATCTTCTATTACGAATAAGGTTACGTCCCTTTGTTCCTTTAGTGAACCCACTTTCGATCAAGAACCGGAGAGTGTATCATACCGGGCTTTCATGAGCTGTTTGAACCATAAAGAGCTTTTCTTAAACGATACACTTGGTTGCCCTTTTCAAAGCACGGAGGTTGTTAAGCTAGTACCCGTTTAAGAAAGCACTCTTTACGTCCATCGATACCACAATGAACCCTCTGTGGGAAGCATAAGCGAAACAACGAATGGCTTCAAAGGCGGCGGCCCGGTGCAAAAGGTCTCATCGTAATCAATTCCTTCGATTGTGAATACCCCTTAGAACAAGTCTTGCCTTATTTATGGTGATAACATTTTTCTCATCTCTTGTTCTTGAAGATCCATTTCGTGCCAATTACGTCTTGATGACTGGGTCATACTAGTTCCCAAACTTCATTTCTCTCGAATCGCTTCGGCTCTCCTCGCATGGCTAGAATCCGGTTTAGGTCTTGTAATGCTTCTCGATTGTAGTTGGTTCCTTCATAGAACGATATAACAGACAATACATGGCACTTTCACCAATCGATGTCTAGTTTTAATTTTATCGACGGGTCTCCAATTATCGAATCGGTTGGATGACCGGTTATCCGTGTCCTTCTGCTCGATTTAAATCGGTTTTGAGAACATCGTCCGTTTCGATAAAATCTTATTACTAGTGATTGGGAGTGGTGCGGGTTATGGTCCACTTGATAAGAACAAGTCTCGGTGATGTTGGAATCATCATGTCTTCGATGTCTGCTCGTGAGAACTTCAGTTCCCCACTGAACCGGATGGTTCGATTCTTCTTATCTCAAATTTGAATCAGCTTTTTTCATCGACCGGTTGTTCGTACCTTAGGATCTGATTGATCCGGTGAATCGGCTAGATCTGGAATGTAAATTGAATCTGATTTATCCTTTTTCCTTGATCGATAAATGATCCATTTTCTCAATATCGAGTTACGCAGATCGGTACTTCTTGTTCTCGAGGCGATTTCTCTTGATCGAAGATGCTTCATCAAAAGTTACATGGGGTGTTTCTTCCACAACTAGGGTTAGTTTGTTGTAGACCACGAAAGCTTTGCTAGATGAGGAATACCCTAGAAATATACCCTCATCGGACTTGGCCTCAAAAGTCTTCAACCCGACTTTTCCCATTGTTGTGTATGAAACACTTGCACCCAAAAAACATGGAAGTAAAAGAAACACGAGGTTTTACGCCCTTCCACGATTCATAAGGGTGTTTTGTAGTGAGCCTTAGTCAGAGACATCCGTTACTGCGTATGGCATGCGGTGTTGATTATACCTTGAAAACGGTTTGGTATCGCATGTTCATTTAACATTGTTCGAATACTTCTTTGAGAGTTTTGTTTCTCCGCTCAATTTACTCCATTCTGTTGTGGCGTCCTCGCACCGATGTTTCATCTTTGATACCAAACTTAGAGCAAAAAATCGGTTATAAAAGAGTTGAAATTGTACCTTTTATCCCGATCCGATTTTTACTCTGTTGACACCCTTCTCATTTTGTAATCTTCTTAGTAGCTCGGGTATCTTGGTTGTCGTCTCATTCTTCTTATGTAAGAATATAACCCGTAAACTTGGAATAGTCATCCACGATTACGAGTGTATTTGCGTCCGTTGAGACCGACCGGGTATAACCGGTCCCAAACAGATCCATATGAAGCAAATACTCTGCTTTGGATCTTTGGTCCCAAATTCCTTTGAATGAAGCTTTGACTGTTTTCCCTTCCGACATGCAAAGATATGTCGATCCTTTGAGAACACTTCATTGGAAGTCCTTCCACTAGAGACATCCTAGCTATCTTATTAAGAGTTTTAAAGTTGGATGGCTCATTCTTTTGTGCGAGCCAACCGCTACTTTTGGAACTCTTAACAATCGGCACGCGTTTCTTGGACAACCTGTTCCAATCACCGTTGTGTAGATCGTCCCTTTTCTTGAACCAAGAAGCAATATCCGAGTGACTCGATTCTTGATAGTGCATTGATCGATCGAGAACTCAACACTTTGAATCCATTGTCGCGAGAATTGTGAAACCGATAATAGGTTGTGCTTGGACCTTCGACAAACGAGACTCCGATTACTTGTACATCATCATTCTCTAAGGTTAGAACCCTTTGGTATAACCAAAGTTATCATCACCGAAGAGTACACGCTGGCCTTTACGTTCTATGTAGGAAGGCCGAGGAGATGTTTGCTTCGGTCATGTGCCTTGAGCATCCACTATCGATGTACCGGATAGTTGCTTGCACACCTCCTTTTTGTGGCGGACCCACGAACCTGCCAATCGGATCGGGGCTTTAGGTACCCTTTCGGATTGGGTCCTGAGGGTTAGGTTTGGATTTCGGGATCCATACAAACAGAGCACTTCTATTGTGATCGGTCGGATCGAAGGCTGATTTGTCTCCCATACTGTCAACATAATCATACTTATCCTCATATGCTTTCCGATTTGTATGATTACTTGTGTGAACCTTGGATGACTTAGAAGACTTATGATTTATCTTTTTCGGTTTGTTTTCTTTTTATCGATGTGGTTCAAAGTCAAAGACCCTAAATTTAATCTATATAGGGGGTAGATACATTGCTACCATCAAAAGATTCATATCCTTTTCGCATAGATGGTTTTCGCGGTTTACTTGAAGCATGCTTATTAGGCGGTGACCTTGAATGGTCTCAAATTAGACTTCCCTTTTTGTAGGTTGTCTTTTTTCGATTCTCGATCTGTTGATCGAGTTGAGGTCTCTTCGAAGAACCGGGTTCTTCCGTTGATTCCTCGGTGATGCTTTACCGGTTGGGGTCCATTGCTTCCTTTACGGTTGGCACTTGCCTTACCTCGCTCAACCGGTCTCTTACCCCTATTAGATACAAGTTTAGCTTTTGGTGTATCTTTTTTAAAATTAAATCGATTACACCTTTACGAGATGAATCGATCGGGGCTTTTGAGGATGTGGAGGGTTTCTAAGAAGTCCCTCCTTATCAATCTTTACTCGAAAATAGGCGTTTATGTCTTTAATCTGTTTGAGATGATTTTGAAAAAACATCTATTTTCTTCTGCAGATTATCCTCGGAGGATTTTTGAGACTTTCATGCATTCTAATAGCTCATCGAATTTTGCTTGCAAGATTTTGAAGTCATCGACTTGTTTGTCTGTTAATTTCCATCTGTTCTTTGATCTGCTTTTCTGATCGAAGCTTTAACCGAGAATTTTAAATTCCTCGGTTACCTTCCGAGGCGGTTTCGGTGATCTAAGTTCGAGGGCTTTTTACGAGATCATTTTCTTTAGCAAAAAGTGATTATTTCTAGTCCTCGACTTATCATTCTCGGCTTCCACAATAGCATAAGTTTCTCTTGCATTGGAGAGATCTTCAAGCAATTGCTCACGAAAGAAGAGCGAGTCAATCTCCCGGTGTGCTAATGATAAGCGGTGTAGAAAGCGAGCGAAGGGGTTTGGAGGTTACCTCGATTTGGTCCTCCCGCCATCGAGGCGAGTTCATCATCGTCGACGAGAATATCGATCTTCTTTTTCATAGAAGTCGGCCAAGATCGATGTTCTCTGAGAGAGCATCCGAGTCCTCGGAAATAGAATCGTCAATTCTGAGAGGTATCGAACCATGGCTCTTACCGTCTCTATCTGATTGCTCTCTTTTGTTCCTCTTTTCTTCCCTCTCTCTTTTCCGTGCAGGCGATCTGTGCTATAGTGACACATGATTGAAACAAATCCACCGTTCCTTTCCTTCCGGTGAATCACTCCTTCAGATGACCTATCGGTGATTTCCCTTTTCGATAGTAGTCCGAGTTTCTTCTATCGATTGGTTATCTCTACCTTCCTTCCGTCCGACTATCTCTTTCCCTTTCATCTCTGTGATCCCTCCGATCATCGGATCCGGTTCTTTCTCGAGATCTGTTTATGCGATCTCCTATCTCGTCCTCGGCTATGTTGATAGTCCTATAAAATCTTCGATACTTACCAAGTTGTATATCGACTTCTCAAGCTTCCCCGTAAGCAACACGATCTGTTACGCCCTTAATATATTTCCAATGGGTTCATTGGCCTTTGTTCTCTCTTTGGTTGCCTTGAAAGCAAGGATTTTGAAGTCGAGGTTTCAAAGGGGACCTCGTCTTCATCGAACTTGACCTCTTTCAATCGGTCGAACTCGTGAGCTTTAAGACTCAAGAACAAGCTACTCGGTTTCATTCTTGAAATGTCCCGGCAATCTTTGATTCTGTGACCTTCATGTCCCACTTCTTGGTGAGAGACCTTAGGATCTTATAGTTGATATCTTTATCGGACATCTCTCTACCAAGTTCTCGAAGCTTGTTTATAGACATTGTAATTCTTACATCGAGTTAGTTGATGGTTTCAACATCTTGATTTCTCGAACTTCACCGGTTCGGGGAAGACGGTATCTTTTATCTGTTCATTTCCCTCGCAGATCTCGGCGGTATCCCACATTGCTTTTCATGATTTGAGATACTTAATCTTCTCTTTGGTGACCTTATCCATTGTCTTCATGATGATATGTCTTGCAATGGTGTCCGTAGTATGCGATTTTCTTTCTTACGTGTCCGTGAAAAAGGCTTTTTTTTTCGTACAAGACTTCACGTGGGAAAATCGGATCTCCTCCTCAATCCATTGTCGTAGTAAATGATGATGGGTCCTCTCTCGATGACTTCCATCATTACGCCACTTGTCGAGCCTAGATGGTTGGACATATATATAGCCCCAATCTGCATACTCATCAATTGAGAACTTCGAGATCATGATACATCTTGACGTGTTATCCATCTTTGAAAGTGATTTTGGAAAATGAATGAGTTTTTAAAACGGTTTTTCAAGATCGGTTCAGTTGACCACAATGACACACGAGTCGAAAGAACCAACCGCTCGATACCACTTGTAGGTCCCGAACGGTTATGTGAGGGCGTAAGTCTAGAGGGAGGGTGAATAGACTTACGAAAAACTTTTCGTGCGGATCGGTCGTGTGCTAATAGCTTTGATCAGAAAGAAGTGAATCGGTTTGGTCTCGATAACCAACTTCTTGAACGCCGGATCGGTTCGAATAACTATCGATTAAGCGATGTGTGCGAAGCTTTAAGTTTTACCGAAAAACCGGTTTGTATAAATCAGATTTCAAGTTTTATCTTTTTAATCGGATAGCGAAAAATATCAGTCCGTCGGATCGAAGCTTGGTGCTAATCGATCTTTACTTAGAATATGTATGCGCTTTAAGATTGTGCGATGTGAGAGCAGTTAATCAAAGCAGTAAAGGCACACAAGATTTATAGTGGTTCGGACAAACCAGTCCTACGTCCACTCTTCCCTTTCACAAGGGGCACCAACTTAACCGACTTAACCGACTGGACTTAGTTTAGTGTGTTAGTCCAACACAGTACACCAACAGATGTTTTAAGAGTTCTCACTCAACCGATCCCGAAAATCGATCTTAGAAACCCTGGATCGAAATCTTGCTAAACAACTTATCCTAACTTGGGGTTTGGGTAAGATTGTTGAGGTTCCAACTATGAAATCTTTTTCTTGCATATAAGAAGCACGATAGCTAGATGAAAAGATTTCTTGCTAAGAACTTATGGGATGAACACAATAAAAAATAAGCTTGTTGTTGTGTTCTTCGTGCGGAAATCTGACTATAGTTTGAGCTTCTTGATTATGTTGTTTGTCCCAGCATTTCCGTATTTCACTCTGAAGTGTGATCCCATATTTATAGACCTTAAGATCAAAGAGCCGTTGGAGAGCAATTTGAATCTCGGGCTATTTTAGGTAGACTTGCGAGCTTGATGTGGCGTGCTTCGAGAACGGCATGGTCGAAAAGCGTGAATGTATATTTTATAGCCGTTTGAGAGCAACATCGAATCCATGATGTCGGCTCTGTTCATACGTGTTTCTTCCTTATTGGATGGAAGCCTTGCTTTGCGATGTTGTTCCTCCAACTAAGGTTGGTATTCTTCTTGTTTAGATCGCAGACGTATGATAAGATGAAACATCGCCATCTTATGATCTGATCGATCAATCGATCGATCCACGATGGAGTCTTCTCCTGTTGACTTAAATTCAACCGGGCCGACTCACGGCGATGTAGGTCTTCCATCTTCCGGAAGTCATCTCTTCTAGTATAGAGGTTTGAGCTTCATGACTTCCGGCCGAGTTATCGACTAGATCGATTCGATCCGATCTTCCGTTACAGTTTAGCGTTACGCTGCATGGGATATCGAAATTTCTTACGATTCTTGAATCGACCTTTACATATTGAGTTCCCCCTCAATATGTGACCTATCTATTACATCGGTTTTTCTATACAATCATTATCAATTGGTCTCCTATAGCGATAATGTAAACAACATCGACCAACGTGTCCGACCGGTCCTATTACATGTGTTTTAGAACTTTCATCAAAACTATAAATTTCCCAACAGTTGATAGAACTCGCTTGAAATAGAAGATGGGGAAGATATCTTCTTGGTTCGGATATATGTTGATGACATCATTTTTGATCTCCAAACCATCACCGTTTGTGTGAAAAGTTTTCAACACCGATGAAAGGCAAGTTTGAGATGTCAATGATGGGAGAGATGAATTTCTTTCTAGGTCTTCAAGTAAAACAATCAAAGGAAGGAATCTTCATCAACCGAAAGTAAAAGTACACGAGAGATCCGATTGCGAAATATGGTGTACAAAATTGCAATGCGATTAGGATTCCTATGAATACTAACTACAAGATGGATCCCGATTACAAGGCAAATCGGTGAGTCATCTCGATTATAGAGGAATCATTGGATCATTGCTCTATCTCACAACAAGTAGGCGGATATAACATTTCTTATTGGGATATGTGCAAGATACCAAGCTAATCCTAAGGCTAGTCTCATGGAGGTCCCAAAAAAGATATCTTGAAGTATCTCAAAGGCACTGATGAATAGAGGATTATGGTATCCAAATGATGATAACCTTGAATTAACGGTTACTCGGATCTTTGTTTATGGAGGTTGCGGATTTTGACCCACTACGAGAACTTGTCAATTTCTAGGAAGTAGATATCTTGGTTTTCAAGAAATGACCTCGATGAGCAACCAAAGATTACTTCGAAGTTGAATACTTGGTCTGCGAGGAAGTTGCGTGCTCGAATTCTTTTGCTCGGACAACAATTAAGGGATTATAAAGTTGTAGCCAATGAAGTACCAATATTTTGTGACAATAATAGTGTCATTGCTATTTCACAAAATCCGTTATTGCACACGGATGCAAGCATGTGGATATCGACATCACTTCATCGAGATCATGTCGAGAAAAAGGACATAAGGATGGAGAAAATTCATCTTGATAAGCGAGAGTGATATCTTGACTAAACCTTTGGTTTGAATCAAGATTTCGGAACTTTCGATTGAATTAGGGATGTTAGATCCGGTGTTTAGAGTAAAATCAAAAATTGAAGGTTTTCGGATGCATGAAGTTTTCGAGAATTCTCTCGAGAACCTCGGGATAAAATGGAAATACTAAAATCGAGTCTCGAAACTTCAGTTCTTGAAGGTCGGTGACTCAAGAACATATTGAACCCATTCAATTTTCTCGGATCATCTTGACATTTTATCAAGATCGATTACTTTCGAGAAAAGGTGATAAAAAAGAAATTAGTCCGAAGAAGTAATGACTCATGCGACTCATTTATTGCTTAAGTAAAGCTCAATAATCATTTGCAATAAATACAAAACACCTAAGGAATGTTTTTGGGCGGGATCGTTTGAAATTCCGAAGAAGGTCAACAGTCATTAAATGCTCTGTTACATTTCTTGACCAATAAGGATAAATTGGCGGCTTACTTTTTCGAGATCGCCTCATTCAGATACGATTAATCGGAGATTAATCTCAACCGTTATTTTTCACCTAACCAACGCGATTCCCCACGATCTCGGCTATTTATACCCCAATAAGCCATTCAAGCTAAAATTTTATCAAATCCTTCGTTCCCAAATCCTCTGCAAATAAATCCCCTTTGCCCAGAAAAAACCCTAAACCCTAAAATCTTCATTTCTTCAATCAATCTCTAAAATGGCCCCAACCTTGTTCGATAGATTAATGTTGCGATTTTTGTTGTATCACTCGATAGCACAACCAACTCAAAGCCGAAGAGGAGGCTCTGATATGATTAATCGATCTAATCTCACCCATCTAGTCGCAAGTCGACCATCAGACGAAATCTGTGAAAGAGGTAATCAATTCATCTCAGAATTCGAGGATAGATGAAGAGGATGGTATGCATTCTTCGATTACTGTATCACACTTAGAGCATTCGTCCAAATACGTCGATTTTGAGAGGGAATTATATATTATTCCGAAAAATTTAAATGATATTTTTGAGCTCTGTGATAGAGGAGAGGATCCTGCGATGTATATGTTGGGTAGAGAGCAGGAGTTTTTAGATAGGATTGCTGAGAATCCTGTGAAATTTGAGGCGACATTGCATAAGAGGCACTTGAAGCCACAATATCGAGTTTTGATGGATATTGTGAGCAAAAAGCATCATGAGCCTTCTTGGGGAGTTTTGAAGCGGTCAAGACTCGGCTCGATTGATGGCGGCGATCGAGGCCTCACCCACCACTGACTTCAACTGGTTGAAATTTTTGATTCAGATGGTGAGTGAGCAAGCCAAAGTCTTCAAGAAGGTTGACGGGGCTATCACGATTAAAGGCAAGATCCACCATGCCACCAAAATAGCTTATATTTTGGAGATGTGCAGAGAGGAGGAGGATATCTTCGCCAATTCGACCCCATTCCCTAAGTCCAAAGTGCTCTTCAAGCCCATATCTGTGAAGAAGCAGGCCATCTGAGGGAAGAAGGAAAAGAAAGTAGAATCACCAAAAAGGAAGAAGACTCAACAAACCGGGGAAGGAGTCTTTGTTGGTGGCATGGAGCGGTGCGAAGTAAAAAAGCAAAAACCTTCGCCCCCAAAGCGTAAGATTGGTGGTTCTCACCGATGAAGATGATGGAGTCGAGAGATTCAACCCGAGGGCCAAACCAGCTCGAGTTCGCCATTGCAAGTTTTGGCTCGGAGTTATCTCTAAGGCACAAGAACGGATAGAGCAGTCTTCTACGAGGTATTGAGACTTCGCTCATTCGCATAAAAATTTCTCGGAAATTTTCAAAGGAACTCAGGCCTCGAGATTCCCTCTTGAAGAAGTCTTGGCTCGAGATAAAGAGCTAAACTCGAATCAATCTGAGGGCGTGCTAGCTCAGCCTCATAACCCAAATCTGGCAACCGATGATACGATCCAAACCTTCTGATTTGAGACTCGGGACTCGCGCGAGAATATTCTTGATGAGCTCTGAGTGATCTACTTCTTGATCCTCACCGATGCTTCAACCGAACCAGAGAGCCCGAGATGGAAGAAGGGCGAAAAAAAGAAAGCGAGTGGAGGAGCAAGAGGAATTCATTCTTGATCACACCTAATACCATACCTCGATCTGCAAGATGTCTTCTTGATTAAGGTCGATTGTGTTCATCCTCAATTAGACTCTTCCCGAGATGCTTGATATTCTTTGCATTCAGAGGGAAAGATGTGGAATGAGGAGACGGCCTTCCCGACCGACTTCTCGGGGTTCGGAGGACAAAGCTCGGGATGAAAAACTCCGATTTTGATGAGTGGTTCGATAGAAGGAGAGCGATAAGTTGGTGCCCCTAAGAAGTGGAGATAAATCTCGAAATGGAGATGGGGACCAACGGAGATCTTTGAGGATCGAGATCGAGATACTTCGCGCCGATCAACCTAAATTGGTCAACCTCGGTCAAGCTAAGCACTTTGTGTACCTTTTGACACTATTAACAATTATGCCAAAGTTATATCTTTAATTCTCAATTGTTCGATGTCTGTGGAGGCTCGATTGGAGACCTGAGCTCGATGAAGCCGTGAGCTCGGATGATCAAACAAAGACAGAATGTGCGTAAGGTTCTAGATTGACCTCACTCCTTGATGGAGAAACTTGAGAAGGTTGAGCCAATGATGATCAAGATTGCTCGATGATGGAAGAAACATTGGCAACCAAGCTCGTAAGATGGAAAGTCTTAGTCACTTTTTAAGTCGGTGCAAATCAAAACACGAAAGTGACCTCCATGGAAGATAAGTTGAATGAAAAGTAAATGTAAAAAGTCAGTCAAGATTTCTAGAGGTGAAATTGGCAGAGAGGAATGAAGTGATGATCAAATCTGGCTGAGGAAATGAGCTCTTTGCTTTCATGACCAAGATGATGAGATGTTTAAGGAAGCACTCTCGACCGGTTTGCCCATATGTTCGAAGAATTTTACTGGCTAAGAACCACATCGGGAGGTCTCAGCTAGCGAGAGAGGTTCATTGTGTGAGCAAAGAGCAATATCACATGGACACAAAGACTCTCCGGACTTCTTCCAAATTACGGTGCGAAGAAGGAAAGACCAAATGAGGACCTCGGGGAAGTTATTGGCACGTACTTTGGAGAAAAAGGCTCAGAAAGATGCTGAATTGTATAATCTATCCAAAGCCTTAAATGAAGTCGAAGCTACTGAGAAGATGAGGTTCGCTCAGGTGGAGAAGCATATCTACACTCGAGTTTCTGAGCAAACCATGCTTGATGTTGCAAGAGAGAAACTGAGTGCTAGAACTAAGGTTGGAACAAGCCGGAGATTTCTTTGAATTGCCTATGAAGAGGAAAGCCTTGGACGTTGTTCAACCTGAAAGCAAGCGTGCTAAAGGCATCTAAGCCAATCCAGAGAAAGCTGATTCTGGATGATGAAGAAACGGAAGAATCTGAGTCTCAACCTCAGAAGAAAGTCTTCAACACGAGGAATGCTCTAAAGACACTTCAAGTAGAACAAGCTAAGAAAAAAGCGCTTGATCTCAGTCGTGCTGTGATAAGAAAGAAGGTCAAGAGGAGGGTGAAGGCGAAGGAATTGGATTCAAGAAGTTTGCAAGCAAAAGGAGAGAGACATCAAAAAGCAATCGAAGTGGCCCCACGTTGATAAATGGATGCCTATCAAACTCAACGATATGTGGGAAGAGGTCAAGAGAACCTTCCGGTTCTATTATGATGTGCTTTCGAGAGTGGAGAGGGGAAAGCTCGGATCGAAATGAAGCATTCATTGAATATCTCCTAACCTTCTATCCAAAATATCTCCAAAGTTGGATAAACCTTGCGGATGAAGGAGAGGTGCAGAAGATTCCTACCCTCCTCCAAGACTTGGTAATGGCTTGGTGAATGAAAAGGCCATTACTCAAGAAATTGCTCAAGATATCTTTGGCGAAAACGAGAAACAATCCGGATATCATCCAGGAGAGAAATGAGCTGAAGAAGAGATTTTTCGGAATGTTCGACCTAGAGGTGTCCGCTGATGAAGTTGAAGAAGTAGCAAACTGAAGAGCAGAAGACTGAAGAGCCAAATCTGAAGACTAAAGACTGAAGACTCAGAAGATTTTGTAATCTTTAATTTTTTGTCTTTTTGATTTTGTTGATAAACTCATTGTAATCTGTAACTCAAACCAATCATCAATGAAGATTTATCATTATGCTCAAAAGATAATATCTCATTATCTTATTTACATGTCTTTTATATTTGATATGCCTGAAAGAATGTCTCTGAATCAACTGTTTAAGTATTTGGTGATGAACTATATAAGAAGATTCATCACTGAAGAAATTGTTGAAAGAATAATTGTTGGGAGATTCTCTGATTCATAGTATTGGGAGACTCATTATTTAAAAGGGAAAATTGTTGAAAATATAACCAATCTAGTAATAGGATAAACTGAAACCTGAGTATAGGTTATATGTTTGTAACAAGATAGGTTTTGGCATCATCAAAAAGGGGGAAATTGTTGGGAGATGAATTTAATAAAAGATATATGATTTTGATTAAGATCCCAAAACCCCTGAGTATGACATGTTCAGAATGATCTTGATAGTTGAGTCAGGATTCAGTTTTAGAGTATTCAGGATGGTATCTGCAAAAAGTCAGCAGATATAGATCAGGATAAGTTCTGAAGACTCTGAAGAACTCAGTATGTTTATGAAGAAACTGAAGTTTCAGTATGAAACTGAAGTATCTGAAGACTCAGTGAGAAACTAAGAACTGAAGACTCAGCATGAAGATTCAGTGTATCAGTCAGTATGTGTCAGAAGACTCAGAAGACGTTGAAGACTCAGAAGACCCTGAAGACGCAAGACTGAAGATCAAGAATACTGAAGGCACAATAATTCTTTCAAGACTTCGAAATGTCTTCAATGCTTCGATATAAACCCTAATGTTCCGAGGCACTGAATATATCTATCTGAAGGATGCAATACTGAGAAGATCGCGATTCCTTAGAAAATAGATATTTGCCAAGACATTCAAATGCAGACAAAAGGAACTGAGTCAGAAGTGTTGTTAAGGTTATATCAAACTCAGAGTTTGTAACCAAAAGAGCCGTTGAAGGTGTCTACCTTTAACTGGAGAGACAAAAGTCAAAAAGAGGAAGACAACACTGTACCATACTGACACTGACAGGTCGCTGAAAAAGATGTCAGAAGTACAAAAGTTCCAGACTGCAAAAAGTGAAGACCGGCTACATGAAAGGCTATTGCCTAAAAAGTGTTAGGGAGTTTCAAACCCTAAATATAGTCATTCCTCACACACCATAAGAGGAAACTCACGAAGCTATCTCTCCAACGGATAGTTTTCAAAAGTGACCTTGGTGTATGCCTATAAATACTGGTGACCCTCTACATTGTAAGGTTACAGGAAATTTATACGCAACTCAAGAACTCAAACTTATTATCGCAAAAGTTAAAGCACTCGAAAAACTTAGAATTTCCCAAGTGCTTTTATATTGAAGAGAGCTCACTAAACTAAGCCTAGCTTGATAGTTTTATCCAAAGCTTAGTTGAGATATCCTAACCCTTTGCTTTGTATTTCATTGTAAAGGATATCTCATCCTAGTTGGAAACCAACCGAGAAACCCCAAACCCTTGAGAAGGTAGTTGGAGTGTGTTTGTTGGTGAGAAGAGTTGTAAAGAGTTAGTAAACTACGCAGAGTAGTCAGAAAACTCTAGAGGAGAAGTTAGTAAGCTACAGGGGTAGTCTGAAAGCTTGTTTGTGTTTGAGTAAGTAAACTACGGAGGTAGTCAGAAAGCTCAAGGTCGGGTTGAGTAAGTAAACTACGTGGAGTAGTCAGAAAGCTCAGGGCCGAGTTGAGTAAGTAAACTACGCGAGGTAGTCAGAAAGCTCAGAAGTGATTAGTGAATTTCTCCGAGGATCAGAGAGAGTGGATGTAGGAGCTTGAGTCTCTGAACCACTATAATTGCTGTGTTGTTTATTGCTTTCTTTATCTGTGCTTAACTGTTGCATCACTGAGTTTGAAAGCATATTTTCACTGATATTTCAGTTGAAATCAATCCACTGGAAGTTGCATGTAATTGAATCACAGCTTAATCATTATTCCATAAAAGGAAGGTTTTCAGCAAAGCTTTAAAACGAGTATAAACTAAAGGGCCAACCATTCCGCACGACTGAGTAGCTAGAACAGATAGTTACCAAACTGAACTTACTCTTCTGAGGGTTCAGTAAGTTAGTTATCTGATCCAAGCAACTCAGGATCTCTGACACTCAGGACTCAGTTGGGATTATCTGAGGTTTCTGAAAGCAGCTCAGGATCACTGTCTCAGTAGACTTTGACTCTGAGCGATCTGTGCTTCTCAGAACCTAATCTTCAGGATTATCTGACCCAAGATGACCTCAGTAAGAAAAAGTTTTAAAAAAACTGAACACGTGTATTCCCCCCCCCATACACGTGTAAGACTCGTTTTCATCGGGACCAATACTACCAAACTGATTTGGGTAAGATTTGTTTGGTTTCCAACTAGGTTGAGATTTTCCCTTACATTTGTTTAGCCTCAATGCTAAGGATGGGGAAATCTCTCTAAGCTTAGGATATTACATTTGTGCTTAGATCTAGGATAGAACACTCTGAATATATGCGTGTATTTCTTGCTCAGTGTTCTATGGTGGGAATGCTTGAGTATATGGCTCTTGGCTCTGTAGTATCTTTTTCCACATTCTCCACCCGAATAATGAAGAAAGAACTTGTATTTATAGTGTGGATTTGAATGTTACCGTTGGATGGAGTCACATTTTCAAATCCATACTATTCTGTAGCTTTTTGAAGCTTTTCAGGCTTGTTGTCTTCCTCTCATTGGTCCACGTCAGCTGAATCTTCAGGATCTTCTGTGTCTTCAAGTTTCTATTAGTCTTCTGGTTTCTCTGAGCCTCTAGGTTCCTGATTCAGCAGACTTCTCTTCAGCGGACCTTGTCTGATCAGGTATAGTGACACTCAGGCTAACTGAGTTCAGCTCTTCCGACTTCAGACAATCTGACCCTCAGGTCACTAGCACTCAGGCTAACTGATCATCAGCAACGTTCTGATTCTCAGTGAACATGACTTCAGATGACTTGTCTTCTGATGACTTCTCTTCTTATTTCTTCTCGCCTGATCTGGTATGCAGATTTCTGTTGGGGAATGATTCGCACAGATCTATTCGGGGTGAATATTTAAATACAAATTTAATTCATTAATTATTACTAGCATGAATTAATCCTATATTAATTCAAATAATAATTGCAACAACATATCATGCATATAAAAAGCCACGTAAAACCTACGCATGCGGAATCTACGGGTTTACGTGAACGTACCTCTCGGGATGGCAGTGGCTTCGGTCGGACGGACTAACCAAAAGGACTTCCCAAGTATTCCCTTAGCCCTTGCTCGACAATCCGGTGGAAGGATACTCGCGAACAATTAACAAAAGGAAAAAATAAACTTTGTTGCACCACTTTTGTGGATTTGCTAATATTTCCAGCACATGGAATTGTACTTGGGAATGAACTAATCATCCCCTATTTATAGGAGAGGGGTGAACGAAATTTTTAGTGAATTTTCAATGTGGGATAAGACTTTTCTTGGTCACCAAGAAATCTTGAATATATCCCATATATTCTCTTTCCCATAATTAAAATATTCCACAAAAATCCCACCTCCTCATATATGGACATAATTTTCGAAAATTACTTAAGCAAGAATCCAAGATTTGGATCTTCTTGAATTTATGAGATATTCTTGTATTTCAAGAAATACATATCTTCCATAATATCTTTTCAAGAAAATCAAAAAAATCTTTCTTGCCCATAATATTCAAAAATTTCGAAAATCTCACCATGAATAACCAAGTGGGAGATTTCTTGAATTTAATGAGATAATCTTGTATTCCAAGAATACATATCTTCATTCCATAACAAAATTCAAAGAAAATCTTTCTCCCTCTTTTATTCATAATTTTCGAAAATAATGAGGAAATATAAGCAACAATATTTATTTTATTTTAATCACCTTTTCAGTTATTGGACTATATGTTGGGCTACTCAGGGGGCCTTTAGGAGAATTAAGATTGGACCTTCTAATGGATCTTGAATATCTAATATTGAGCCACAATATAATTTAAGCCCATAAATATTAATTAATCCCACTACATAATTAATATTGCACTATCCATCTTAACCCATATTACAGTCAATATGGCTCCCGGTCATTATTTCCCGTGTTTAAGATTATCTAGCCCATTAATTAATTCAAGCCACTGAAATAGCTTTCCATTAATTAATATCTTTTGTCCTTGGTCAAGGAACGGTTCAACATTATTATCCATACCGGAAACAAATTCCACTTGCAAGATTTAGTATGATAAAGCTTATGAACCTCCCGAGGGGGCAAATCAAGCAAGCGTACTTGCACACGATTCTTCGTATTAAATCTTAGCAATCACATGTGACCAATAATATTGCCCAAGATAAAGTACGTATTGAATCTCTCTCTGATTCGCTACCCATGATAAGTCAAAGCAATAGTTACCGATCACACACGATCCTATTTAAGGGACGAAGGTTAAGAAACAACGAACCACTGAGGTCTAATTCTTCCTTGTTCAGTTCTGAAGAATTTATCCTCCTGTAGGTCCTATTCAGCGCATCAGTCATGCACTAGTGTAATCTCTTGGTCAAGACAAACCAATCTGAGCCTTACACCTCAACCTTTCGCGATGGTTGTTCATTTCCATCTATGTCGTGAATGGCGTACTTTTAGTTACAAGGGACTGTTAATTTAATCTTCTGTGATCGGGTATCACTAAATTAACTACAGTGTAACACGTACGAATTAATGAACAATTATGCAGTAAATATATATAACATTCAATCATATTTAAAGCATCAGTGATAAACAATTTATTTCAGTAAATAAGTCTGGAAATTCAGTTTTGATTATACAAAGTAAAAAGCATACTTTTCAGTATAATCCCCAACAGATTTCTGGATTAATGATATCTGATTTCTTCTCGCCTGATCTGATCAGCTCACGTGATCAGATCAGTATAGCATCAGGTCACCATATCAGTTTATCTGCATAAGATTAGTACATCAGGTTAGCATATCAGGTTAACTTATCTGATCTCGATCACGTCTGATCTCGATCAGTCTCATCTGCTCCTCTTCTGATCTGCAACCTCCTCTTCTGATCTGGTCATCTGATCAGCTAATCTTTTCTGGTCATCTGATCAGGTCTTCTGGTCATCTGATCTTCTGATCAGCTGGCTTAGCTTTTCTTCTCTTCTGATTTCGCTCAGCTCACCAGTTAACTACGGAACTCATCTTACTCATCTGATCTCGATAAGCCTCGTCTGATCTCGGTCATCTACTTCTGATTTCGTGAGTTCCCCCTCAACTTGTTTTCTCGTTCCCCCTCAACTTGTTATCTGTAGATTGGCTTCAAAAACACAAGTTCATAATGTTTTGGCATAATTCATAAAAAATAAAATATCCCAACAATTTCCCCCTTTTTGATAATGACGCCAAAACATTAAAATATATGCACTTTTATAGAAACAGGTTTTTGTTTAAAAATATCAGTTTAGGTTGTCACATTTGAAAACAGTGATCTATTGAACTCCCGCTCTAATACCAATTGTTGGTCCCGATTTCTGGAAACCCATGAGTGCGGAAAATACCATGTAATGCATATAAAACAGGGGTAAGGGCAGAGTAATTCCAATTCTTCTTTTTTGCTTTTAAGAACGATGTGTGTTTTGCTTATAATCAAATGCATATGGCAAGTAAGAACATAAAGCAGTAAAGAACACACGATTTTATAGTGGTTCGGAGTCCAACTCCTACATCCACTCTTCCCTATCACAAGGGGCACCAACTTAACCAACTGGACTTAGTTTAACGTGTTAGTCCAACACCCAACAGATGTTTACCGAGTTCACACTCAAACGGGACTTATCTCCCTCACGGGATTGCCTACCCTCCCTTTCGGGATTGCTAGATGTTTACCAAGTTCTCACTCAAATGGGACTTATCACCCTCACGGGATCGCCTATCCTCCCTTTCGGGATTGCTAGATGTTTACCGAGTTCTCACTCAACCTACAAACTTATCCTACCAAACTGATTTGGGTAAGGTTTGTTTGGTTTCCAACTAGGTTGAGATTTTCCCATTTGTTGTTTAGCCTCAATGCTAAGGATGGGAAAATCTCTCTAAGCTTAGGATATTACATTTGTGCTTAGATCTAGGATAGAACACTCTGAATATATGCGGGTATTTCTTGCTCAGTGTTCTATGGTGGGAATGCTTGAGTATATGGCTCTTGGCTCTGTAGCATCTTTTTCCACATTCTCCACCCGAATAATGAAGGAAGAACTTGTATTTATAGTGTGGATTTGAATGTTACCGTTGGATGGAGTCACATTCAAATCCATACTATTCTGTAGCTTTTTGCAGCTTTTCAGGCTTGTTGTCTTCCTCTCATTGGTCCACGTCAGCTGAATCTAACAACTATAATCTTCAGGGTCTTCTGAGTCTTCAGGTTTCTCTGAGTCTTCTGGTTTCTCTGAGCCTTTAGGTTCCTGATTCAGCAGACTTATCTTCAGCGGACCTTGTCTGATCAAGTATCGACACTTTCGAGCTAACGGAAGTTCAACTCTTCTAACCTCGGACAATCGACCCTCGGTCACTAGCTTTTCGAACTAAGCGGTCATCGATGGCGTTACGATTCTCGATGAACATGACTTGGATGACTTGTCTTCCGATGACTTCTCTTCCGATTTCTTCTCGTCGATCCGATATCGCGATTTACGGTTTTCGATATCGGTTTATCTGCGTCGAGTTAGTACATCAGGTTAGCATATCAGGTTATCATATCAGGTTAGTTTATCTGATCTCGATCACGTCTGATCTCGATCAGTCTCATCTGCTCATCTTCTGATCTGCAACCTCCCTTCTGATCTGGTAATCTGATCAACTTATCTTTTCTGGTCATCTGATCTTCTGATCAGCTGGCTTAGCTTTTTTCTTCTTTTGATTTCGCCAAATTTCATCAGATTAACTCCTAACTCATCTTACTCATCTGATCTCGATAAGCCTCGTCTGCAGCCTCGTCTGATCTCGATCATCTACTTCTGATTTCGTGAGTTCCCCCTCAACTTGTTCTCTCGTTCCCCTCTCCACTTGTTATCTGTAGATTAACTTCAAAAACTACAAGTTGATAATATTTTGGCATAATTCATCAAAACTAAAATATCCCAACAATAACTTTCTCATTCCATAAAAGAAAAAAGTAACTCGACTACTGTTGTGCATGGTTTTGGATTCCGGCCAACAAGTATAAATGATGATGATTAAATGCCAAGAAAGTAAAGAACACCAACGATTTGATTACCTAGTTCGTCTTTGAATAGACTACGTCTGGGGGTGTACCAAGCCAGGTAAAATTGACTATAGTTTCTGCTTAAATTCTAGGATTCGATCCTTTACAATGGTGGCCATTGAGGCCTATTTATACAAGTTTTTCTGCCTATGGGTGATCAAGAGAATTAATGACCGCCATTACTAGGGCTTCAATCTCGCCCTGCATGGATTCCACGCTCTCTGTCTCGATAGGCGCCATTTGTGGGTCGAGCAATATGCGTGGATTTGACGACTTGCCTTGTGCTTGATCCGTTATGCGACCTCCGACTCGTGGACCAAGTCAGTAGGCCACTCTCATTTCCCCTCTTGTGGCGAGGGTCTGACTTGTGGTATGTGGGTCGTGAATCGTCACAGGTCGTTTGCCGCTGCTCCTTGTTCTATCAATGACATGCCTTAGCAGCTCTGTTGCCCTGCGGTAGGTCGGGCAGATAGTGGCTATAATAATTGCCCCTCAGGCCGAGGATCCGGGGTACGTTCCTGTGCCTTGGCCTAACTTATCTTTCTCCGACTTATGACTTACCGACTTGTAGATCCTTGATTTTCACATGGCGTATTCTCGGTTACGCGAAAGGTTTTCTCGACTATGTGAATCGATGTGACAGTGCGGTTAAGGTAATGATGACCCCTGTCGCTGTCCTTCCCAATCGGAGGTTGCAGTGATTGCCACAAGCGAGTTCTGCGTAGATCGTGCAGGTTGTGGGTCCGATGTTCGCCCTATTTGCACTTTGGCCCTTCCTCATATTTATAAATAGATGCCCCATTTGTTGAGGGCCTTCTTCTTCGTCTTCGCACCCTTCAAATTCGTAGAGTTCTCCCTTTTCCGTTTCAGGTAATTACTTTTTACTCTTCCTCAAATTCCTCGATGGCTAAGGGTTCGGCTTCATCTCTTTCTTACAAACCGAGTCTCGCCACTGTGTCCTCTTCGTCTGAGGATGATATTCCCCTTGTTTTTCGTTGGAGTTATCGGGGGTGGCCTCCGGTGCCAATTTGGGGGATTCATCTCGCGGTGGTCTGATGGCATCTCTGGTGCTCCAGGGCGGTTCTCGGGATGAAGACAGCAATGGCGGACAATATGTGGAGCCTGATGCCGCATTCATGGAGGAATTGGATGACATTGTTCATCTACCTCCGGTGGATGTCAGTCTGATCTACACGATATTGCCAGAGATGGAAATGACAGTCGGCCCATCTTCATCTGTAAACCCCTCATCTCCCGATCCACGTGTGGCCACGGATGAGTCTCATAGGATGGAATTTGACTACGATACCTATGAGGTGAGTTGTAGGTACCAGCGACCGACGAGTAGCTACCAACCTGTCGTTCTTTCAGAGTTTGCGGCCCCAATGAAAAATTTCGATCGTGTTTGTCAGAAAGTTACATCCGCCGGCTTCGTCGTCGGTACAAGATCCCCAATGATGTCCACTTTTATGCAACGAAGGAAGATGAGAGAGCCGACCAGCCGCCTATGGGGTTGATCACCATTAATGAGCACAGTCTAGAGGCAGGGCTCCGATTTTCGCTGCACCCCGCGATCTCCCATCTCCTGCAACCTGAAATCAAAGCATAACTTAAATCACGCCAAATTATTAGAGTTATATCTTGTCCATGATGATGATACTGGGACAAGCCGGGTTGTTCTGGATGCCGACACCTAGTGAATTGAACTATGTCTTGTTGCCAATTCATCAGGCGAGCGGGTACAACATTGTCCGACTTCACAAAGGTCGGGAATTGGTGAGCGGCATCCCGAATAAAGTCGATGGCTGACACCAGAGGTGGTGGTTTGTTGGTGGGGCCTGGAATTCGACCGATCTGAAGAGCCCCTTATCCATCCACGTGCTTACAGATTATGCGATCCGAGTTGAACACCGTAAGTTCTTTTATCTTTGCTGCAATTTTAGTACTGATCTAATTCTTTCCTTGTCTTAAAGCGTTCGTGTCCCGGACAAAGGATCTATACTGAGACGTCAGCTCGTTTACGTGATATTGAGTTTCTCAACTCGGATTCCCAACTACTTTGGGCCGAGCTCTACACATATCCTCGGCACTTGAACATTCCTCGTGAGTTTTCTGCGTATATGTGTTTTCTTGATCTCTTGCTACCTCTAAACTTTTCTTTTTGGCATTCGAAGGCTTTCTCGTTTATCTACGCGAACCTCTTGCTTTTGTGATGGCGAGCTGCATGAAGTCGCTATTGGGATTGATGAAATCAAGGTTGGGGGTTCCGGTTCCCTTGGCCTCGGCGTAAAAAAGCCCCTCATTTGCTGACAAGGGCAAAAGGCCAGAGGTTGCCTCCTCTCCGTCGCCCGAGCACATGCGGAAGCGTTCGGCTGCTCGGGTGGTGCCCATGCCTGTGGGAGGTCGGCACCCAGATGACCATTCTTGGGTCGAATGGGATGAGGGGCGCATCAACGAGTAATTGTGTTTCCAGAATTCTGATCCGGTTTTCTTCTTTGTAGCCCTGAATGAACCTCTGCCAAGTTTTCCCCCAACGTGCTGAGCTTTGTGAGGTCGGGAGATGTTAGCGTGGAGGGTCTCCCCGAGCAAAAGCCGAGTTATCTGGGTCGAGCTATGAAGAATATGCTACTGTGTTGGACAACTGATGACAACGCTAATGCCCACCGCCAAAAAGTCATCGGGAACCTTTACGCTGCCCTGCTCCCTGCCCAGCAGTTCGTGGTGTACCTCGAGAGGGCCTGCGGCCAGTTAGAGAGCGAGTTGCGGAATTTTAAGGAGCTCCTCAAGAACTACAGTGTGCAGAGTAAGTCGTTGATCGCGGCATGCGAAGCGCAGAAGAAGGCGGAACTCTCAAACTTCGAGCTTGCTAAGAAGATCTCCGAGCTCGAGGTCCAGATTAAGACTATGGAAGACCACTATAGGGCCGAGGTCGCTGAGTTGAAGACCATTGTAGCCCGAACTTAAGAGAAAATAGCCCGGACTTGAGAGAAATTAAATGGGCGAGGTCTTCTTATATATATATATATATATATATATATAGATTCTCCATGCATTAATTTATAAATATTCTTCCTAAAAAAATTGAACTTTGTGTAATTGAACTGTCTTATGAGTTTCTGATAAAAAAAATTAAATTTTTGATTTTATCGTAAGTGGACATAACGACGTGTATTTTATATAACGTCATTATTACTATTTATACTGATTTCAAGCACTTATTATATTTTTTTTTTCCTAATTTTATAATGGACGTAAACTGTTTTCACGTTAGGAATTTGAACTCTACTAGAATATTTGATATACATATGATTTCCTTAATATTGGAATATATTTTATGAAACTTGAGTCCGTCTATAATATATTAACCATAGTAACGAGCATATTAAATATACAGTTGTTGGTGCCCATAATAACACGCGGATCCATTATAACGTCGTACCAGTCGCTATATTTTAAAGAATAACCCAAACTTATATATAGAGAAGCGGCCCATCAAAAAAAAGTGAAAAAAAAAGAATAAATCAAACCTATAAAACTTTAGAAGGTCAAGAAATCAGCCAACCCCATGAAAAAAATGCAATTTTCTTCATTTTCATTGTCGTAGCTATTTTTTTATTGTTGTCGAAGTCAGGAATATCGTAGATCTGGACTTCCGATAACGGGTTTTTACGGCTGTCGTTTCTTTTGAACCCATATTAAAAGCATTTATAACAACAGTGAATAGTTGTTCTATATAAGAAAACTTCATAGCTAAATTCTTGATGTTTTGCCCCCTTCAAGTAAATCTAATAATTAATTCGATTACGTAACTAATGAAAATAAATCAAAAGATAAAGAACCTAGCTACTAATTCCAATATTGCCTCTTCCATCCTCCATCTCTCAAGCCAAGCAATTCCTAGAAAATCAGAGTACTTAAAAAAAAATCTTGAAAGACGATTGCATGATAGAAAAAAAAGAAAAGAAAAAAAAGAGGTACTATATGTTCTAGAACTAGCATATAGAAAGAAAACCAAACAATAATGTTTGAAACCGGTATAAAATAAAAATTTGGGCAGAAATATTAGAAGTTACATGACATAAATGACATTTGGTATAGAACTTAATCATATACCATAAGATAAGACATGCATTGCAATAAGATTTAGTCGTTACTTAGCCGATATTAACTACCATAATTCAAGTATCAGAGTAGCATTATATAATGACTCATGTACCAAGATTTTGGAATATGCAAAGTATTTTCTGCTATACATGAAAATTGTAAATGCCAATTGGCAATTAAGTCACAATGAAGAAACACAAGAAAAACAGGGGAATAGCACAAAGTGTCATCTGATTTATAATGTCGAAGCATGAAATTGTCAATTATGTAACTTAGCATTAAATATGCAGATCAAGAAAGCACTAATTTAAAGCACAACAGATTCAAATAAAAATAACTAGAGCATATCAATGGGATAATTCCACTATATTCAGTTTAATGAGCCATTGCACCTAAAGAGTTAGATGTTAGCAGACAGTTGAGAAAGGATGAAAGTATATTGCAGATAACGGCGGGCAAAAGCAGTAGATAATAATATCATTATGGCCAATAGAGAAGAGCATATCTTACAAGTAGCTAGGTACAAACTCTGAACAATAGTTTAGAAGACGAATTTAGGCCTCCGTGGTCTAATCTAAGTCATGAATTCCAAAATCATAATATTCTCTATTACCTAAAGATTTCATGATTTTGATGGCATATTCTGACCGAAACATTCATGTAGCAATTAAGCCTTCACCAATAAAGTGGTCTTGTAACTAAAGCACTAAAGCACTTCTTTATTCAACATCAACATGAGAGGCACATTTATTAGGAACCTAGAAGAATTTCCACTTGTAGGGCAGACGAGGGTTTAATTAATTAAAATTCTCAAATGGAGAAAACGGATGCCGGAGAGTGGTTGAAAATCCTGTACAGAACAATGAAAATAAAAACTTTCAATGAGGAAAACAATGAAGAAGGATTACTCTGCAACAAATTAGAAACAGATAAAACATGAATAAGGAAAAAGACATGATATTGATAGGGTAAATTGCATTTTTGGTCCCATGAGAATATTTTCAAAGCACTTTTGGTCCCATTGTTTCAAAGTGGTCTTTTTTTGTGCACTTTTGATCTCAAACCTTTAATTGCACATCACAAAAACCCATAACATATTCATCTAACAACTTCACCACACAAAAGCCACCTATATATTTTTAAAGTTTTTTTGTGCACTTTTGATTTTGGAAGATTTGGGTAAGATTTTTATAAAGTTTGCTAGATATTGGAGGTGCATCGATTCCTAAGGTTCATGTTGAGGATGAGGATGTTTTGTGTTTTTGTTGGTCCCGATTTTTGAGAAAACCAATGTGCGCGGAAGACTTGTGTAATGCATATAAAACAGGGGTGAGGGCAGAGTGATTCCAATTTTTGCGTTTTAAGCTCATGTGTTGTGTTTTGCTTATAATCAAATGCATATGACAAGTAAGAACATAAAGCAGTAAAGAACACACGATTTTATAGTGGTTCGGACGAAACCCATCCTACATCCACTCTTCCCTTAATACAGGGGCACCTACTTAACCGACTGGACTTAGTTTAACGTGTTAGTCCAACACCCAACAGATGTTTACCGAGTTCACACTCAAACAGGACTTATCTCCCTCACGGGATTGCCTACCCTCCCTTTCGGGATTGCTAGATGTTTACCGAGTTCACACTCAAACAACACTTATCTCCCTCACGGGATTGCCTACCCTCCCTTTCGGTATTGCTAGATATTTACCGAGTTCACACTCAAACGGGACTTATCTCCCTCGCGGGATTGCCTACCCTCCCTTTCGGGATTGTTAGATGTTTACCAAGTTCACACTCAACCGATCCCAGAAATCAGAACTAGAATCCCTAGTCTGAAATCTTGCGGAAACAAACTTAACCTAACTTTTGGGTTTGGGTAAAGATTTGTTTGGTTTCCAACTAGGTTGAGATTTTCCCTTACATTTGTTTAGCCTCAATGCTAAGGTTGGGAAAATCTCTCTAAGCTTAGGATATTACATTTATGCTTAGATCTAGGATAGAACACTCTTCGAGTATATGCGTGTATTTCTTGCTCTGTGTTCTATGGTGGAAATGCTACATGATTTGGCTCTGTAGCTTCAATGGTGTTTTCACGCATTTCACACACTTCCACATTTTCCACACTTAATAATGAAGGAAGAACTTGTATTTATAGTGTGGATTTGAATGTTACCGTTGGAGAGAATCACATTCAAATCCATACTATTCTGTAGCTTTTTGCAGCTTTTTCAGGCTTGTCGTCTTCCTCTCATTGGTCCACGTCAGCTGAATCTAACGGCTATATTCTTCAGTTTCTTCTGAGTCTCAGGATCTTCAGATCTATCTGAGCCTTCAGTTTATCTGAGCATTCAGGTTATCTGAGCCTTCAGGTTATCTGAGCTATCTGAGCCTTCAGGTTATCTGAGCCTTCAGGTTTCTTGATTCAACAAACTTCTTTTAGGTGGACCTTGTTTGATCAGGCATACTGACACTCAGGCTTACCGAGTTCAGCTCTTCTGAATTAAGACATCCCGACTCGGTCACATTGACTTCAAAGCATCTCGATATATTCTTTTGCACGATCGATCATTTTCACCGATCGGATCAACACTTCTTCAGATCAACATATCAGGATTGCATCAGGTCAATACATCAGGTTAGCATATCAGTTTATCATATCTGATCTCGATCACTTCGATCTCGTCGGTCTCATCCGCTTCATCTTCATATCGATCTCGATCACGTCCCGATCTTGATCGGTCTCATCTGCTTTCTTTCGATCGCAACCTTCTCTTGATTTTTTTCGCTTTAGCTTTTCTTCACATCTGATTTGCCTGACTCATCGCTTAACTTCGAAACTCATCTAATTCATCCGATCTCGATCATTCTCGTCTGCTGACCTAAATCGATCTCGATCTCATCTTCTTCTTTTGATTTCGTGAGTTCCCCCTCAATTTGTTCTCTCGTTCCCCCTTAACTTGTTACCTGTAAATTAGCTTGAATAACACAAGTTGATAATGTTTTGGCATAATTTATCAAAACTAAGATATCCCAGCAATTTCCCCATTTTTGATAACGACGCCAAAACATTTAAAATATATGCATTTATATAGAGATCGGGTTTTTGTTTTAAAATAGATCAGTTCAGGTGGTCACTTTGAAAATAGTGAACTTTTGAACTCCTGCTCTGATACCAATTGATGGTATCTGTTCAGATGTTCACATTGAAAAAACAGTGACCTTTGAACAACCCGCTCTGATACCAATTGATGGTATCAGTTAAGATGTTCGCATTTGAAAAACAGTGACCTTTTGAACTACCCGCTCTGATACCAATTGAATGACCCGATAACCCATGTGCGTGTGCGGAAGACTTCGTGTAATGCATATAAAACAGGGGTGAGGGCAGAGTGATTCCAATTTTTGTGTTTTAAGCTCATGTGTTGTGTTTTGCATATAATCAAATGAATATGACAAGTAAGAACATAAAGCAGTAAAGAACACATGATTTTATAGTGGTTCGGACGAAACCCGTCCTACATCCACTCTTCCCTTAATATAGGGGCACCTACTTAACCGACTGGACTTAGTTTAACGTGTTAGTCCAACACCCAACAGATGTTTATCGAGTTCACACTCAAACGGGACTTATCTCCCTCACGGGATTGCCTACCCTCCCTTTCGGGATTGCTAGATGTTTACCGAGTTCACACTCAAACGGGACTTATCTCCCTAACGGGATTACCTACCCTCCCTTTCGGTATTGCTAGATGTTTACCGAGTTCACACTCAAACGGGACTTATCTCCCTCACGCGATTGCCTACCCTCCCTTTCGGGATTGTTAGATATTTACCGAGTTCATACTCAACCGATCCCAAAAATCAGAAATAGAATCCCTAGTCTGAAATCTTGCGGAAACAAACTTAACCTAACTTTTGGGTTTGGGTAAAGATTTGTTTGGTTTCCAACTAGGTTGAGATTTTCCCTTACATTTGTTTAGCCTCAATGCTAAGATTGGGAAAATCTCTCTAAGCTTAGGATATTACATTTGTGCTTAGATCTAGGGTAGAACACTCTTCGAGTATATGCGTGTATTTCTTGCTTTGTGTTCTATGGTGGAAATGCTACATGATTTGGCCTCTGTAGCTTCAATGGTGTTTTCACGCATTTCACACACTTCCACATTTTCCACACTTAATAATGAAGGAAGAACTTGTATTTATAGTGTGGATTTGAATGTCAATCACATTCAAATCCATACTATTATGTTGCTTTTTGCAGCTTTTTCAGGCTTGTCATCTTCTTCTCATTGGTCCACGTCAGCTGAATCTAACGGCTATATTCTTGATTTTCTTACGAGTCTCGGGATCTTGATTCTATCCGAGCCTTGGTTTTATCCGAGCCTTCGAGTTATCCGAGCCTTCGAGTTATCTGAGCTTATCCGAGCCTTGGGTTTCTAGATTCAGCAACTTCTTTTTAGGTGGACCTTGTCTGATCAGGCATAATGACACTCAGGCTTCCTGGGTTTATCTCTTCTGAATTCAGACATCCTGACCTTCAGGTCACATTATTCGAGCTTATCGATTTCTTCTTTGCTCGATCGATCGACAAATTGATCAGATCAACACTTCTTCAGATTAACATATCAGGATAGCATCAAGTCAATACATCAGGTTAGCATATCAGTTTATCATATCTGATCTCGATCACGTCTGATCTCGATCAGTCTCATCTGCTCATTTTCATATCTGATCTCGATCACGTCTGATCTTGATCAGTGTCATCTGCTCCACTTCTGATCTGCAACTTTCTCTTCTGATTTGCTGGCTTTAGCTTTTCTTCACATCTGATTTGCACAGCTCACCAGTTAACTCGGAACTCATCTAACTCATCTGATCTCGATCATTCTCGTCTGCAGCCTCGTCTGATCTCGATCATTCTGTTCTGCAGCCTCGTCTGATCTCGATCATCTTCTTCTGATTTCGTGAGTTCCCCCTCAAATTGTTCTCTCGTTCCCCCTTAACTTGTTACCTGTAAATTAGTTTGAATAACATAAGAAGATAATGTTTTGGCATAATTTATCAAAATTAATATATCCCAACAATTTCCCCCTTTTTGATAATGAAGCCAAAACATTTAAAATATATGCATTTATACAGAGATCGGGCTTTTGTTTTAAAATAGATCAGTTCAGGTGGTCACTTTGAAAATAGTGAACTTTTGAACTCCTGCTCTGATACAATTGATGGTATCAGTACAGAAGTTCACATTGAAAAAATAGTGACCTTTGAACAACCCGCTCTGATACCAATTGATGGTATCAGTTAAGATGTTCGCATTTGAAAAACAGTGACCTTTTGAACTACCCGCTCTGATACCAATTGAATGACCCGATAACCCATGTGCGTGTGCGGAAGACTTCGTGTAATGCATATAAAAAGCGGGGTTTGAGGGCAGAGTGATTCCAATTTTTGTGTTTTAAGCTCATTTGTTGTGTTTTGCTTATAATCAAATGCATATGACAAGTAAGAACATAAAGCAGTAAAGAACACACGATTTTATAGTGGTTCGGACGAAACCCATCCTACATCCACTCTTCCCTTAATACAGGTGCACCTACTTAACCGACTTAACCGACTGGACTTAGTTTAACGTGTTAGTCCAACACCCAACATATGATTACCGAGTTCACACTCAAATGGGACTTATCTCCCTCACGGGATTGCCTACCCTCCCTTTCGGGATTGCTAGATGTTTACCGAGTTCACACTCAAACGGGACTTATCTCACTCACGGGATTGCCTACCCTCCCTTTCGGTATTGCTAGATGTTTACCGAGTTCACACTCAAACAGGACTTATCTCCCTCACGCGATTCCCTACCCTCCCTTTCGGGATTGTTAGATGTTTACCGAGTTCATACTCAACCGATCCCAAAAATCAGAAATAGAATCCCTAGTCTGAAATCTTGCGGAAACAAACTTAACCTAACTTTTGGGTTTGGGTAATGATTTGTTTGGTTTCCAACTAGGTTGAGATTTTCCCTTACATTTGTTTAGCCTCAATGCTAAGATTGGGAAAATCTCTCTAAGCTTAGGATATTACATTTGTGCTTAGATCTAGGGTAGAACACTCTTCGAGTATATGCGTGTATTTCTTGCTCTGTGTTCTATGGTGGAAATGCTACATGATTTGGCTCTGTAGCTTCAATGGTGTTTTCACGCATTTCACACACTTCCACATTTTCCACACTTAATAATGAAGGAAGAACTTGTATTTATAGTGTGGATTTGAATGTCAATCACATTCAAATCCATACTATTATGTTGCTTTTTGCAGCTTTTTCAGGCTTGTCATCTTCTTCTCATTGGTCCACGTCAGCTGAATCTAACGGCTATATTCTTCAGTTTCTTCTGAGTCTCAGGATCTTCAGTTCTATCTGAGCCTTCAGTTTATCTGAGCCTTCAGGTTATCTGAGCCTTCAGGTTATCTGAGCTATCTGAGCCTTCAGGTTTCTTGATTCAGCAAACTTCTTTTAGGTGGACCTTGTCTGATCAGGCATAATGACACTCAGGCTTACTGAGTTCATCTCTTCTGAATTCAGACATCCTGACCTTCAGGTCACATTGACTCAGGCTATCTGATTTCTTCTTTGCCTGATCTGATCAGCTCGACTGATCAGATCAACACTTCTTCAGATCAACATATCAGGATAGCATCAAGTCAATACATCAGGTTAGCATATCAGTTTATCATATCTGATCTCGATCACGTCTGATCTCGATCAGTCTCATCTGCTCATCTTCATATCTGATCTCGATCACGTCTGATCTTGATCAGTCTCATCTGCTCCTCTTCTGATCTGCAACCTTCTCTTCTGATTTGTTGGCTTTAGCTTTTCTTCACATCCGATTTGCATAGCTCACAAGTTAACTCGGAACTCATCTAACTTATCTGATCTCGATCATTCTCGTCTGTAGCCTCGTCTGATCTCGATCATCTTCTTCTGATTTCGTGAGTTCCCCCTCAAATTGTTCTCTCGTTCCCCCTTAACTTGTTACCTGTAAATTAGTTTGAATAACATAAGAAGATAATGTTTTGGCATAATTTATCAAAATTAAGATATCCCAACAAATTCCCCCTTTTTTGATAATGACGCCAAAACATTTAAATCATATGCATTTATACAGAGATCGGGTTTTTGTTTTAAAATAGATCAGTTCAGGTGGTCACTTTGAAAATAGTGAACTTTTGAACTCCTGCTCTGATACAATTGATGGTATCAGTACAGAAGTTCACATTGAAAAAACAGTGACCTTTGAACAACCCGCTCTGATACCAATTGATGGTATCAGTTCAGATGTTCGCATTTGAAAAACAGTGACCTTTTGAACTACCCGCTCTGATACCAATTGAATGACCCGATAACCCATGTGCGTGTGCGGAAGACTTCGTGTAATGCATATAAAACAGGGGTGAGGGCAGAGTGACTCCAAATTTTGTGTTTTTATAGCTCATCTGTTGTGTTTTGCTTATAATCAAATGCATATGACAAGTAAGAACATAAAGAAGTAAAGAACACAGGATTTTATAGTGGTTCGGACGAAACCCATCCTACATCCACTCTTCCCTTAATACAGGGGCACCTACTTAACCGACTTAACCGACTGGACTTAGTTTAACGTGTTAGTCCAACACCCAACAGATGTTTACCGAGTTCACACTCAAACGGGACTTATCTCCTTCACGGAATTGCCTACCCTCCCTTTCGGGATTGCTAGATGTTTACCGAGTTCACACTCAAACGGGACTTATCTCCCTCACGGGATTGCCTACCCTCCCTTTTGGTATTGCTAGATGTTTACCGAGTTCACACTCAAACGGGACTTAACTCCCTCAAGCGATTGCCTACCCTCCCTTTCGGGATTGTTAGATGTTTACCGAGTTCATACTCAACCGATCCCAAAAATAAGAAATAGAATCCCTAGTCTGAAATGTTGCGGAAACAAACTTAACCTAACTTTTGGGTTTGGGTAATGATTTGTTTGGTTTCCAACTAGGTTGAGATTTTCCCTTACATTTGTTTAGCCTCAATGCTAAGATTGGGAAAATCTCTCTAAGCTTAGGATATTACATTTGTGCTTAGATCTAGGGTAGAACACTCTTCGAGTATATCGTGTATTTCTTGTTCTATGTTCTATGGTGGAAATGCTACATGATTTGGCTCAGAGCTTCAATGGTGTTTTCACGCATTTCACACACTTCCACATTTTCCACACTTAATAATGAAGGAAGAACTTGTATTTATAGTGTGGATTTGAATGTTAATCACATTCAAATCCATACTATTCTGTAGCTTTTTGCAGCTTTTCCAGGCTTGTCGTCTTCCTCTCATTGGTCCACGTCAATTTGAATCTACTTGGCTATATTCTTGATTTCTTCCGAGTCTCGGGATCTTGATTCTATCGAGCCCCCGGTTTATCTGAGCCATCGGGTTATCTCGAGTTATCCTGAGCTATCTGAGCCTTCGAGGTTTTTCTTGATTGACAAACTTCTTTTAGGTGGACCTTATGCGTCGGGCATAATGACACTCGAACTTCTTGAGTTCATCTCTTCTGGTCAGACATCGACCTTCAGTCCCATTGACTCGGTATCGATTTTCTTCTTTGCACGATCGATCCTTTCGTGATCGGATCAACACTTCTTCAATCAACATATCGAGGATAGCATCAAGTCGATACATCGGGTTAAAGCATATCGATTTATCATATCGATCTCGATCGCGTCGATCTCGTCGATCTCATCTCTTCGTCTTCATATCGATCTCGATCACGTCTGATCTTGATCAGTCTCATCTGCTCCTCTTCTGATCTGCAACCTTCTCTTCTGATTTGTTGGCTTTAGCTTTTCTTCACATCTGATTTGCATTGCTCACAAGTTAACTCGGAACTCATCTAACTTATCTGATCTCGATCATTCTCGTCTGCAGCCTCGTCTGATCTCGATCATCTTCTTCTGATTTCGTGAGTTCCCCCTCAAATTGTTCTCTCGTTCCCCCTTAACTTGTTACCTGTAAATTAGTTTGAATAACATAAGAAGATAATGTTTTGGCATAATTTATCAAAATTAAGATATCCCAACAAATTCCCCCTTTTTTGATAATGACGCCAAAACATTTAAATCATATGCATTTATACAGAGATCGGGTTTTTGTTTTAAAATAGATCAGTTCAGGTGGTCACTTTGAAAATAGTGAACTTTTGAACTCCTGCTCTGATACAATTGATGGTATCAGTACAGAAGTTCACATTGAAAAAACAGTGACCTTTGAACAACCCGCTCTGATACCAATTGATGGTATCAGTTCAGATGTTCGCATTTGAAAAACAGTGACCTTTTGAACTACCCGATCTGATACCAATTGAATGACCCGATAACCCATGTGCGTGTGCGGAAGACTTCGTGTAATGCATATAAAATAGGGGTGAGGGCAGAGTGATTCCAAATTTTGTGTTTTAAGCTCATCTGTTGTGTTTTGCTTATAATCAAATGCATATGACAAGTAAGAACATAAAGCAGTAAAGAACACACGATGTTATAGTGGTTCGGACGAAACCCATCCTACATCCACTCTTCCCTTAATACAGGGGCACCTACTTAACCGACTGGACTTAGTTTAACATGTTAGTCCAACACCCAATAGATGTTTACCGAGTTCACACTCAAACGGGACTTATCTCCCTCACGGGATTGCCTACCCTCCCTTTCGGGATTGCTAGATGTTTACCGAGTTCACACTCAAACGGGACTTATCTCCCTCACGGGATTTCCTACCCTCCCTTTCGGTATTGCTAGATGTTTACCGAGTTCACACTCAAATGGGACTTATCTCCCACACGGGATTGCCTACCCTCCCTTTCGGGATTGTTAGATGTTTACCGAGTTCACACTCAACCGATCCCAGAAATCAGAACTAGAATCCCTAGTCTGAAATCTTGCGGAAACAAACTTAACCTAACTTTTGGGTTTGGGTAAAGATTTGTTTGGTTTCCAACTAGGTTGAGATTTTCCCTTACATTTGTTTAGCCTCAATGCTAAGGTTGGGAAAATCTCTCTAAGCTTAGGATATTACATTTGTGCTTAGATCTAGGGTAGAACACTCTTCGAGTATATGCGTGTATTTCTTGTTCTATGTTCTATGGTGGAAATGCTACATGATTTAGCTCTGTAGCTTCAATGGTGTTTTCACGCATTTCACATACTTCCACATTTTTCACACTTAATAATGAAGGAAGATCTTGTATTTATAGTGTGAATTTGAATGTTACCGTTGGAGAGAATCACATTCAAATCCATACTATTATGTAGCTTTTTGCAGCTTTTTCAGGCTTGTCGTCTTCCTCTCTCATTGGTCCCACGTCAATTTGAATCTACTTGGTATATTCTTGATTTCTTACGAGTCTCAGGATCTTCAGTTCTATCTGAGCCTTCAGTTTATCTGAGCCTTCAGGTTATCTAAGCCTTCAGGTTATATGAGCTATATGAGCCTTCAGGTTTCTTGATTCAACAGACTTCTTTTAGGTGGACCTTGTCTGATCAGGCATACTGACACTCAGACTTACTGAGTTAAGCTCTTACGGTCGAACATCGACCTTCCAGTCACATTGACTCGAGCTATCGATTTCTTCTTTGCACGATCGATCATTTCGTGATCGGATCAATCAACTCTTTCGATCAACATATCGGGATAGCATTAGGTCAATACGCCGAGTTAGCATATCAGTTTATCATATCTGATCTCGATCACTTCTGATCTCGATCAGTCTCATCTGCTCATCTTCATATCTGATCTCGATCACGTCTGATCTTGATCAGTCTCATCTGCTCCTCTTCTGATCTGATTTGCACAGCTCATCAGTTAACTCGGAACTCATTTAACTCATCTGATCTTGATCATTCTCGTCTGCTGCCTCGTCTGATCTCGATCATCTTCTTCTGATTTCGTGAGTTTCCCCTCAATTTGTTCTCTCGTTCCCCCTTAACTTGTTACCTGTAAATTAGCTTGAATAACACAAGTTTATAATGTTTTGGTATAATTTATACAAACTAAGATATCCCAACAGTTTTTTTGTAGAATGTTAGTAATCCCGTTATTTTGGTGGGAACACATTCACTTACATCTATTAAAAGCTAAGGGAATATTAGTTTGGGACCAAAAGTGCTTGAATTGGGACCATTTTGATATGAGAATATTTTCATGGGACCAAAAGTGCAATTTCTCCGATTTTGATATGAAATCAAAACAAATAAAACATATTCGACGATGAGGGTGGGCAGATTTACTTAATTGCATTGAGGCTCTACTCCAGAACTCCAATTTATAGGATTACAGTGGAAGAAAAATTCGCCCTTCAAATCAGCGTTGAACTCTTAATTACAGTGAAACCTTAATCGTGACTTTTGAGACCATAATCTTTACAAGAAATTGACAAACTGCATTGAAGTCGGAGGAGATCGGCGGTACTTGTGGCAGAGGAGACCGACGAGTTATGTGAGGGTAGAAAAGTTTTCATGTCGTTGATAAAACATAAATGTGGGAGATGAAGAAAAATTTGGGAAATTTTTAAATGAAATAAATTTTTTGGGTTTAAGAAAGAGTTCTTGAATTATTCTGTAAAAAAAAAAATTATAAGGATTAATTGGTAAATTCACTAATACAGATTTGGGCTTGGAGAGTTGTTAAAAATGAGCTTGGAGAGCGGTTATCACAGCTCTCCAAGTAACAACTCTCCAAGCTTGGACAGCTGATAAAAACCGTTCTCCAAGATATTGCACTTGGAGAGTGGTTTTTAACCTCATTGCCCTAAGAAAGCGGTTGTTAACCGCATTCCAAGCGATTAAGCTAAGACAACGGTTTGTAACCGTTGTCCAAGTATATTCACTTGGACAGCGGTTCACAACCGCTGTCTAACCCCTTTTTTTAATTTTTAAATATATATAAATACACTTGGACAACGGTTAAATATATATATATATATATATATTAATTTAATTTATATTTTTAAAATCCTGTTTATATAAAATCAAAACCAAAACTAAAAACCAGATTTTACACCACACGATAATTAATTGTCCAATACCAAAACATCAAATAAATTAATAAATTAATGCATACACATCATGAAATAAATATTAATCGTCCAAATACAACAAATTAAAACATGCATATCAATACAAATATATATATAAGTAATATGCTATCAAAAATTATCCCAATCTATCTATAATTATACAAGAATCGATTGTAAAGGTACCCTGTCCATTTTCCATTTGATCATTCTTTGTTTGGAGTAAGACTTGACCGGACGATCATAGACAAACTGCAAACAACGATCAATTAATCAATATAGTTAGATATATAGTATGAATTTTTATTCAATTAATAATAATTTAAATAAATCGATAAATTGACTTACGTTGATAGGAATCACGGTTTGAGAAGCGAGTATTATATCTTCAATATAACAGCACACAAAATGTCCACAGTGATCACTATCTCGTTGCCTCGGTACCTGTTGATTAGAAATATAATCACGTATTACAATTATAATTATTTTATATTAATTTGATAATTTAATAAATTATATTTACCTTAACATTATTCCAGCTCACTTTATTGAATTTAGCTCTTGAGCCTTGATTAGGAAGGCAACTCCGATATTGGGTCCTGACACTATTATTATTAGAATTAAAAAATAAAGTTAGATTAAATATGCATAATTTTAATAAGTAAAATAAATCATTATATTATAATATTAAAAATGAACTTACGCTTCCATGTACGAAGTAAGATCAGGTCGATTTGAAGCCAACCCAGTCGCATCTGGATCCATAAAATACACATTTAATGTGATCATATTTATGGCGACCAACACCCAATGATTCCTATATTATATTAAGAATATTAAAATTAACAGTAAATTTAGCATATGTGCAAATATCATATATATTATGAATATAAATTTTAATGAAATGTTTATTATACTCACCCCACATTTGTTGGCCAAAAAATGAGATGATCTCTATCAGTATAACTCAGCATATGAGAAACTAACCACTCCATGGTCGTTGCCCTATCTCCCATTGAGCAAGACACTTTGGGGGAGACGAAGGAATACATTCCACATGTTCGAGGATCTCTGGAGAGATATACCTCACCCAAATATCTTTAACCAACATATATACTCTAATTAATATTTAATTTGAAAAGTAAACTATATAGAAAGTAAATACTGAGAATTAATTAGTAAACACATACCTGAGGTATAAGGCTATGCTCGTTGCACTCAACCACTGGTCGTTCACGACTTCGATCACATGCTCCAGAGCGATGTATTCTTCAATAGAATTCCAATGAAAGTAAGCATTCATAGGAACTGTGATCATATCGAAGTCAGAGGACTCCACTATCACTTGCACCATATTATGTACGGTGTGGTCGTGATCTAAGTCTCCAGGCAAGGGATAACCAAGTCTACGATCACCAATAGTGGAGTCTCTGGTCATTGTCTCCCTCTGATTGGCTGCGACACCCTTTGATTTCTGTTTAGGCTTTTGTGGTGTCGACAGCTTCTACAATCAATTTGCAACATTATTTAGAACGGCAAATAAGATAATGAACTTTAATAGCATATATTAAATTTACCTTCATGGTCAGAGATACCAAGTTGATCGGCCATTCGATGAAGTGCTCGACCGCTGTTCCGACGGTGATAACTTCATTAATTGGTTTAGGCACCGGTGAATCCTCTTCTCCGATTGTGGGTACATCGAGTGTGACCCTCACGAAACCAGGAGTGATGGGACTACCATGAATAACTTCATCGGAGTTATTGAGCAATGTTCCTGTAGCCACCAACCGAGTAGGATTCTCCAAATAAAGGTAGCATGAGGTCGATGACTGTTTGAATAAGATATTTAGTTAGAAAATTTTAATATATATACTAGTCTTTAATTAAAATAAATGTGATACACATCTGATACCTGCGGGACGTCGTTTCGAAGTGCCTCAATAAAATCATCCCTAGCATTAGCCGAAAACATAGCATCATCGACACTATTTTCATAGCTTGCTCCACTAGAGGACATTCCGTGACGTGAGCGTCTCTCAGACCTCATCTGTTCCAACTCTTTAGCCATCTGGGCAACCTGTTCCGAAAGTATACCCACCATATTCATGGCTTGAAGACCAGGTAACATGGCCAATGATGACTTCGTGACGCCATATCCAACACTCCGTAAGCGGCCAGAATTCTCCTGACGACCTAAAGTCCGTCCAAGTAGATCATCGGTACCGACAAAGCAGAAGTCTTTGGGTGTCATGGTCTAAGATAAACGCTCCTGAATTACAAAGGATTATTATTTAATTATTTGTTTAGAAATAATAGTTTGTATTTCAAAGACAAATTAATGCATAACTTACCCCTTCTTCGATTATACGCTGTGCACTGGAATCGGGAATATTCCTGTCTCTAGCCTTTCTGGTAGTTTGAAATAACTCGAAACGGGTAGCAACAAGCTGACTCTCCCCAACTTTCTTTTTTTCTTCTTTCTACGATAGTCATTAACGTGTCCCCTTATTAGATATATTAAAAGTAAATATATAAACAAAATAAAATGGTAGGATTTTGATCTTACCAAATTTTCTCTTATGCGTGTATACCCTTTGTTCAAGCCACGATATCGCGCCTCCATCAATTCGGCTTGTTTGCGATTTTTCTCGCTTAGTAGCTACAGTTTAATAGAAATACGATAAACACTGAAAAACATAGGACATTAAATGATATTTATCAATTTTACCTGGAACTCATCGGCCATAGATCGTCGCACAAACTCTTCCCAATATGGGGCCATCGATGGGCAATTCTGATAGGCCTCGGGCGGACTAGCCGATTAAAGACCAGTATTCGGATCTCGTGCTTGACTTCTCAGCCAAGCCCAAAAATTCTTGGCCAATACTCCAGCTTGCGACAATATTTGCTTCTTCTTTGAATGATCAAGGCCGAGAAATGTACTCTGTACGCATATAACATGTCAATGTAGTAAATTTTAGTAATCATACAACAACTTTCAATAAGCATATATATAATTAACATACCGAAAGTTCATCCCATAATCTTTCTTTCAAAGAAGTGAGTAGGTCGCTACGCCAATCCTTGGATGGCAGCACAATAGGTATTATACGCCTAACTGCAGCTCCAAGGTAGAAATACAACGTCTCACTCTGTTTACCGATTGCCTGCCCATATTCATTGAATGATAACTGCAATAACATATTATTTAATTAGATTCAACGATCAATCATATAATTACAATTTCAACTGTTCAATTCTAATAAAATTACCTGCACTTGTTTCCCCTTGCTACGAGCCCTCTTAACAGAAGACATCGTGACTATACCTCTGCTACGCTTATCCCCAGAGCTGCTAGTGGTGGGAGAAGAAGTGTCACCCTGATCCAAATCATCAGTATGATGTCGACCGTCATCACCATGATCTCCATCATAATATCCACCATGATCTCCATCATAATCATCACCATCATCTCCCGGATATGGCAGATAAGACATGATCTTGTAAAACAGAAAAAAAAAATTTAATAAACAAAAAACAAACAATATTTAAGTAAGCAGAAGAAATAACATTCAATAAAGCAAAAGAAACAACATTTAATAAAGCAGAAGCAAACACAATCAATAAAGTCGTACATTTCTTTTTAGCACTTGTTTTTCTTTTTCATTTTTTGGTTGACTTTCTCGTTCATGACCATGAATGTTAACAAGATCTGGATTGTCATATTCATCCACATCGACAATTATTCTCTGGTACGGGCGTGAATTTGCAAGATCATCGAAAGACGGTACAAAATGAGTGAAGTTCTGAAAAGGATCATCGATAGTGTCAACATCTTCATCGACGTGGTCGCTAATTTGGTAACTAGTGTTAAATTTGTTTGATAGAACCACGATGGACCATTTCTTATTAACTGGGTCGAGGACATAGAAAATTTGTTGAGCTTGACTGGCCATTATGTAAGTGTCATTTCTGTATCCCACATTCTTCAAATCAACGCGTACGAAACCAGATCTTTCAACTTGGACCCCGTTAGGGATACTCACCCAACTGCACTCTAAGATTGGTTGTCGGTGAACAACATAGTCGAGTTCCCAAATGTTGACAATCTGTCCAAAGTAAGTAGTATTCGATTGATCCCCTGCAGTTGCAGTAATGGACACCCCACTATTCTGCATTGTACTTGTGGCATCATGATCTCTGGTATAAAATGTGTATCCGTTAATAAGATAACACTTGTACGAATACACATGTCTATCAGGCATTCTAGATAACCACTTAACTCTTTCATTTACTGATTCTTTATCCTGTGACAACATATTTGCTACATAACCATTGAACCATTCAACAAACGTGCGATTATGCTCAACTTCAATCCATGATCTATCTCTGGTGGGAAATGTCTCAACAAGTGCTTGGATGTGCAGATCAATAAAAGGAAGCACGTCGACCGTGTTGTGAAGTACGCACAGGTGCATCCGTGTTAGTTCCTCCATACTAACACTTACAGATTGACCACCGGTAAGGCCTTCACCATCCATCCTATTGGTGTACCGAGTAATTGGAAGTCCAATTGCATCGACATTCAGAATGAATTCAGACCAGTACTCGACTGCTTCTTCTACTAAATAGCGTTCTGCAATGCATCCCTCCGGCCTTGACATATTCATCACATATCCTTTGAGCACTTTCATATATCTCTCTACACCATACATCCATCGCATACGAGCAGGGCCACACATCCTTGTCTCGTGTACCAAATGAACGGTTAGGTGAACCATTATATTAAAAAATGATAGAGGGAAATACATCTCAAGCTCACAGAGCGTCCCCACAATCTGTCTTTGAAAACCAAGCAATTTTCTAGGATCTATGACCTTGCTACTCATTGTCTTGAAGAACCAACATAACTTTGTTATGGTTATGCGCACATTTTCAGGCAAGATAGAACATATTGCAATGGGCAAGAAAGTTTCCATGATGACATGATAGTCATGCGATTTCAGATTCATCAGTCTCACGCCATCATCTGATACAAGTCTCTGTCGGTTGGACGAATAACCCTCTGGAACTTTCACATCCTTTAGCGTCTGAAGTAACTCTTTTTTCTCATTCTTGGAAAAGGTGTGTGTGCAGCAGGAGGTAAGAACGGTTGACCCCTTTCTCTAGGTACATGTTTTAATTTGCTCTTATTCCCATATCAATCATATCCATTCTTGCATTGTAACCATCTTTGGACTTCTTATCAGCTAGGAGAGTGTTGAGCAAGCTGGCACAAACGTTCTTCTCAACGTGCATTAGATCAATAAAGTGTCTAACATACAACTCTTTCCAATAAGGAAATTGAAAGAAAATTGATTCCTTCTTCCAACCGCTAGTGGGGACACTCTTTGCGAAGATCTTTCCGTACTGTGTGTCAATATTCTTCATCTTATTCAATACATCCGAACCTGACAATAAACGTGGTGCTTCACACGTCTCGATTGTTCCATCAAATGCATCGGCCATTGTTCTGTACTTATGTGTTGGGTCCAACCACCTCCTATGTCCCATATAAACGGTCTTCCTACAATGACTCAATCGAATGTGATGTTTCTTCTTGGTACAACAAGGACATGCATCGGCCCCCTTCACACTATATCCAGATAGATTCCCGTAAGCGGGAAAGTCATTGATAGTTCCAAACAACATGGCCTTCAGCTTGAAATTCTCCTTTCTACAAGCATCATACACATCGACACCCTCATCCCACAAGAGCTTCAAGTCCTCAATCAAAGGAGCCAGATATATATCTATGTCATTACCAGGTTGTTTGGGTCCTGATATCAACATAGACAACATCATGTAAGTGCGCTTCATGCACAACTAGGGTGAAAGATTATAATCTAATGTAATCATCGCCATGTCTTCGTGGTTGGTACTTTGATACCGAACAGATTCATTCCGTCACTTGAGAGTGCAAGACGCTTAAGTGTCGTGACTCGGTGCCAAATTCGATGCGACATCGAATGTCTTCCACCGGGGTAAATCAAATAGGTGTCTTTAAAGATTCCATCTTTGATCCTATCATCATGATGCCAAGTTAAATTTCTAAAGATCCACAACGCTACTATACATTCTCCTCAATCTTGGTATTATTGAAAGTACCACATCACCTTCGCAGAGAGATTTATTTTTCTTATATCGCTTTTTCCCACACTTGGGACATTCATCGAGGTCTGCATACTCCTTTCGACATAAGATACAATCACCAGGACAAGCATGAATTTTCTGATGTGTTAACCGATGGACTTGAGCATTTGTTTAAGATCATATGCTCTCTTAGGCAAGACATTTCCATCGAGCAATGAACCACTAATCGTTTCCGAAGATACTTATAAAGCACTCATCGGACAACCGGTGAGTCGCTTTTTAGGTTGAACAATATCAACACAGCTGACAGTTTTGTTGCCTTCTTACACCCGAGCCACAGTGGTAATCCAGCAGAATCCCTTAACTTCTCTGACATATAAGGGTGATCTCGTAGATCATCGTCATCCCCACTCGATGTATCAACAGTCGGTACATCATCGAAAATATCCACATCCACTGTATCTTCAAACCTAAAGTCAGTTCTAGGTTGCTTGAGCTACATCCATCTCTTCTCTTACCATGATATGTCCAAACGGTATATGTTTTATCAATACCGTGAATCATCAAGTGGTCAAACAGACTTTCTCGACCACTAACGGTTTTTCCATTCATACATTTCCAACACGGACATGGAATGTACAGAGGGTCGGTGCAGTGTCTAATTGCATGATTACAAAATTCTTCCACCCCATTCCTATACTCATCTGATAATCGATCTGCTCGAACCCACTCTCGATCCATATAGAACTAAATGCCTATAGCAAATACAATATGAAGACTGTTTCTCAAGACAATGTATCTAAAAATATTAAACCTAAAAGCATACCTAACTATACTGAATCGGAACAGTTATGGTGACAGGAGTTCATTGTCTAAATCATATATGATTGAGAGTTTCGAAACATGATTAGTTACAGATTGTAGTGGTTATTTAACTTAAGTCAGATATTGGTCATGTGATTTAGCCCATCCATATAACATAAAAGTATCAAAGAACAATTCCCCTAGTAAAGTGAGTTTTAAGTCCAAAGGCCCCAATCAAACCACATATATTATGGTACCCCAATTTTGAATGAAACGTCTAATACTTTTTAAAGAAACAACTAGTACCTTTGAATGAAACACCTAATATCTTATTATGAAATAACTAATACCTTTTAATGAAATAACTAATACCTTTGAATGAAACACCAAATACTTTTTTATTAATGAAACAACTAATACCTTTGAATAAACACCTAATACCTTATTATGAAACAACTAATACCTTTGAATGAAATAACTAATACCTATCAATGAAACACCTAATACTTTTTTATGAAACAACTAATATTACCTTTTAATGAAACACCTAATACTTTTAAATGAAACAACTAATACCTTTAAATCAAAAACTAATACTTTTGAGTGAAACAACACACAAATTGACAACTAATTAACCACAATCTAATCAAACAACAATTAATTCTAACATATAACAACAATTAAAATAATTAATTAAACAATTAACCACAATCCAAATTAACAAACAATTAACCACAATAATCCAAATAAATTAAACAACAATTAAAATAAAACCAATTAACCAAATAATTATTAATATAACACTATATATAATATTCTAATATATATACACATATATATATACACATACATATATAAATATACACACATACGTACCTATATATATCTAGAGGGGCGCCAAGTTAAGGAGTGAAGAGGAAGAGGAGGAGGAGGATTACACGGTGGTTGACCGGGGAGCTGGAAGTCGGCCTTGACGGGCGGGTCGAGGATGTGGGGATGGCGACGCGACGTCGCGCGGCAATATACAAGCGATTGGGCGACGGAAAATGGAGAAGGGAGGAGGAGGAGGGGCGACGGAAATTAAAAATGGAGAAGGGAGGAGGCTGAAGGCCGATGGAAAATTTGGATAAGAAGGGAGGGAGGAGGCCGATATTTGGACGCGAGTGCAGATCTGTAAAATGAATGTTAATACGCGATATTGGGGCTGAATATAAGCACCCTTACAGAGCGGTTCGGAACCGCTCTCTCTTGCAGAGCGGTTCTAAACCGCATTCCAAGCTTCTCATTTGCAGAGCGGTTATAAACCGCATTGTAGACGAGCTTGCAGAGCGGTTCTGAACCGATCTCTCTTGGAGAGCGGTTACGAACCGCTCTTTAATTTTTTATTTTTTTTTAATAAAAAACCGCTCTCCAAGGGCGATTTTGGAGAGCTCTTTCTAAAAGGGCTCTCCAAGTGGAGCTCTCCAAGCTCAAATGTGTAGTAGTGATTGATAATGATACTTTTTAAATTATTAAATTTATTATAATAGTATGATAGTACGACATAATTCAAGATATAGTACGATAGTCAGTACGACACACAGTACAATAGGTTGTAGATCATTAAATTTAAGCCTTTGGATTTTAATTAATGACACCCTAACTGACGTAAGAAACACCTAACTAAATTTTGTTTTATAACCTTTCTTGTATGAACTTAAAAACAATACAAAATTTTAAAAAATGTATAATATTAAAAAACTAAGAATTGTTTTATAATATTTTCTTAAATAAACTCGGAAACAATACAAAATTTTAAATAATGTAGTATAATATTAAAAAAATTAAATTATTTTTATCTTTTATTGCATGTGCATCACAAGTTTAAGTCGTCACTTCTTCAATATCAAGTTTATTATCCTTTTTTAATATTTTATATTTTTCTTCATCCAACAAATTCTCAGATCCTTTATTATTCTCACTTATCAAATGCTTGTTATTTTTCCCCATTTAATAATCAGACATATACTTAATTAGATGATGTGATACTCAAGAAATAATACACAATTAAAAAACTGAATAAATAAACTATAAATTATTATTGATCAAACAAAGCTAAAGAAATTACACATATATAATGTGAGTCACACTTGTATAAGACGGTCTCACGGTAATACGGTGTATGATTTGGGCATTGACGTTTTAACACTTTAGGAGAGATGAATATGATTTGTGCTAAGTTGTACCCCGTCTAATATGAATTTTTGTGATATAATATGTGTCAAATTCAAACTAGGCACTTAAATATTATCTCATTATTAATTTATGAAAAATATCATATAAATATTCCAATATACTTCACTCATATATTAAAAAATAAAAGATAAATGAAGGTACGAAGTTGAAACGATTATTCTTCTATTGTGGACTTTAAGGATCTATTTGGATGGATGAATTTGAAATTCATGAATTTCATACATAAATCACTACTCTCTTCACTTGAGTTAAATGAATTTACAAATACTTAGATTAAAATGGAGGGATTTCAAATCGCCACTCTCTTCACTTGAGTTAAATGAATTTACAAATACTTAGATTAAAATGGGGGAATTTCAAATTCTCTTCAAAATCATGTTATTTGAATTATCCTCCTCTCTAGGATTCGAACCTTGCACCCCTGTAAAGAAAACATTGACCATAACCACTCGGCCAACACAATATGTATTGAAAAATTTCGTAAATATAACTATAAATATATATACTTATATATTATATAAAATTACGAGCCCCTAAAAATTGACGATATTTTCGAGCCCGAGTCGACCGACTCGTCTACCTCAAGGCAGGAGCGGCCTAGTAGGCCTGACGTATTTGTTTGTAGAAAAAGAACTAAATTTTTTTCCACTTAATTATAGTTACAACATTGGGTACATATTTATAGACTTAGTAAGTCGGATTCTGTATGCTAGCCAACTTTATATTAGGGTGGCAATAATTTTCTAGAACCTTCCTACTTAGCACATACAGCCTTTTTCTTCTTTAGAATTTTACACTTCTACATCCCTCTAGTATAAGTGACATTTAGATTTTTCTTTTGCTTATACAATTTAATACATCCCCCTATTTGTTTGATAATTCCAGAAACTTCCTATGTTACATGAGTTTTTCTTCTTTGCAAGACTATTATCATATTCTAATAGATTAGAAGGTCACCTTATCAACTGAGACATCCAAATGGGAGATAAGAGAAAGAATTAGAGTTAGAGTACATTATAGATTTAGAATCCACTAGATTTTGAAATCTAGATTTATTTCAAAATCCTCAAAATCCCAAATAAAAAATACCCTAAATAATCAGTCTTCATATATCCAAGGATTCTTATACTTCAAATCTTAAAATCCTAATATTGGGGAAAAAAAATTAGGGACTGGAAATTGATGATATGTATTGCACTTACTGCTCCACAAAAGTTAATGAGAGAAAGAGATACAAGTAAAAGCAAGTAATGACTCATCTTCAACCCGAACAAACATTGAGCCGTCCAGTGGCGGATGCAGGAGTGAAACTCAGGGAGGGCACACAATTATATTACAAATTAATTATTATTTTTTTAGGAAAATTTACATATGTTAATAAATTTAAAATTTAATTTTAAAAAATTATAGTAAAATTATGAGTCATAATGTGGAGTACGTTTTTCGTGAATCGATCTTACAGTGAGATAAAACATAGTTTGAAAATATTGTGTTAACACTTTAAAATGGATGAGTGTTATTGCTAGTTTGTGAATCGTTGCCCGTACAACCATCTCACGCAAGAATGCATCTGTAATGTATGTTGTATGATCTATTTAATATATTTAAGTAAAAGATGTGGTTAAAAACAATTATGTATGAAATAAAATATGAAAGTAGTAAATGCAAAAGCAATAGGGCAGAACGTGTGCCTCTTGTATTAAATTTGGTTCTTGTGAGGGCTTTCAATGCCCATATTTATAGTACAATGGAGAGTGTATCTCACTTGCTACTTGCCTTGTTCGGTGCATTAAATGAGGAGATCTTCATTTAATGCCCGAAATCAAGGATTACATTAAATGTTGATGATTTCCTAGGACTTTGGAGGAGCTCGCCGAGCTCGCGGAGTGACACCTATTGAATCTCGGGATCTCCGCTGATGTCTCTGATAATTCTTGTAATTAGGTGACCTAGCTTGTCCTTTCGTTGCTTTCCGTCAATATCTTTGCCATGTTTGGTAGATTTGCTTCTCCATGCCTCTGATAAGCAGTCCTTTTGCATAACTCCTCTCTGTTCTTGCTGTCAGCTAGGCCGGGAGCTCATTTGGGAATTTTTGGGGTCAAGTGATCAAGACGAGCTCGACATCATTTTTCTTGGGCGAGCTTGTCTATGATTGGAATGGGTGAGCTCGCGCAGAACCTTAAATGGTTGTCCCAAGTGGTCCTATGTGGTCCAGAGCTGGCCCTCTTTGGGCCGAGAGGGGATGGGCCCTCAGTTCGATAATTCTTCGAGTTGGGCCAGTCTTGAATATATTAATGGGCTTGCGAGCCCAGATTAAATATGCATACAACAAATTCCAATCGCTTACACCCATTCTTACCAATAAGAAGGCCTGAATGGATGTTGAAGTGTTCAATAACTCTGTTGGGAAATTTTTAGTTTTGATGGAAGTTCCAAAACAGTTGTAATAGGACCAGTCGAACCTGTTAGTTCACTAATGATTTGATAGGAAAACAGCTGAACATGTTAGACAACTGATGAATTAGAATAGGTCACATATTGAAGGAGAACTCAATATGTATAGACTAAGTCCTGAAGAAGATCAGTAGCGAAGATCAGCAGACGCAGGAGACCAGAAGACCTAGTCTAGAGTACATCAGCAGAGTCGATAGGTTGAAGCTAAGACAACCATATCAGAAGACTCAAGATTACTGATCAGAATATAGATCAGGTCAAGCTTAGTCAGAAACGTGATAAACATATCTATTTATCAAAGGTATACGATGAAGATCAGACCAGAAGAATGTCAACATAGTTGGCTTTACAAGGCGCCGAATAAGTGTATGTACCTATTAGCCACTCAGAGATTGACACGTATGTACGGATCTGACGATGCATGATATGGCGTATCAGGACAAACGGCTAGAAAGGAAGAAATTGCACGAAGACGGCATGGCCTTCCTGAGCACGTCAAATCAAGCCTGCAAGCTACCTAAAATAGCGTGAGATTCAAATTGCTCCCCAACGGCTCTTTGATTTCAAGGTCTATAAATATGAGATCAACCTTCATAGTAAGGTTACGGAAATTATCATCAAGCTCAAGCTATCCACATTTCCGCACGAAGAACACAAAACTTGAAGAATATTTTTAAGTGTTCATCCCATAATTCTTAGCATAGAAATATTATCCTCTAACTTTACGCTACCCAAACACTTGGATAGATTTCCAGTTGGAGCACAACAAATCTTATACCCAAACCAAAAGTTAGGTTAAGTTTGTTTTAGCAAGATCTCAGACTAGGGTTTCTAGTTTCTGATTTCTGGGATTGGTTGAGTGAGAACTCTTGAAACATCTGTTGTACTGTGTTGAACTTACACACTAAACTAAGTCCAGTTGGTTAAGTTGGTACCCCTGCTGATAGGGAAGAGTGGACGTAGGACAAGTTGTCCGAACCACTATAAAAAACTTGTGTGCATTATCTGATTTACCTGCTTTACACTTTGCACACTACTTGTTAATGTACTACATGCATATTCTGAGTCTGGATCAGATTTGCATCAAGCAACTGATCTGATCAGTTTGACACTTTGTCGTCTGATTCAAAACAGATAACTTAGAATTCTGATTTAACAAACTGGTTTTTCACACGGGTAAAATTTAGCTTCCGCACATCAGTTAAACCGATAGACACCGAATCGATCGCCTCGAGCGTCGATAAGAAGTGATATCGATCCAAACCGATTCATCGCGACTCGATCGAAAACTTGTTTATCACACCTGATCTCACGCAAAAGTTTTCAGAAGTCTATTAACCCCCCCCCTCTAGACTTCTGCCCTCACGAAAACCCGTTCGGGACCTACAAACTCGAACATGAGATGTTGTTGAAACACCAAGCTTGTTGTAACACGCTGCCCAAATGCTTGTCGATTTGCTACAATTGAAAAATAGTCTTATTTTGGAGTGGAGTTTATAACTTTTAATCTTGATATTTTGCCTCATGTGAATAACAATTAATTGTTGAATCTGTTAGCTTGATTTTTTAATCAATGTATATAATGGAATGGTTAATATTTATTTAGGTCTAAGAAGTGCACTTAAAATAATTATGGAGCATGTTTTTATAGGAATGATCGATTTTTTCTTGTATTATAGAGCATTTGTTTCTTTAAATTGTTTAAAAAATTAAGAGCTCTAGCTTTTGAATACCAAAATTATTATGAGAAGGTATTTAAGTATATCAAGTGCATTGTAGACTACTAGCAATAATATTAATTTTTACAAGTAAATAGTATTAATTTTTACGAGCTAATATTATAGTTGGAATATTCTACCGTCAGGAACTACTTCACTCTTCTTGACGTCAGAAAATCCTTTATTATCATTGGATTATTGATCCAACGAATGAGATTCATTTTATATGATTGCACTTCGCATTAGTGTGTTTGCACTTTGCTATACGCAATCGCGCTACTAAATTTTTTTAAAAATAATTGAAAAAAATATAAAATGACCAAATTATCCTTATACTTAATAAAATTCATTAATTATAAAATTCTACTTTCATTTTTTAAATTAAAATACTATTAGCACACTAAAATCATAAACATAAACGAAAACTTATAATTAATTTAGCCCTAATAGGCATAAAACGCATAAATCATGTAATTTAGTAAGCCTAAATGAAGAGCAACAAACCTACCGACACTATTGCCAAATTAGAAGGATCTCTGATGTGATATGAATTTTTTAAAAATAACTAAAAACTCATCCATTAATAGAAACATTAAAATATGTGCTATTGAATTCTATGCTATATGTGTTTGAGTTGATTCCTGATAATTAGAAAGATATAAAGCAATTCCTGGATGAACTTTGGCTGACCGGCGCACTGGTGGTTTGCACATGGTTTTTGTAAAACGTTCTCTAAAGCAAATCAATTTTCATGGTTCTTCCTCGTAAATATGTGTATGGCGTGATAAGAAATTAATTTGGATTCTTGTTTTTCTCTTGGAAGAAGAAATAAATTAGGGTTCTTATTGTTTTTATTTTTGGGGAAAAAAATTGATGATTCCGCAAGAACTGAGATTCACTAATACACACTTTTCAATTTCAAACAGTCGTGAACACCTTTAATTAATTTGTTCATTAACATAAATTAATCTAAATAGGATACAATGTTAAGTGTAAAATTTATAATTTTTTATAAAAAAATATTATAAGAATATGTTAGTAATTTTATATTTATTTTCTAGAAAAATAATTATTTTACCCATGGCAAAACTAGATTAAGCACATGGTGAAGCTAGATTACGAGTCAAATTTTTATTGGTTCTCTAACGTCAGGAATGACGAAGCCTTTTCTGATAATAGAAAACCCCATTATGGTTTTTACGAACAATAGTTTTTACGAGTTAATATTTTTTATGAAATAAAAAGTGGAACATCAATTATGAAATAAGTGCGTGATTTCATTCCTGACCCGATAGCCTCGAAGACCTTCTTTGTGTCTATTTAAAAGCTCTAAACTCCAAACTAAGACTTGAAATGCAAAGGATGTACATATTTTAACATTTAGAAAATAAATAATTTATGCTAAAATTGAAAATAAAATTATAGGAGAAAGAGCATGCGTATTTGTGCAAAAATCATTATTAAAGTTTTCAAGCTAAAAGAAAATTGAGCCCAAATCTATTAGTGAAGAAGGGCAGATATACACATTCTAATAATTAAAAAAAGAAATATACCCATCTCAATATGAAAAAAGAAATATACCCATTATATATTTTTTATTTAAAAATACCCTCACCCACCACTACCCCACTATCTACACACACACATATGTATATGTATATGTATAAATATGTGTTAATCAAATATTACATTTAAATGTATGTTGGTCCCAGTGCAAACGAGTCTTACACGTGTATGGGGGGGAATACACCTGTTCAGTGATTTTTAAAACTTTTCTTCACTGAGATCAGATGGGTAAGGGTGTCCTGAGAATTTTGCCCTGAGAAGCACAAATTGCCCTGAGTCAAAGTCTACTAAGACAGTGATCTTGAGCAGCTTTCAGAAGCTTTAGATTAGCCCAACTGATCCTGAGTTTTATCAGAGATCCTGAGAAGCTTGGATCAACTTACTCACTCTTTACAACTCTAACTCACCAACAAATCCTACCTTAACAAAGAGTTTGGGTTGGTTTCCAACTAGGGTGAGATATCCTTTACAATAAGAACAAATGCAAAGGCTAGGATATCTCTACTGAGCTTTGAATATATCTATCAAATCTTGGCTTAGTGAATGAGCTCTCTCCAATGTGAAACACTTGGGAAATTCTAGGTTTTTCGAGTGCTTTAATTTGCAAGAATACGAATGAGCTCTTGAGTTGCTGTAATTTCCCGTAACCTTTCAATGTAGAAGGTCACTGGTATTTATAGGCAACTTCTCCAAAGGTTACTCTTGAAAAACTATCCGTTGGAAGAGATAGCATCAAGGGTTTCCTCTTCTGGTTTTAGATGAATGACTATTTTAGGGTTTGAACACTCCCTTGCATGTTTTAGGACATATGCAGTCATTTAGCCAATCACCAATTTCTATGAACTGAAGAATATCAGACCCGACATTATCTTCAGTGAGATGTCGCTTTCAGTGTCAGTGAAGTACGTTGATGTTGCCTCCTCATTGCTTGAAATCTTACTTTGAACAGAGACAAGCAAAACAGCTCTTTTTAGTTGACCTTTCTGATATGATATGTTCCATAATGTCCACAAACCTCTAACATTCTGTTTGTTCGTACTAGGAATGAACATAACACTATTTCATTTGTTCAGGGTCCTTTTGATCAGTACGAAACGATCTTCAGGATCTTCGGGTCTTCAGGATTCTTTTGAGTCTTCAGGATTCTTCTGATTCTTCAGAGTCTTCTGAGTCTTCAGTAAATTAAACTTCCCTGATCTATATCTGCTGACTATACATGGTGCAGACAATCCTGAATCCTAATATCTATTGAAACCTGATCCTGATTCTATTATATCAAGATTATCCTGAACATGTTATACTCAGGGGTTTTGGGATCTTAATCAAAACTCTTATTAAATTCATCTCCCAACAATTTCCCCTTTTTTGATGATGCCAAAACCATCTTGTTACATTTTAAGAAAACCTAACCTATACTCAAGTTTCAGTTAACCAAAAGGTTCTCCCAACAATTTTAAACATACAGGTATATCAATTGGTTAAAGACATGTTAGAAGATAATGAGATATTATCTTTGAGCATAAAAGATAAGTTTTTTCATTGATCAGTAGATAATTATTACAGCTTACAATGAACTTAAAAAATCAAAAGACATACACATAAAGTAAAAAGTCTTCAATCTTCCTCAATCTCATCTTCAGGTACTTCCAAGTGGAACATCCCAAAGTACCTCTTCTTCAGTTCATCTCTTTCCTTGATAATATCAGGGTTGTTTCCTGTTAGTCCAAGCTGGATGGCATACTGAGCTATTTTCTGAGAGATGACAGCCTCATTCACAAAGCCATTCTCAAACGTAGGAGCAGGGTACATGTATGGTCCTGGAGCTACAATCTGAGTATTGCCTTCATCTGCCAAGTTGATCCACTTCTGCAGATACTCAGGATAGAATGTCAGGAAATATTCAATGAATGCCTCATTCTTGTCTGAGCTGCTCCCTCTCCATTCTCTCAGAATCTCATAATAGAACCAGAAGGTTCTCTTGATTTCTTCCCATGCATCATTGATCTGTAATGATATCCATTTATCAATGTGCGGCCATTTCTGAGTCTTTTCAGTGCCTCTCTTCTTGCTAATTAACTTCTTGAAAACACCCCTTCTCTTCTGCTCTTCTTCCTTTTTCTTCTTGGTCAACGGAGCACCTGATACAGAAGCAGTAGTTCTTTTCTCCTTTTCAATTTGTAAAGCTCTCAGAGTTTTCTTGGTGTCGAAGGTTTCTTTCTGAATATCAAGTCCAGCTTCCTCAGTTTCTTCTTCAGATTCTTCGAACTCCATAATCAGTTTCCTCTGAGTGGGTCTTGCTACCTTTGCTCTTTTCTTCTTTTCTGTTTCAACAAAGGCTACTGCTTTTCTCTTCTCTGGTCTAGCTTGTTCTTCTCCTGCCTTGCTTATTTCAACCATCCTTCTATCACTCATTTTTTCAGCAATTACTTCCTAAGTGATTTGATCAGTTGTCTGAGTGAAGGTGGTTTTTTCAGCTTCTGCAAACTTCAATTTTTCCGTAACCTCTATTTCACTCAAGGCATCCAAGATCTTCTTTGCCTCTGCTTCTTTTTTAGCTTTCTTCTCCAAGGTTTGTGCCAACAACTCATCTAATTTGCCAGCAGCAGGCCTTTCCCCCTTTTTGGCACCATACCTTGGAAGAAGTTGGGTCAATGCAGTATCCATATAGTATTGTTCCTTGCCCATATTGCGTACTGCCCCTAGCCAACTGATCATGCTCATCCTCCAGCCCCATCATATAGTTTTTGGCCATTGAGAATTCATCTGAAAGTGGAGCAAACTGTTTTGAGAAGACATCATGCATCATGTCTGTCATCTTGGTCATGAGCAGGGAGCACATTTCCTCAACAACTGTTTTGATCATCAGATCATTCTTCTCAATCAGTTTTGCTTCAAGATAAGCAGTCCTGTCTTGGTACATTTTCTTCATGTTGGCATTGAGCTCTGTATGTACTCCATCAATCTTTCCATCCAGAACAACTACTTTATCTGATAGAGTATTTTGAAGTTGAAGCATGTCAGATGATGAACTTAGGTTCTCCATTTTCTGAGTTTGATCAACCAGAGCTGACTCCATCTGAGTCATTTTGTTTGTGACAATTGTCTGAATTTGCAGCATATCAGATGAGGAGCTTAAATTCTCAAGTTTTTGAGACTGACTTGCCATCATCTCCTCCATCTTTGTCATTTTCTCCACCACTGGTACCACTTTCTTCAGTTCATCCAGGATTGACGTAAAATCAACCACAGGAGGTAGTACAATACTCTCCAACTGAGCTGGGTGCTCCAAATGAGCCTCAGTCTGCATATCATAAACATCAGATTTAAAGTTAGGTACTTCAGTAACTTCGGCATAATGTATAATAGTGCCAAAAGGTATCTGAAGAGTGCTAACTTCAGTCTGAGGTTGTCTGACATCAGCTGGTTCAGCATCAGCTTCCTTTTCAATTTCTTCCTGAGTTTCCTTTTCTTGTTCCTTTCCTTGCTCATGTGTTTGTTCTTTCTCAGCTGGTTTCTCCTTTTCAGCTTGTTTTTCACCTTCCCCACCCTGATCCTTGTCTCCTTCTTGATTTGGAGAACTGGATTCACCAGTTTCAGCATTCTTCTTCTCAGCTATCATTCTCTTCACTAGCTCATCAAAATCAGCAACTTTAATTCTGAGCTTGGTCTTTCTGAACCCTGAGAATTCTGTCAGAGCAGCAGTCTCAGCACTCCACCATTCTTCTCCTCTGAAGGAGGCTATGTTCAACATTTCTGGGAGCGTCTGGTTCAGAATATAAACCGTTGTCCTGAGCCTGAAGAAAACATCCTGAAGGTCAAGATAAGCATCCAGTTCAGGGTATCTGTCCAAGATGAACCGTTCCCCCTTGCTCCGCCATTCTGTTTCTTCTGCTTCTCCTTTCCTCAATTCAGTGCTCTCTGGAATATCTGACTCGGACTGAACGATTTGTAGTGCTGTAGGATCAAGGAATGGTTCTTTCAGAAGAGTATCCAAACTCAGCATATCCTGAGAATCTGTCTGTTCCTGAGGTCCCTTAAAAATCTCCTGAGATATTTTATCAGTGCTCAGGGAGGTTTCAAGTACCTCTGAGAATACATTTTCCTCAGTGTCCTGCTCTTGAACATCTTTCACTACTTGAGCAAGCACTTGAAGTGGGGACTTAATTCCTTGCTGAGTCTCAGTTTGAACATCTTCTGCATCACTGGCCTCTTTCTCTGTAATAGTTTGAAGTCTTTTCCTCTTTTGAGGTGCCAGTGCCTTAGTCTTCAGCTTATCACTAGTTTCTCTTTTTACCTTTAGTAAATCCAGGGATTTCTTCTTCTGTTCGTTCTGTCCTGAAGCCTCAGGATGTTTTGCTGGTGTTGTCCTGACTGATTTCTGAACAATATCAGCAATCACCACATCATCCTGATCAGTACTAGATTCTTCCTGATCCTCAGGTTCCTCCTGAACCGTCGAGCTTTTGCTTATTGCCTTCTTTTTCTGGACTTTTGGCTTTCTGAACAGCGAGTCCTTGAAAACTCAACACCTCCCATTAAGAACATTTCTTCTCGGGACAGAGTTTCTATTAGAAAGCTAATCTTTGTTCCAAACAACACTTTCCCATTCTTGGTGAATGCGCCTTTAACATACCTTAGTTTCTCAGTCTGAAGAAGGATGCAGTTCACCAGGAATTTGAGCCAGTTGAAATCTACAGCGGGTGAATCCTCTATTGCAGCCATAAGTCTTAGCTTGTTTCTGCTCACCTGTTCTAGACTTCCCGATGTGCTCATCAAGCATTTTGCAACAATGTCGATTAAAACACGGTATTTGGGTTTTAAACAACATTTGTGCAATGCACCTTTTAGTGTTGCCTTAGTTTCCGCAAATCTATCCATAATCTCTTGCTCTCGTCCCGCCATATATTGAGCAGGATCCTCTCCATTATCATTTAATTCAAAAGCAGAATTTATATCTTCTAAGGATAGAGATACCTTAATATTGCGAACCACCTATGTCCTAGATTTTGCGAAAGTGCTGAAGCTCAACTGTGACACCGGTCCACCGTCATCTCCTTGACTTAGATTGATCACGAACTGTAATACCTCTTGTGCGAGTTCTAATTCTGGCATATTGCTCACCAATCGTGTCAATCGAGCCATCCGCAACATGTTTAGAGCCTCTTCCTCTACCTGAGTAGCCTTGTTATCGATCATGGCTACTACATGTTCGAAGTACGACTTTTCTGTTTCCGCAAGAACTTTGATCATTGAGTAATTTGGGAATTCCATTGTTGAGACGATTTTCGGGTAGAGTATTTTGAGAGTTTTGGGATTTTGAAGTTTTGAAGATTTGAAGGGTTTAGAGTTTGGGAATTTTGATCGTTTAAATGTGAGAAATAAACGATTGAGGATTAAAGTCTGGCTTATATATGATCTGTGAAATAAAGATCAACAGTTGTGATTAAATCTCGAAGATACGATAAAGGGTTGAGATTTAATCTGAGATTTAAAGAAAATCTCGAGGGAAAATAGTTATATTTGGTTAATTTTCTGGACAATAGGCAAGTAGCAGTTTATAGGTTGACAAATGGATGTTTCACAGAAATCTAGGCGACTGTTCTTCTTTTCCGGTCAACAATCATTCCCGCTTTAAACATTCAGGCCTTTTGTCATTTATTTCAAATGATTACTGAGTAATCCCTGGTGAAATAAATGCTACTGAATTTAATGCATGTATCAATATAACTTCAGGATTATTTGAATATATAAACCTTACTGAATATCGATCTTGACAAGATTTCGTCCTGAGTCTCAGTTTCCATCCTGAGAGAAATTTTGTCCTGAGTTATTCCCCTGAAGGACTTCTCCCTTCAGTAAAATTCATTCTCCTGGATCCAACATTCCCAATTCAACTGATAGTTCCTGAAATCTTGATTCAGCCAAAGGTTTAGTCAAGATGTCAGCTCTCTGTTTATCAGTATGAATTTTCTCCATTCGGATATCCTTCTTTTCAACATGATCTCTGATGAAGTGATGTCTGATATCAACATGCTTACATCTAGTGTGCAATACCAGATTTTGTGTGATAGCAATTGCACTATTATTATCACAAAATATGTGTACTTCATTAGCTATAATCTTATAATCCCTCAATTGTTGTCTGAGCCAAAGAATATGTGCACAACAACTTCTTGCAGCCATGTATTCAGCTTCAGTAGTACTGGTTGCTACAGAGGTCTGTTTCTTTGAAAACCATGATATCAGTTTACTTCCAAGAAATTGACAAGTTTCTGTGGTTGATTTCCTGTCAATTCTACATCCACCATAATCAGCATCTGAATAACCAGTTAATTCAAGGTTATCATCAGTTGGATACCATAATCCTCTATTCACAGTGCCTTTCAGATATTTCAGAATCTTTTTGGCAGCCTCCATGTGACTAGCCTTAGGATTAGCTTGGTATCTTGCACATATCCCAACAGCAAATGTTATATCAGACCTACTTGCTGTGAGATATAGCAATGATCCAATGATCCCTCTATAATCAGAATGATTCACTGATTTGCCTTCAGGATCGGGATCCATCTTATAGTTAGTATTCATGGGAATTATAACTGTATTGCAATTCTGTACACCATACTTAGCAATCAGATCTCTGGTGTATTTTGCCTGATTGATGAATATTCCTTCCTTAGTTTGTTTCACCTAAAGTCCAAGAAAGAAATTCATCTCCCCCATCATAGACATCTCAAACTTTCCTTTCATCAGAGTAGAAAACTTCTCACACAACTGATGATTTGGGGATCCAAATATGATGTCATCCACATAAATCTGAACTAGTAAGATATCCTTCCCATCTTCTATCCTGAACAAAGTCCTATCAACAGTTCCTTTGATAAAACCATGGTCAGTAAGAAACTGAGAAAGGGTATCATACCATGCTCTAGGTGCTTGCTTTAGAACATACAAGGCTTTCCTGAGCCTGTAAACTTGGTCATTCTGACAAAATCCTGGAGGTTGTTCCACATAAACTTCTTCTTTAAGCACACCATTTAAAAATGCACTTTTCACATCCATCTGATAGACTATGAATTTCATGTGAGCAACATATGCAAGAAACAATCTGATGGCTTCTAGTCTTGCAACAGGTGCAAAGGTTTCATCATAATCCAAGCCTTCTTCTTGGGAATAACCTTGTGCAACTAGCCTTGTCTTGTTTCTCACAATGTTGTTGTTCTCATCTCTCTTATTCTTGAACACCCACTTGGTTCCAATCACATTGTGCTTCTTAGGTCTATCCACCATCTCCAAAACTTCATTTCTTGTAAACTGATTCAGTTCCTCTTGCATAGCAATAATCCAGAATGAATCTTGAAGAGCTTCTTCAATCTCAATTGGTTCTTTTTCAGATAGGAAGCAACAGAACAAAGCACTTTCTCCATGGAACCTTCTTGTTTTAACACCTTCTGATAGATCACCCACAATCTGACTTGTAGGATGACTATCCAACCATCTTCTCCTGGATGTTCCCCCTTCAGTAGTATCGTCAACATCAGAATGTTAGGTTCAGGTATTTCATCAAATTCAGGGAACAATGAAAAATGAGAGAGTGAATCATTTTCCTCAGGGGATATTCCATTCAGAACATTGTCCGAGACATTTGTTCCCCCTTGGTTGATAGATTTAGAGTTTGCCTCAGCTGTGACCACATCTTCATTGGCATTACATACCTGAGTCTGAACTGGTGTATGTTCAGATGGGTCAGCTTCAGTGTGTTGGCTTTCCTTCAGTGGAGAATTTCCATCCTGAGTTTCACCATCCAGAGTATTTCCATCCTGAGCTTCTTTATCTGAGTCTGACTCATTCCATTCATAGAAAGTGAATGACTTCTCCTTTTCAGGTTCAGAGGATGTTTTATCATTCTTCTTCAGGCTTAGTCTGGTGATTCTCTTGGCCAGTTCTCCTGAGTCATGTTCCTGTTTCTTCTGAACACAAGTAGACTCATCAAAAACAACATGAGGCGTTTCTTCCACAATAAGGGTCCTACAGTTGTAAACCCTGAAGGCTTTACTGACTTCAGAATATCCTAAGAATATCCCTTCATCAGCTTTGCTATCAAAAGTTTTCAACTGATCTTTACCATTATTGTGTATGAAACACTTACAACCAAACACAAGAAAGAAAGAAACAAGAGGCTTCCTTTCATTCCACAGCTCATAAGGTGTTTTTCCTTGGTTCTTGGTCAGCATGGATCTGTTCTGAGAGTAGCATGCAGTGTTGATAGCTTCAGCCGAAAATCTCTTAGGAATGTCAGCTTCAACAATCATTGTTCTTGCAGCTTCTTTCAGAGTCCTATTTCTTCTTTCAGCAACACCATTCTGTTGTGGAGTCCTTGCAGCTGATGTTTCATGAGCTATTCCATTTGTTGCACAATAATTAGATATAATATGGTTGATAAATTCAGTTCCTTTATCTGATCTGATTTTGACAACATTCTGTAGTTCAGTTTTTTCTGAGTCTCTTTCTTACTGAGTAAGAATATGACCCATGTGTATCTAGAGTAGTCATCAACTACCACAAGTGTATATTTCCTGCCATTAGTGCTTATAGGTGTTACTGGACCAAAAAGATCCATATGCAATAGTTGTAGGATTCTATCAGTAGAAACATCTATTTTGCTTTTAAATGATGCTCTGATTTGTTTCCCTTTCTGACAAGCATCACATACACGATCTTTACTGAACACTTCATTGGGTAACCCCCTCACAAGTGCTAATCTTGCAAGTTTATTCAAGGTTTTGAAGTTTAAGTGATTCAGCCTTTTGTGCCACAGCCAACTGGTATCAGTAGAACTTTTTGCAACCAAACATGTATATTTAGGAGATAGTCTCCAATCAGCAAGATACACATTTCCTTTTCTAGTACCAGTCAGTAATATTTGTTGTGAAGTATTGTCTTTCACATAACAAAGTTCTTTGAGAACTCAACACTGAATCCTTTGTCACATAATTGACTGATAGAAAGCAAGTTATGCTTTAAACCATACACATAAGAAACACCATGGATATGAACGGATTCAATTTCAAGAGTCCCATATCCTTTAGTCTGTCCTTTGGAATTGTCTCCAAAAGTAATCTGAGGGTCTTTCTGTTCAACATAATCAGTGAGTAATTGCTTATATCCTGTCATATGCCTTGAACATCCACTGTCCAGATACCATACATCAGGAGCCAATTCATTTCCACTCATCAGGGCTATGTTGTCTTCATTCAGCTTAGTGCCCTTTTCCTTTACCTGAAAGACAGATCAGTTCTTAGGTACCCATTTGGTGTAGGGTCCTACCAGGTTAGCTGTACCTTTTGGAACCTAAATCTGTCTGACAACTCTAATTACTTTAAAGTGGTTGATTTGTCTCCCATAAACATCTACATACACATTCACCACCCTAGATGCCTTGGCAGTACCCTGTGTATGAGTGCCAACCTTAGCATGAACATGAGCCTTAGAGTTCTTCTTGGGTTCAGATCTCTTGTTCCAATGCCTTAGCTTTGGTGCAGCTGGTCTCTGTCTCTGCTGACTTGGGTTCAGGAAACCTTTACCCTTAGGTAAGTGGGGTTTAGGTTGCCTGTACTGAAATTGTGTTCTTTCAGTAATCTGAGGACTTGGTCTTTTCAGTTGAGAATATCTCTGCTGAGTGTTTCTCTTCTGAAAATTCCTCTGATGGTTCAGTGCAGATCTCTTCAGGTTGGTATTCTTAGCCTGAGGCTTCGAAGTACTGGCCTGAAAATTTCCTACTGAGTGTTCAGGTTTTCTAGCCTTTTCCTGAGGTTTGGGCTTTCTTCCCTGAACCTTCAGTTTTTCTAAAACCATAGGTCCTTTACCCTTGTCCAAAACCTTGGGCTGTTCTCCAATAGGAAGATTAGTACAAGCCACTGGTTTAACAAAGATAGTCTTAGTGCTACTAGTAGCAGCATTCAGAAGACCTTGTGAGGTTCCCCCTGGATTATATCCCAATCCAGCCTTTATAGTTGCAGGTCTTTGATAACTCTGAATTTCATCTATTACTTTAGATGCAGAATTCAATAGAGCTAACTTTCTCTGCGCACTATCCTCACTTTTCTTTAGAGTTTCATGCTTCTCAAAGAGGTCATTGAATTCAGTTCTGATAAGCTGAATCTCTTCAGTGAGTTTCTCTAATTTTCCATTCAGGATCTCTATCACCTTCTCCTTTTCTGAGAGTTGTACTTTCAGAACATCCAGTTCATCAGTAGTTCCCATCAGTTGATTTCAGCAGTATTAGAGTCTTTCCACTTCAGATTCTCGGCAGTCAGTTCCTTATTCTGCTCTTGAGTTTCTAAGAGCAGTTCTTGTAACACAAAATAGTCCTTCATAAGATTCTCAAAAGAATCCATCAGGTCAAAGTTACTGGTTACAGTTGAACTTGAAAACTCAGGTGCTTGTGTAGGAGCAACAACAGAGATAGAAGAATTTACCTCCTCCATAGCAACAAGGCAGACATCATCACTGTCACTATCTGAGAATATCTCATCTGAAGTGTTGGAACCTTCTTCAGATTGTTCTTCTTCTTCAGCAATCATAGCCTTCTTGCTGGAGATCTTTCTGTCTCTCTTGGCCTGTCTTTCCTTCCTTTCTTTGGCACTTAGCTCAGGACATTCATATTGGAAGTGACCTTTCTTCTGACAGTTGTAGCATCTGTTGGTATCATCATCCTGATCACTTTCCTCCTTGGTCTTGGAGTCCTTCTTTCTGGATGAGGAACCTTCAGCTTTGAGGTCCTTCCTTTTCTCAGTGGATCTGTCCTTAGCCTCTGAGTTATTTATGTTCTTGTACCTGTGGTTCCTGTAATATTTCTTATATTTTTCATATCTACTATTTAATCTTTCAAACCTCCTTGCCATCAGTACTAGCTTATCCTCTTGCTCATCCTGATTTCTGGCAGGTAAGTTCTCAGACTCTCTAGATTTACAGGATTTCTCTTTGGCTTTGAAAGCATTCTTGCTAGATGAAGAATCATCTTTGCTATCAGATTTCTTAGTTTTATTGTCAATCACAAACTCATAAGCTTTCAGTTCAGAGAAAACTTGTTGGTATTGCATGGAATTAATATTCTTGGTGTTTTCAATCACCACAGCATGTATATCCCATTTCTTAGACAATCTTCTAAGAATTTTAAGTGCCACTTTTCTCTCTGTGGGTATCTTTTCCCAAGAGCATTCAGATCAATCATAATGCTAGTGAATCTGACTTCCAGTTTGTCAATGGATTCACCATCTTCCATTTCAAAGCTATCAAACTTTATAAATAGCAACATAAAGTTTGTTTTCTTTAATATGATCTGTGCCTTGACACATGATAGCAAGTGTGTCCCATATTTCTTTTGTAGTTTCACAGTGAGAAATCATCCCCATAACACCATCATCAATAGTGCTATATAGAGTATCTTTAGGAATGTAGTCCAAGTTGACTAACTTTCTCTCATCAGGAGTAAGTTGGTCATCAGGTTTAGGAAATTCATCTCTGGGATCATCCCTTTCAATATCAGTGATTCTGGGATTTACAACATTAAATTTGAATGGTCCTTCAGAAACCACTCTCCACATTCGTTCATGCTTGGAATACAGATGAGCCTGCATTCTCAGTCTCCATAGGTCATAGCGCTCAACAGAGAACATAGGAAGTTTCTTAGAAGGCATGATGAATTAGCCTTATAAGATATTAGCAAAAAGATCTATTCAGATAGACCACCAAAGTCCTTCAGCAAGTGGTCAAAATGAACCACTGCTCTGATACCACTTGTTGGTCCCGGTGCAAACGAGTCTTACACGTGTATGGGGGGGAATACACGTGTTCAATGATTTTTAAAACTTTTCTTCACTGAGATTAGATGGGTCAGGGTGTCCTAAGAATTTTGCCCTGAGAAGCACAAATCGCCCTGAGTCAAAGTCTACTAAGTCAGTGATCCTGAGCAGCTTTCGGAAGCTTTAGATTAACCCAACTGATCCTGAGTTTTATCAGAGATCCTGAGAAGCTTGGATCAGATAGTTATCTTACTGAATACTCAGTAGAGTTAGTTCAGTTTGGTAACTATCTGTTCTAGCTACTCAAATGTGTGGAATGGTTGGCCCTAAGTTTATACTCGTTTTAACTTTGCTGAAAATCTTCTTCCTTTAATAAAATAGTGATTAAGGCTGTGAATCAGTTAATGCACATTCAGTGGATTGATTCCAACTGAATCTCAGTAAATATGCTTTCAGTGAAAAACATGCAACAGATATAATGCACTACAAAAAGCAAACAACATAGCAATTATAGTGGTTCAGAGACTCAAGCTCCTACGTCCACTCTCTCTGATCTTCAGAGAAATTCCTTAACCACTTCCTAAAGCTTTCAGGTTAACTCACTGTAGCTTACTCACTTTTCTACCTTGAGTTTTCTGGCTGACTACTGCAGCTTACTAACTCAATCACACACACAAGGTTTTAGACTACCACAAGTAGATTACTAACTTCTTCTCTAGAGTTTTCTGGCTGGCTAACCTGCAGCTTACTCACTCTTTACAACTCTAACTCACCAACAAATCACACACACAAACTACCTTAACAAAGAGTTTGGGTTGGTTTCCAACTAGGGTGAGATATCTTTTACAATAAGAACAAATGCAAAGGCTAGGATATCTCTACTAAGCTTTGAATATATCTATCAAATCTAGGCTTAGTGAATGAGCTCTCTCCAATGTGAAACACTTGGGAAATTCTAGGTTTTTCGAGTGCTTCAATTTGCAAGAATACGAATGAGCTCTTGAGCTGCTGTAATTTCCCGTAACCTTTCAATGTAGAAGGTCACTGGTATTTATAGGCAACTTCTCCAAAGGTTACTCTTGAAAAACTATCCGTTGGAAGAGATAGCATCAAGGGTTTCCTCTTCTGGTTTTAGATGAACGGCTATTTTAGGGTTTGAACACTCCCTTGCATGTTTTAGGAAATATGCAGTCATTTAGCCAATCACCAATTTCTATGAACTGGAGAATATCAGACCTGACATTATCTTCAGTGAGATGTCGCTTTCAGTGTCAGTGAAGTACGTTGATGTTGCCTCCTCATTGGTTGGAATCTTACTTTGATTAGAGACAAGCAAAACGGCTCTTTTTAGTTGACCTTTCTGATCTGATATGTTCCATAATGTCCACAAACCTCTAACATTCTGTTTGTTTGTACTAGGAATGAACATAACACTATTTCATTTGTTCAGGGTCCTTTTGATTAGTACAAAACGATCTTCAGGATCTTCTGGTCTTCAGGATTCTTTTGAGTCTTCAGGATTCTTCTGATTCTTCAGAGTCTTCTGAGTCTTCAATAAAACTTCCCTGATCTATATATGCTGACTATACATGGTGCAGACAATCCTGAATCCTAATATCTATTGAAACCTGATCCTGATTCTATTCTATCAAGATTATCCTGAACATGTCATACTCAGTGGTTTTGGGATCTTAATCAAAACTCTTATTAAATTCATCTCCCAACAATGTACATTATAAATTTTACAAATATAAATTTTAAAATTAATTAAAGATACAAGGTCAATAAAATAGAATTATTAAATTTAATAAAAATCATTATTAGGAAATATTTATTAAATTTTAGGAGTGTTATTAATGATATTTTTAATTGCAAAGTATAAGAAAAATAATTGGTCTATATTATTAAATTTATTTATCAAATAGTTGTTTATTTATTTATTCGATTGATGTAATATATAAAATATATATTATAATAAGTTATTTGATTTTTTTTTACTTAATTTACAAAATTAAGATATAATAAAATTAAATAAAGATAGACATATCTAATAAAATTAAACAAAAGAAAAATAGTCTATCATTTAAGTATTAAGAAATTAAGAGAGAGTGTGGGTCAGGTGGGTATAAACCTTTTTTTTTTTAATAGGGGTGTATATGTATTTTCATTAGAAAATTGGTAGATTTTTTTTTAATATATTAAATGGGTAAAAGACTTTATTTATTTATTAATAAAAGTGGGTATATATCTTTTTCTCCTAATCTATTACATCTAAAACAACGAGTGCGGTAAAACTGGCCAGTTTCCAACCGGTGCTCGGTTTCCATTTTGCTAGGTGTCCAACAAGCTTCAATAAAACGTGCTACGTGTTTGTGATGCGAACGAGGGTTTTTGGACCTAATAATACGTGCAAGATTATATGGCAAATAATTGTCCTACTTTTGCAACTAAAGTTAGTGGACAAGATTTTCCAAGATATATTCCAAGATTTGGCAAGATTCACAAGGAAGATCAAGATTATCATATATTTACTATTTTTATTTATTTTATAGGCTAGATTTCGTTTTTGTCCTTTAATTTTCGTTCTTTTTGTCTCTAGATTTACATATAGATTTAGGGTGAGATTTAGTCCTTTTTGGAGCAGATTCGGTCCTGTTTTTGTCCTATAAATACTTGGGACGTTTTTCTTTGTTTTTTAATCAGAAAAATAAAAAGAAAAAACCTCTTGACAACTTTGTCAAAACCTAATTGTTTCTTGCCAACCTGAGTTGGGGAAACAATTATTATCGTTCTTTGCGTATTATTTGTGTTTTGCGATCGCGGTTCTCATCAAATTGGTGCTTTCATTGAGAGTAGATGAGAATCGCGAAAGGAATACGAGCAATGGCGGGAACTCACAAGGAGAAGAAGAAGCGCAGTGCGGATTCTTCATCTAGAAGGAAGAGTGACGAGGATTCTTCGTCTGAAAATTTGATTCCCCAGAAACGGAGGAAATCAACCCTACCCGAAGTTAGATAGGGAAGATGTGAACGGGGGAGACCGGAGAAGGGGGCGGCCCAAATTAACCTACCCTATGTTCAACAGTTAGCAACCCAAATTCATGGTTAAGACGAGTGAACCAGTACTTTGCCTTGCGTGAAATACCACGGGAAGATAAGGTACATTACGCTATTCGTTATATGGAAAGAGATGTGACTATTTGGTTGCAATGGATTAACAAGTAAGAGAATGTTGACTGAAGTGCAGAGAGAAAATGATAGAGAGTGTCCAATTTGATTACCTCAAGCCTTGAAATTAAACTATTATAAATTGAATTCGTGCACCATGCAATTTAAGTGTATTTTTGTAAACTGCATATTTTATTAAAAATAAATTATACTCCTATTTTTTAACAATACACTTAAATTACACGATTGAACAAATTGCATATTTCACTAAAAACAAATTACATTTTTTTAAAATGCATTTGAATTACATGGGTACACCTATCTTACAAAAGATTTACATCTATTTTAAAATAAATACTCTTTGGCCTTATATTCCAAAAAAGTAAATTTCAGGTAAAACTTATTTATAATATAAATTGATATTATTACACTTATAATCTAATATCATAATACTTATCAATTGATATTATTATATTAATAAATTAATATTATAACATTTATGTGCACGTAAATATTAGGGCATGATTGGTATGAATGAATGGAATTGCGATTTAATGAAATGAATTAATGAATGGAATGAAGTTCTGAATGAAATTATATAGAAATGATCATTCTTATGATTGGTATGACCTAGGAATGAAATATAAGTATTGGTGAATCTGTTTTAAAATTATTATTATTAATTATACTTTAATATTAATATTATTATTGATTATTATATATATTTTTAATATATTATTATTTATATCTTTTTAATATATGTTGGTCCCGAAAAACCCGATTTAAAACTCGTAAAATCTCAATGGGAGGTGACTTTAAAATTATTGTGAATGTGTTATACAGATTTGCTAAAGTATGTATGACAGTTAATATAAAAGCAAATAAGAACACACATATTTTTATAGTGGTTCGGAGAACCCCTCCTACATCCACTCTTACCTTCATTGGACACTTCCTTAATCTAAAGGAAACCTTAGTTTTCGGCGTTAGGCAAACCACCAACAGATATTTAAGGAGCTCTCACTCAACTGGACTTATCTCCCTCACGGGGTCGCCTATAGATGTTTAATGAGTTCTCAATCTCGGGATTTATCTCCCTCACGAGATTGCCTACGGGACTTATCTCCCTCACAGGATTGCCTACGGGACTTATCTCCCTCATGGGATCGCCTAGTTAACTACCTCACTTAACCACTAATTCTTTCTCAAGAAAGGTTTGAGTTTGATGTTATTTCCAACTAGGTGAGATTTTCACTTATATTGTTTTAGCCTTTAAGCTAAGGTTGGAAAAATACCTCTAAGCTTAGGATATGTCATTTATGCTTAAATATAATGAAGAACACTCTTGGGTAAATTTAGATATTTAATGCTATGTGTTCTTGAATTGAGAAGCTTGAATATTTAGCTTTAATCTTCACTTTGCAGTATCCTCCATTATCTTCTTTTGAAGATAGTGTAATGTATTTATAGTGTGGATTTGAATATTACCGTTGGAGAGTAAATTAAAATTCATACTAATAGTCATCCAGCTTTTCACTGTTGCTTGTAGCTTTATATCACATCAATATATGTGTTGTCATCATCTCATTGACCAGCTTTTTGTGTGTCTAACGGATCAGATCAGCCCGCCAGATTACTGTTCAACTCTTCTGATTTCAGCTTGCCTGATTACTGTTCAGCTCTTCTGATTCTGGTTACCTGATTTCTGGTAGCCTGATTTTTGGTCGCCTGATTTCTGGTCTCCTGATTTCTGGTCGCTTGATTTCAGTTTTCTGATTTCAGCTCGCCTGATAAAAACAGCACAGCATCATCCTACATCAGCTCAACATCAGCACTGCATCAGCCTACATCAGCACTGCATCAGCTCTCGCCTGATCAGATCAGCACAACATCAACCTGCATCAGCACAACATCAACCTGCATCAACACAACATCAACACTGCATCAGCACTGCATCAACTTTTTCTTCACAAATCAGGATGTTTCTTCTTGTTCAACTCATCAGTCTCTTCTTGTTCTGATCAGCCCCGTCTTCTCTTGATGAGTTCCCCCTCAACTTGTTACATGTAAGAATACAACTAAGTCTAGAAACGCAAGCTTTCTATACAACTTAGATTGTCTTATTACAAGGTGTTTTGAGATAATAATCAAAACTAAAATTATCCCAACAATATATATTTTTTTAAATAATATTTTTTATAATTACAAAAATAATATTATTACTGTGTTTATTATAATAATATATAATTTTAGTAAACATATATATATGTATATTAATATGTTTTTAATTATTGTTGAAAGTATGAGTTAATAATAATGTTATATATTTTTTTAATATTTTTTATTATTAATAATATATTATTAAATAATAATATTTTTATTTTATTTTTATTAAAATATTATTAAGAATTCGCTTTAATTTACATTTTTCGAGATATAAAATTATTAATAAAAAAATTATATTATTTATATATTTTAATATTATTATATTTAATATGATTATTATTATTATTATTATTGGAGTTGGTTATTATTTTTATTTTTATTAAATAATTTTTTTACTAAAATAATTTTATTTATTATTGTTATTGTTGGGTAAAATGTAATATAATGAAATGAATGATAATGTTTTTTGTGGGAAAAAGTTTTATTCCTCAAATTGTGAAATACATAAACTCATGAAGTATATAAGGAATCACAATTCCTTTATTTTTTGGAAATTAAATGGGACGGAGGGAGTAAATAAATATTAAATTATTAGTACGAATTCATTTTAATACGGTGGAATATGTCATTCCAAAATAACCAATTTCTTCCATAAGAAAGAGGAAAAACTAATCTCATTGACTTTCCATTTGAATAACTTCAAGTCTTGTTTCATAAAAATTAAACTCCCATAAACTCTGAATCATCTCCCAACGCCTTCAACGTCTCCGGTGCCAAACAAACTTCAACGTCAATACCGCCGGCTACGGCCGCCGGAAACAGAGTCATTTTCCCGTCAAATTTCTGCCCTTTTCCACTCCTCACCGCAATCGGTTTACCCCACCCGAAATCATTTTCATACACATTATGGCGAGGCGAACTCGAGATGATTAAACCGACACTTCCTTTACGGTATAAAGTGTGGGTTTTCACCCAATCTTCCACGCCTTTAATCATTGCTTCTCTAGTTTGCTCTGCAACCAATTCATTGACCTTCTTCGCCGCGAAGCCTAATCCTTTCTGCAATGCTTCTGCCTCAGTAGTGGATGTTGCAGAAAGACTAACTGCATTCCCAAAATACCCTTCTGGTAAAGGGATTCGTGCTCTCGCACCCACCACCATCACGAGCCGAGTTTCTTGATCATCGTTTCTTCGCAATGAGTGAAGGAAACGCGTGATACTATGCCATAGATGAGCTGAGAGAGCTTGCAGAGATGATATTTTTCCTTCGGAATTGGCCTTTGATTTGAGTTCATCTAAACTTTCTCTGCTGAAATGGAAAACCCTCTCCAGCAACGGAGAAGAAACAGAGTTCTGCAAAACAGGGCTAATTCTATGTTAATTCACAATCTTTAGGTATAGTATCCAGGAGGTATCCAGAATTTCATCCTAAAGGGGGCGAAATTTTTAAGAGCTGGCAAAATTTTATTTCAAGGGAATGGGCGAAATGATAAAATTTTACTATTTTAAAATATAAATGTCGTCGCCAGATCCATCCCTAATAGTATCAATTTAATTACGATTTTTTGGAATTATAATAATTTATATAAAAAAGAAAAGCATAACCGTTGATGCTGTTGCAGGATTCAGCTGGCACGTTGGAAGACGGATGGGCCGATTGATATCGCCAGGAAACCAACGTTCGAAAACAGGGGATTTTGAAACGGTACCAAAGCCGCGCGATATTTCAGACCAAGAATTGAAGAAATGCCAGAAAGAAACCCCATCCACGACGCTATGATTAGCCGTGCAAGCAACGAAAAGGCCGTCTACGAGCTCCGTGACTTGCACCCCAAGTAAAGGCTTCGAAACGCCTTCAATATTCAGAATCCCATTAAGTGGGAAGAACAGAGAAACTATTTGAGGTATGTATATAGGTTCCAAGATGTCGGAAACAGAGACACCTTCGGTGACTGCGTGGACGAACTCAACTCCGGCGTTGTTGCAGTCGATGAAGAAACTCGTCGTGTCGTCGCCGTTGTGGGTGGCGCCGATGCGTCCGGAGAGTGGAGGGAAGAAGTCTAGTGTGCGTGAGAGTGAGTTTTTGAGGTGATGAATGATGGAATTTGCGGGTTTGTGAAATAGGATCCCTTTTTGGATAGGGTCAAGTAGGAGTAGCTGCAAATCCCATGGAGTAAGCTCCAATCTTGACATGGAGGTTTCATTGCTTGCCATTTTTACAAGACACGAAGATATTACATTCATTTTCGTCATCTTAATTATTGAAATGTGTTTCTAGAGGAAATTTTAGGGGTGAGAGGGGTGAGGGAGGGGTACTGAAATTGCAAGAATGTTGGTGTGGCTTACAAATTATATCATTAACCCTTTCTTATAATATATGGAGAAAGATAGAGTGGCACGCTGTGCAATTGATTCACAATTAATACGAAAAAATGATTAAGTATTTTTGTAGTTTAGTAATTTTGCTTTGTTTTGAAATTGGTCTGAATTGTTTTGACTTTTTTATTTTGGTCATGTAAGTTAGCAAAAATTTTGAAATTGATCCTTTAATCTGCTATAGCAGGTCACCAAACAGGTTACCGTCACTTATGTAATTATTTTATTTTTTTCCTTTAACTTAAAAATGTCACCTAGACTTTTTTAATCCCAACAATTTTGGGTTGTGATTTTTTTGTGTATTTTTTTAAGGAGAAATAGTGGTTTTCTGCGTATTTGGATTTGTTTTTGGATTTTTCGGTCAGTTTAGACCTAGTAAACTGACTTGATTTGCTTTATCTTTTAATATACAAATTGTTTTTAGGTCCGACTTAAAATCCGACCAAAATTATTAGAATAAATAAAGTTCAAGTAGCACTTCGAAATTAAAGTAAAAAGTAAAATAATTACACATGTAATAGATACCTGCTTGGTAACCTCCTGCAGCAGGTTAAAAGATCAATTTCAAAAAAATTAAAAACTTACATGACCAAAATCCAAAAGTAAAAATAATCAAATAAATTTCAAAATAATGCAAAATTACTGAACTACAAAAAACTTAATCCCATACAAATACAAGTAATGCTTTTCGATGAAATTCTAAAATCGTGTTTTAGAACACATTTGAAATAGTGATTAGCACTTTTCACATGGAGAAATTGTCACATGGACTTATGGAGATCGAGTTATGTATAATAGGTCCCATGTCGTGTTAAGTTTCTCTGCGTTGTTCAAAGAAATCATATGAATGAGATTTTCTTATAGATTTTCTGACTATTGGTTGAAATATTCAAAATGGTATAGTATTCCAATTGTACAAAAATTTATGTTGAAAAGACGCTCCCTGGACCTTTGCATTTTATTTTTAAAAAAAAATTATTTTCTGTATATCTAGTTTTGAAAATATAAAAAAATTTGATTAATGAAAAATAATTATCGTTACTGTATCGAAATTTCGATATATACTGAATTTTCAAACGGTATTGTTATATATACTACCCCACACAAAAATTTTGATACACTATTTCATACCGAAATTTTGGTATAACGACTGAAATACTGATTTATTGGGTATACCGAAATACAAATAATTTAGAGTATGCATGTCGTTACTATATTGAAATTTACGGTATATCAAAATTTTTGACATTTGTAGTATTTTTCGGTTTGACAAGTGTAGTATACTGAAATTTTTGATATTTTTCTCCACCCCTATGTATAATGGGGGACTTTCCTGTGAAATATTAATTCAAATGGGAAGGAGGTGAAATATTTTAAAAAAATTTACGCATAGACAAAACAGGAAAACTCGCTCCTAGTCTATATTACTATAAAGACAAATATGTATTATTGTAAGGATGTAATATGATTTGGGTCTTTACTTAAGGTAGTTGGTCACTAGTCAAAAGGAGAAAAAAAAAACAGAGAGGAAAGCGAATGAAAATAGAGAAAGTGTCATTTTGTTCATATAGTAACACACATTTTCTTTACATTAACACATTTATGTGTGTATAATAACACAATTTTCAATATATTACAAAATAATATGTGTACTGAAAAAACAAGTATGTATTATTTGTCCTTACAATAATACATACATGTACTTATACTAACTCATGTTTGCTCTTATAGTAACACAGGTCTCGGAGCGAGTTTTTATGTTTTGCCTTTACGCGAATTTTATAAAAAAAATTATGTTTGACCCACTTTGACCTACACAGGATCCACAAATTTCTCCATCTATGTTAATGTGCTTCTCCTTCTGACCCATGAGTTATGTTTCAAAGATTCTTATTTATAGTAACACATACATATACATACAGTATTACATGTTTGTCCTTTTAATAATACAGATTTCGGAGCGAGTTTTGTTGTTTTGTCTTTGAGCCAATTTTATTGAAAAATCTATTTGACCCTGTTGCACCTGCACAAGATCAACAATTTTTTTTTATAACTCGGTATCCGGCCCAAATATCAACAAATCTGGGGGACTAGAAACCATCGTCCACTAGCAGGGGGCCCACTTCAAGCCAAAGCAAAGTTGTGTATGGACTGACCCATCTCAAGAGTTGATTACACCTAAAGAGTTTCGAACATGAGACCTATAGAGGAGCATACTCTTAAGTCTCAAGCCTACACCACTTGACCAACCATTGGGATCATATTTATGAGCTTCTCATTTTGACCTGCGGGTCTTATTTCACGAATTCTAGATCCGCAAAATATTTTATATATAAGTTTTGCCATGTACAATCAAATATAAGGGCATGTTTGTTTTGGATTTTAAGTGACTTTTAAAAACAGGTTTTTGAAATCCAAGGGTTTTTGAAATTTAGGGGATATTAAAATCTGTGTTTGTTTTGGATTTGGAGTAGGGTAGGATTTAACTAAAGGTTATTGCACTTTTGGTCCCATAGGAACGCATCTCTTTTAAAATAGTCCAAACTTTCTAGAAGTGGTCCCATATCTTTTTATTGTTGCAAAAGTAACCCTATAAGGCAACAAAATTGAAAAATAAGTTCACACGACGTTAAAGACTAACATATGTATGTCACCTTATTGTTAAGTCATAGGACTAATTGCAAAAGTGGTCCCAAAGGAATAGAGTTATTGTAAAAGCGGTGAATTTTTTGCTCTTTTGGTCCCATAAGACACATATTATTTTGAAAATGGTCCCAACACTTGCAGACTTAGTCTCATACACATTTGTACTTGCAACCTTAGTCTCATCGTGACGGAAACGGTTAAATGTGCTTGCAAATTAGGTCACAAACGTTATGCAACATAATTAATACACAGTTAACCACTTAACCAACTTATACCACTTGCACAATTGGTCCCACATGTTAATAAAATCGAAATTAACTAACACATATTAATTTCGGCACCAAAATTAACTAATCCTCACAATCTCATGAATTTTAGCAGCAAACTATTTGAAAAAGTGGTCCCATATGAATTAAAAGGTGCAAAAAAACCTGATTTTTCCCACCATATCAACATCAACACAAAATATATAAACCACATTGAACACAAACTATCATTTTCCAACACAATTTAATCATTTTAATTATAGAATTTCTATATATCACACTTACAATGCCGACAAATATCAAATTTATCAAAATTTCAGGATGATATGATTTTGTACTTAATAATTTTGGCATGACAAATTATCACATATTACTGAAAAAATATTATTTAAAGTAAAAAAAACTACTCCATCCATCGACACTGGATTTCCCATTTACTGCTTGCACAATATTTAATGTAAGAATTATTTATTAATTTTTATGGGATAAAGTGATATTTAATAGAGGGTATTTGTTGGTCCCAAGTAACGAGTCTCACACGTGTATGGGGGGCGGGGAATACACGTGTACTATTTTTCAAACTTTTAAAACCTTTAATCTGTGAGTCAGATATAATGAGTTTAAGCACTGAGAAACACAATCGCCCTGAGTCCAAATCTTCTGAGATAAGTTCTTTGAGTAGCTTTCAATCCTACAAATAAGCTCAACTGACTTAGAGTGCGGGTGTCTAGAATAGCTTTGCACATATAACTATCTTACTGAATGCTCAGGGGAGTTGTTCAGTTTGGTAGCTATCTATACCAGTTATGAAGGTGCGGAAAGTGTAGGCCCTAAGTTTATACTTGTTTTACTTACTGAAAATGTTTTTTTTCTTAGCTCATAAAACTGTGATTAAGGTAGTGATTCAGTTAATGCAATACTCAGTGATTTGGTACCAAATTGAATGAAAAGCCTTTGAATGCTCTCAGTGAAAATATGAAATATGAAATGCAGTACAGAAAGCAAACAACACAAGTATTTATAGTGGTTCAGAGACTCAATCTCCTACGTCCAGAGACTCAATCTCCTACATTCATTTTCTCTGATCCTCAGGGAAATTCCTTCAACACTAGAATCCGCTTGATTTATAGTACCAAGGTGTACTGAACAATTCAACCTCTCTTAGGTGATTTGTTCCATAGGAACTACTTCCTAAGTCCTAGTACTTAAAACTACTACTACTACTACTAGCTTTCAGACTAAACAACCTTCAGCTTACTAACTTCAACTCTCAACAACACAAACTTTACCAACTTCCTAACACTAGGGTTTGGGGTTTAGTTTGGTTCCAACTAGGTTGGGATATCATTTACAAGTTGAATAGTAACAAATATAGGATATATCTTACTAAGTTGAGATATCTTACCGATTATTACTAGCTTGAATTAACCTACGTGAATTCATATAATAATCAATCCATCAACAACATGCAAACAATTATTCACGTAAGAGATCCTAGCATGCGAAATTTCTAGGAGTTTACATAAACATACTCGTTGGAGAGACAATCTGAGACAGGCAGGATCGGGTATCTAGCTACCAACCAAAAGTCTTTCTCAAGTATTCCCAAGTCCTTGCTCAACAACCTTGGTAGAAGGTTCTCCAATGAACAATTATAAAACAAAGGAGAAATAAATAATTTGTTGCACCACCTTTGTGGATTTCTAATTTTTCCAACTCACAGAATTGTGTTGGGGATGAAAAATTCATCCCCTATTTATAATAGAGGGGTTGGTCAAAATTTTGGGCTCATAATTTATGAGATATTCTTGTATTCCAAGAATACATATCTTTTTTTCCATAAAATATTTTCAAGAAAATCAAGAAAAACTTTTCTTCCTTCTTATTCCCCTAATTTTCGAAATATACAATTAAAGAGGCCAAGTGGGAGATTTCTTGAATTTATGGGATAATCTTTTATTCCAAGAGTACTTATCTCCTTTCCATAAAATCTTTTCAAGAAAATCCTTCTCCCTCTTTTCTTTAATAATTTCCAAAAAAAATAAGGAAAAATAGCAACAAAATATTTAATTTATTTTATACACCTTTTCATTTAATGGACTTTAATTGGGCTACTTGAGGGGCCTTTAGGAGAATTAAGATGGACCTCCCAATGGGTTTCTGAATTCCAATATTGAGCCACAATATAATTCAGCCCATTAATATTAATTAATTCCACTATATAATTAATATTGCACTATCCATCTCAACCTATATTACGGTAATATGGCTCCTGATTATTATTTCAGTGTTTAAGATTATTTTTTCCATTAATTAATTAAGCCACTGAAAAGCTTTATATTAATTAATATCATTATCCTTGGAGTAAGGACAACTCAACATTATTATCCAAACCGGAAAATTAATTCCACTTGTAAGATTTGGTATGATAAAGGTTCTGAGCCCACCAAGGGGACTAATCATGCAAGACTCTCCAAGCACACGATTCTCTGTATTAATTCAGCAACTGTCATGTAATTAATATTATTGCCCAAGATATAGGGTATTGAAGTCGCAGTGATTCTCTTCCCATTATAAGTCAAAGCAATAATTACTAATCGCACACAGTCCTTATTAAGTGACAGAGATTAAGAAATCAACAACCACTGAGGTCTAACTCTTCATCCCATAAGTCAGTGCGAATGAGTTTATCCTCTCTGTAGGTCCACTTCAGCGCATCAAATGCACTAGTGTAATCTCTCGGTCAAGACAAGCCAATCTGATCCTTACACATCAACTTCTACCAATAGATTGTTCAGATCTATCTAAGTTGTGAAACACGCACTTGTTTACAAGGGAGTGTTAACGTGGTCTTCTTTTTTTTTTTTTTTTGATCGGGCAAAGTTAGATGTTAGTTGTTAGTAGTTAATACACCAAGCACCCAAATACTCCATGAAATCGCCAATCCACCTTATAACTCCCATAACTCCAATTTGTTCCCAGAGGGAATCGAACCTGAGTCTCCCACTCAAATGAGGAGCCCAGTGGCCAGGTGGGCTAAGCCACCTGGTTTTAACGTGCTCTTCTGTGATCTGGTATCACCACGTTAACTACAATGTAACACGTGTTATTCTACGAACGGTTTGCAATAAATATATATAACATTCAATCATATTTAAAGCAACAGTGATAAATAATTTATTTCAGTAAATAAGTTTTTAATACATAGGTTATACAAAGTAAAAGCATACTTTCACATATAACCCCAACAATCTCCCACTTATACTCAAAGTATGCTTTTAAGTATACCACAACATATCTAATGTTTTGCTACGTGACATATTATGTCACCTACACCAACCTAATAACATTTCTCCCATTTATACTCAAAGCAGATTGACAACGCACTTGACACCCATTCCTTCCACATGTCTCTCGAATGTAAACTGAGGTAGACCTTTTGTGAATGGATCGCCTAGGTTGTCCTCTAATGCGATCTTTGCCACCTCTATATCTCCTCTTTTAACGATTTCTCGTATAAGATGGTATTTCCTTACAATGTGTTTGCTAGCCTTGTGGGCTTTCGGTTCTATTGAATTTTCAACTGCTCCGACATTATCACAGAATATCGTGATAGTGTTGGGCAAATTCAGAACTACTTCCAAGTCCACTAAGAAGTTCTTGAGCCACACCGCTTCTTTCGCTGCTTCACAAACAACTACATATTCAGCTTCCTAGGTAAAATCTGCGATGCATTTCTGCTTAACGCTTCTCCATGTTACAGCTCCTCCTCCCAGACAAAACAGACTACCTGAGGTAGATTTTCTGGAATCTATGTCCGATTGGAAATCTGAGTCCGTGTATCCCACCAGAAATAAACTGTCTAACTAATAAACCAGCATTCTATCCCGAGTTCTCTTCAGTGACTTCAGAATATTTTTAACAGCAGTCCAATGTTGATTTCCCAAGTTACTTTGATATCTTGCAACCATGCCTACGGCGTAGCAGATATCCGGCCTCGTACACAGCATTGCATACATAAGGCTTCCTACTGCCGACGCATAAGGATGTTAGAGTTAGTGTCCTAGAGACAATCTATTGTAAGGACATAATACACAATGATATTAAGTTTGATTTAATATTATAGTTCACTTAATATTAATGTATGACAATACACTTGTTTGAATATTATGTTTGATTGTTTGCATTTATTCATGCAAGTGTTCCCATGAGTCATTGCTGTCATTGTGGTTGTGAGAACTTAGATGACTTAAGCATGATTCTCAAATAGCCCAGATCAAGGATCATCAAGAATGGGATATTGATGATGCAATGGAGATTGGTGTGCGATCTGCATCATACTCTTAGAGAGTGTAGTAAGATCTCACTTACTACGAGATACTAGGTATCTCATGATGGATGCACAAATACCTTAGAGGGTATTGGTATACCCATCCGAGAAACCGTTTGATGTATTTCCACTATATGTGTCTACGGGTGTCTCGGTTAGTGGGAGCGACACGATACTCCTTTGACTTGAGGTCAATACGCACGGCATGTGTGGAGTGATGAACTTTGACCATGACCAACACTTGCACCCTTCCATGGGTAGATACGGCTTGGATTGGGTTCATCACGCAGTGCATGTGCCTGGTAGTTGAGTTAAGAATAAGATTCATTCCTCAAAGTGGATTTAGAGAGAATACTCATCTTCTCATCATAATTGGATCAAAGTCATCGGTCGATGCACGTCAACTTAGACTTTGTGGTTAAGTGTGACATACATGATCAATTAGTTATTTGAGATAAATTGATTAAGTTATTTGAATAGACACTTTGTTGGTCCCTGAAAAAACCCATTAAATGCGGAAAAATCAAGTAATGCATATAAAACAGGGATGAAGGAATGGTGATTCCAAAACAGGGGTGAAGGAATGGTGATTCCAATTTTTTGCTTTTAAGTCTATGATGTGTTTTGCTTATAATTGAATGCATATGACAAGATAAGAATGTAAAGCAATAAAGAACACAACAAAGTATAGTGGTTCGGAGACTCAAGCTCCTACATCCACTCTCCCTGTTCCTAGGGAAATTCCTTCAAACGGGACTTATCACCCTCCACAGGATTGTCTACAGATATTTACCGAGCTCTCACTCAAACTGGACTTATCACCCTCTCGGGCTCGCCTCGGGACTTATCACCCTCCACGGGATTGCCTACAGATGTTTACCGAGTTCACACTCCAACGGGACATATCACCCTCCCGGGCTCGCCTCGGGACTTATCACCCTCCACGGGATTGCCTAACAAATACCTCACTTCACCATTAGTTATCTCTTACGAGAATGGGGTTTGGATTTGGTGTTGTCTCCAACTATGGTGAGATTTTCCCTTACATTTGTTTAGCCTCAATGCTAAGGATGGGAAAATCTCTCTAAGCTTAGGATATTACATTTGTGCTTAGATCTAGGGTAGAACACTCTTTGAATATATTTGTATATCTACAGACTTGTGTTCTATGTTGGGAATGCTTGAGTATTTGGCTCTAGGCTCTGTAGCATCTTTATCCACATTCTCCACACTTAATTTGATGGAAGATCTTGTATTTATAGTGTGGATTTGAATGTTACCGTTGGAGAGAATCACATTCAAATCCATACTATTCTGTAAGTTCTGCAGCTTTTTCAGGCTGGTTGTCTTCCTCTCATTGGTCCACGTCAGCTGAATCTAACGGCTATATTCTTCAGGATCTTCTGAGTCTTCAGGGTTCTCTGAGTCTTCAGGATTCTTCTGAGTCTTCAGGAGTCTTCTGAGTCTCAGGATACTTTTACTCAGGATTCTTTGATTCAGCAGACTTCTCTTCAGCGGACCTTGTCTGATCAGGCATACTGACACTCAGGCTAACTAAGTTCAGCTCTTCTGACTTCAGACATCCTGACCCTTAGGTCACTTTTACTCACTGACCCTCAGGTCACTTGACTCAGGCTATCTGATTTCTTCTTGCCTGATCTGATCAGCTCGCCTGATCAGATCAGCACATCTTCAGGTCAACATATCAGGATAACATCAGGTCAGCTGCATCAGTTAGCACATCTGATGTCAATCACGTCTGATCTTGATCAGTCTCATCTGCTCCTCTTCTGATCAGCAACCTTCTCTTCTGATCTTCTGGTCAGTTTCTTTCTGATCAACTTGTCTGCTCTTCTGATCATCCTGTCTGCTCTTCTGATCATCTTGATTTGTTCTGGTTATCTGATCAGGTCTTCTGATCAGGTCATCTGGTTCTTCTGATCAGCTGGCTTAGCTTTTCTTCTCTTCTGTATTTTGCTCAGCTCATCAGTTATCTCCGGAACTCATCTTACTTATCCGATCACGATCAGTCTCGTCTGCAGCCTCGTTTGATCTTGATCATCTATGTCTGATTCCATGAGTTCCCCCTCAACTTGCTCTTTCGTTCCCCCTCAACTTGTTATCTGTAAATTAGCTTGAATAACACAAGTTGATAATGTTTTGGCATAATTCATTAAAACTAAAATATCCCAACACACTTCATCATGTTCAACGCTTAATCGAGTATTCGTGAATGAAAAGAGGAAATCTTAATAGCCCATGTTTCAGTTACAGGTAGTTGCACATTTCTCGCAATGTACCTCATATATTGAGAATGTCTGATTTATTTTCTAGGGTTCAATTAAGACCGTTAGTTTGACTAATCGCTCGATATATGAGGTCTTGTGGGTCACACAACAAGTAGTTCCCTTTTACGGATTATAGTTGGTTGATTAAATGTTAAATTGGATTTAATATTTAATTTATGGAGAATTAATTAATAATAGATTAATTTGGAATTAATTATTATTAATATTTAATTAAATTGGATTTAATTAAATAAGAATTCCCAATAATAATATATGGAATATTATTGTAGGATTTAATATATATGTAATCAAATCTGTAGAGATTTGATATACATGGGAATTAAATCCGTGGAGATTTTATATGTGGGAAATAAATCTTAGAGATTTGTTTAAATAAAGATTAGGGATTTTATTTCCCAATCGGGTTAGCTTCAGATTTAAGCTGAACATTTCCTATATATACAAGCTCTTGAGAATTCACAAATAACGTTAAGTCATATTTCTCCATAAAATCTAGAATAGGAATTTTCCTAGGAAATTCCATCTAAGATTCAACGCTGACAAATCTGTGCAAGTCCGTGAACGGGGATTATGTGGATACCATAGTAGAGAAATATGCGTACTATTTACTGTAAGATTTCTCTTTATGTTTATATGTATTCAATTAAGTGATTACGTGTTCGTTGTTGGTGAACTATTTATTTCCGCTGCCCATGTATTACGTGTTTACGCGCCTCTAAATTCCAACAAAGGAATGCCTCTCATGTCATCTATCTTCTTTTGTGTCTTTGGGCACATATCTTTGGATAGATGGATTCCATGTCTGAAAGGTATAAAACCTTTCTTGGAATCCTGCATGCTGAAATGCTTCAAAACTGTATCTATGTATGAAGTTTGCGATAAGCCTATCATCCTTCTCTTGCGATCTCGAGTGATCTTGATCCCAAGGATGTGCCCGGCTTCCCCTAAGTCCTTAATATCAAACTGTTTTGACAACCATAGCCTCATGTCTAACAAAACCTTTACATCATTTCCGATGAGCAAGATATCGTCTACGTATAGTACTAAGAATACCAAGGCAGCTCCATCATACTTCTTATACACACAACTCTCGAACTCGTTTTGATCAAACCCATAAGATTTAATTACCTGATCAAAACATTGGTTCCAAGCACGAGATGCTTGCTTCAGTCCATAAATGGACTTCTTTAGCTTGCAAACAAGATGTTGTTGGCCTTTCGCAATAAAACCATCGGGCTGTTGCATATAGATTTCCTCGTTAAGACTTCCGTTTAGGAAAGCTGTCTTGACATCCATTTGCCAGATCTCAAAATCTAAATGTGCAGCTATTGCCAAGAGAATACAGATGGACTTAAGCATGGCTACGGGCGAAAAGGTTTCTTCATAATCGATACCCTCTTTCTGAGTGTATCCCTTTGCCACTAGCCTAGCTTTAAAGGTTTCTACCTTCCCGTCCGGTCCACTTTTCCTCTTGTAAAACCACTTGCATCCAATGGGTTTACCCCACTGGGTGGTTCAACTAGCTCCCACACTCAATTATGGTCCATTGAGCCCATCTCGACTTCCATTGCAGTTTGCCAGGATTTTGAATCCTTGTCTTGGACCGCCTCTTTATAGGACCAGGGGTCTGTTTCACTATCCCCGGGGATCAAATCTAAAGATTCTCCTATCCCCATGAATCTCTTAGGTTGTCGGACAACCCTTCCCCTACGACAAGGTTCCTGTTGTGTCGGTGTGACGCTTGGTATATCAACTTGTACAGTTGGTATAGGAGTTTGCCCTCTTAATTCATCTAAGGTAATCTCACTTTTGGACTTTCTATTGTTCATATAGTCTTCTTCCAAGAATCTAAAGTGTGTACTGATTACAACCTTTTGGTCTTCGGGACCATAGAACATGCACCCCTTCGTTCCCATGGGATACCCTATAAACAACCTTAACTCTGAACGTGCGTCCAACTTACCAGCTTCCTTGTCTAGCACGTATGGCGGACACCCCTAGATTCTCAAGTGTCTCAGACGGGGCTTGCGTCCGGTCCACAACTCTCTCCAGGTTTTGGGAACTGATTTGGATGACACTGTTGGAATTTATAGACACGTAATTCACGTAAAACATACACAGCAGAGTAAACAGTTCACCAAACAACGAACACGTAATTGCATAATTGATTGACAAGAAACGTAAATAATACTTACAAGAATTCGTAACAGGATTTGAGATAGGATTCTTCAACTATGGTATCCACATAATAATTGCTTACAGATCTACAGTATTCTGTCAGCCTTGAACCACGAGATGGATTTGCTAGGAAAATCCTAAATCTAGGTTTTATGGAGAAGTAATACTTTTGTATTATCTTGTGTATTTAGGATTTCCCATGAACTAGTATATATAGTGGAGACCCGACTTAATTCTTAAGCAGGCCCAAAACAAGAAATAAATCTGTAGGGATTTAATTTCCATATAGACAAAGTCCCGTATTAGAAATAAATCTGTAGAGACTTTATTTCCCTATATATAAAATCCTACAATAATATTCCATATATATTATTGTTGGGAAATCTTATTTAATTAAATCTAATTTAATTAAATAACTTTAATTTATTCCAAATATACTAATTAATAATAATTAATTCTAAATTAATATACTATTAATTTCTCCATAAATTAAATATCCATATTTAATCACCAGCTCTAATCTATAAATAATTGTTACTTGTTGTATGACCCATAGGCCCTCGTATACTGAGTGGTTAGTCAAACTAACGGTCTTAATTGAACCCTAGACAATAAATCAGACAATCTCAATATACGAGGTACGTTGCGAAGAATCTGCAACTACCTGCAGTATGTGGGCTATCGTGATATCTTCCTTTCATTCACGAATACTCGATTAAGTCTTGAACTTGATGAAGTGTCTATTCAAATAACGTAATCATATTATCTCTAATCACTAATCGATCAAGTAAACCACACTTAGCCACAAAGTCTAAGCTGATGCGCATCGACCGACGACATAGATCTAATTATGACGAGAAGACGAGTATTCTCTCTAAATCCACATTGAGGAATGAATTATATTCTTGGCACAAACCCCTTTCCCAGAAAAGGTCTTGTTGGTCATTTTATCCTGAAGACAAGATTCACAACTTCCATAAGACTCTAAGTCGAATGGGGTTAAGTAGTCCAACTTTCTTAACCTTGCAATTCTTTTCTCGTTTGCATGACCAAGTCTACAATGCCACAAGTAAGTTGGGTTTTCACGATTACTAAGCTTGAGTCTTTTGTTTTGTGTATTAAGAATATCATGTCCACTATGTAACAAATATAAACCATTCGATAAAGGAGCATTTCGATAAACATCACCATTAAGCGAAAAATAACAATTATTATTTGCAAAACGGAAGGAAAACCCTTCAATGTCTAACATTGGAATAGAAATAATGTTACAAGTATCTTCCAATCATTCACGAATGCTCGATTAGTATTGAACATGATGAAGTGTCTATTCAAATAACTTAATCAAATTATCTCTAATCACTAATTCATCATGTATGTCACACTTAGACACAAAGTCTAAGTTGACGTGCATCGGCCGATGACTTAGATCCAATTATGATGAGAAGATAAGTATTCTCTCTAAATCCACTTTGAGGAATGAATCTTATTCATAGCTCAACTACCACGCACATGCACTTCATTATGGACCCAATCCAAACCATATCTACCCATGGAAGGGTGCAAGCGTTGGTCATGGTCAAAGTTCATCACTCCACATGTCGTGCCTATTGACCTCGAGTCAAAGGAGTATCACATTGCTCCCACTAATCGAGATACCCGTAGACACATATAGTGGAACTACATCATACAGTTTCTCGGATGGGTATACCAATACCCTCTAAGGTATCTGTGCATCCATCATGAGATACCTAGTATCTCGTAGTAAATGAGATCTTACTACACTCTCTAAGAGTATGATACAAATCGCACACTAATCTCAATTGCATCATCAATATCCCATTCTTGATGATCCTTGATCGGGGCCATTCGAGAATCATGCTTAAGTCATCTGAGTTCTCACAACCTCAATGACAAAAATGGCTCATGGGAACACATATAAGAACAAATGCAAACAATCAAACATAATATTCGAACAAGTGTAATGCCATACATTTAATATTAAACAAACAATAATATTAAACCAATACTGAATATTATCTTAGCATTATGTCCTTACAAATGATTGTCTTTAGGACACTAACACTAACAATCTCCCACTTGAACTAGAGTCAATCACCTACATGTCTAACCCCTAGACCATTAAAATGTCTAATGTGTACATGAACACTCAAAGTCTTGGTGAAATGATCCGCTAAATTGTCTTCTGTGGGGACTCGTTCTAACTCTATTTCTCCTCTAGAAATTATCTCTCATATCAAGTGATAACGTCACGGTACATGCTTGTTTTTGTTATTGGATCTCGGTTCCTTAGCTTGCGCAACCGTACCAGTGTTGTCACAATACAACTTTACTGGACTGCTGGCACTCGGAACTACCCCTAGTTCACTTAAGAACTATTTTATCCATACAACTTCTTTGGCAGCTTCTGCCGCAACAATGTACTCAGCTTCGGTTGTTGAGTCCGCGTTTGTCTCTTGTTTGGAACTATTCTAACTAATCGGCCCACCATTGAGAACGAAAACATAACTTGACTGTGATTTGTAATCATACGAACAGGCGATAAAAGACAATTAAAGGAAGTGAGGTGTGTTTATCTAATAAGCATACCCCCAAAATCACAAGTATATGAGTGGTGCGGTTCGGTCAACACGATTAGCCGCACCCAGTTTTAAATTTTAAAAAAAATTAATTTATTTAAAACCAATTCAATTAGCAATTAATTCAAGAGCCTGAAGCTCTGATACAACTGTTGGAATATAGAGACACGTAAACACGTAATACATGTGCAGCGGAAATAAATAGTTCACCAACAACGAACATGTAATTACATAATCGAATACATATAAACATAAAGAGAAACCTTACAGTAATTCGTATGTAGTTTTCTTTACTACGGTATCCACATAATCCCCTTGCTCAGATTTGCGCAAATTCGCCAGTGTTGAATCCCGAGATGAATTTACTAGGAAAATTCTAACTCTAGATTTTATGGAGAAATTAGGTTTTCTCTTGTGTTTAATGAATCCCCAGGATGTCATATATATAGGGGAAGCCCAGCTTAAAGATTAAACAATCTTTATTAGGAAGATTATTTCCTAATCTTGCAAATCATATCTTCTAGATATGATTTCCCTAAATATAATTTCCTACAATAATATTTCATATATTATTTGGGATTCATATTTAATTAAATTTAATTTAATTAAACAGTAATAACAATTAATTTCAAATTAATATATTATTAATTAATTCTTCATAAATTAAATATTAATTCCAATTTAATACTTAATCAACCAACTTTAATCTGATTAGGGAATTACTTGTTGTGTGACCCATAGCCCTTCATATATCAAGCGATTAGTCAAAGTAAAAGTCTTAATTGAACCCTAGACAATAAATCAAACATTCTCAATATATGAGGTACGTTGCGAGAAACGTGCAACAACCTGTAATTGAAATATGGACTATTGCGATATCTTCGTTTCATTCACGAATACTCGATTAGTCTTGAACATGATGAAGTGTCTATTCAAATAACTTAATCATATTATCTCTAATCACTAATTGATCATGTATGTCACACTTAGCCACAAAGTCTAAGTTGATGTGCATCGGCCGATGACTTAGATCCAATTATGATGAGAAGATGAGTATTATCTCTAAATCACACTTTTAGGAATGAATCTTATTCTTGGCTCAACTACCACGCACATGCACTTCATGATGAACCCAATCCAAGACATATCTACCCATGAAAGGGTGCAAGTGTCGGTTATGGTCAAAGTTCATCACTCCACACATGTCATGCGTATTGACCTCTGTTGGGGAATGAGTTGCACAGATCTATTCGGGGTGAATATTTAAATACAAATTTAATTCATTAATTATTACTAGCATGAATTAATCCTATATTAATTCAAATAATAATTGCAACAACATATCATGCATATAAAAAGCCACATAAAACCTACGTATGCGGAATCTACGGGTTTACGTGAACGTACCTCTCGGGATGGCAGTGGCTTTGGTCGGACGGACTAACCAAAAGGACTTCCCAAGTATTCCCTTAGCCCTTGCTCGACAATCCGGTGGAAGGATACTCGCGAACAATTAACAAAAGGAAAAAATAAACTTTGTTGCACCACTTATGTGGATTTGCTAATATTTCCAGCACATGGAATTGCACTTGAGAATGAACTAATCATCCCCTATTTATAAGAGGGAGGGTGGTCGAAAATTTAGTGATATTTCAATGTGGGAAAAGACTTTTCTTGGTCACCAAGAAATCTTGAATATATCCCATATATTCTTTTTCCCATAATTAAAATATTCCACAAAATTCCATCTCCTCTATTATGGACAAAATTTCAAAATATTTAAGCAAGAAATCAAGATTTGGATCTTCTTGAATTTATGAGATATTCTTGTATTTCAAGAAATACATATCTTCCATAATATCTTATCAAGAAAATCTTTCTTGCCCACTATATTTCCAAAATTTTCGAAAATTCACTCATGAATAACCAAGTGGGAGATTTCTTGAATTTAATGAGATAATCTTGTATTCCAAGAATACATATCTTCATTCCATAACAAAATTCAAAGAAAATCTTTCTCCCTCTTTTATCCATAATTTTCGAATTAATTAGAGAAATATTAAGCAACAATATTTATTTTATTTTAATCACCTTTTAAGTTATTGGACTATATGTTGGGCTACTCAGGGGGCCTTTAGGAGAATTAAGATTGGACCTTCTAATGGATCTTGAATATCTAATATTGAGCCACAATATAATTCAAGCCCATAAATATTAATTAATCCCACTACATAATTAATATTGCACCATCCATCTTAACCCATATTACAGTCAATATGGCTCCCAGTCATTATTTCCCGTGTTTAAGATTATCTAGCCCATTAATTAATTTAAGCCACTGAAATAGCTTTCCGTTAATTAATATCTTTTGTCCTTGGTCGAGGAACGGTTCAACATTATTATCCATACCGGAAACTAATTCCACTTGCAAGATTTGGTATGATAAAACTTATGAACCTCCCAAGGGGGCAAATCAAGCAAGCGTACTTGCACACGATTCTTCGTATTAAATCTTAGCAATCATATGTGACCAATAATATTGCCCAAGATAAAAAGTATTGAATCTCTCTGATTCGCTACCCATGATAAGTCAAAGCAATAGTTACCAATCCCACGTGAGGTCTAATTCTTCCTTGTTCAGTTCTGAAGAATTTATCCTCCTGTAGGTCCTATTCAGCGCATCAGTCATGCACTAGTGTAATCTCTTGGTCAAGACAAACCAATCTGAGCCTTACACCTCAACCTTTCGCGATGGTTGTTCATTTCCATCTAGGTCGTGAATGGCGTACTTTTAGTAACAAGGGACTGTTAATTTAATCTTCTGTGATCTGGTATCACTAAATTAACTACAGTGTAACACGTACGAATTATTGAACAGTTATGCAGTAAATATATATAACATTCAATCATATTTAAAGCATCAGTGATAAACAATTTATTTCAGTAAATAAGTCTGAAAATTCAGTTTTGATTATACAAAGTAAAAAGCATACTTTTCAGTATAATCCCAACAACCTCATGTCAGAGTATCACATCGCTCCCACTAACTGAGACACCCGTAGATACATATAGTGGAACTACATCAAACGATTTCTCGGATGGGTATACCAATACCCTCTAAGGTATCTGTGCATCCATCATGAGATACCTAGTATCTCGTAGTAAGTGAGATCTTAGTACACTCTCTAAGAGTATGATGCAGATCACACATTAATCTCAATTGCATCATCAATATCTCATTCTTGATGATCCTTGATCTGGGCCATTTGAGAATAATACTTAAGTCATCTGAGTTCTCACAACCTCAATGACAGCAATGACTCATGGGAACACAGATAAAAATAAATGCAAACAGTCAAACATAATATTTGAACAAGTGTAATGCCATACATTTAATATTAAACAAACAATAATATTAAACCAATACTGAATATTATCTTAGTATTATGTCCTTACAAAAGATTGTCTCTAGGACACTAACACTAACAGTTGGCAATCTCTGAGTGGCTCTAAACTTCAGTGATCAGAGACAAGAAAAATGGCTACTTAAAGGTCAACTTTACTAAGTATGAGACAACCTTAAAGACTTCGAGTGATTGTCATTTAGTTTACATTCCTTTTGTCTGCATGATCCTTAGTCATAAAATTTATTACCAATAAATATTCAGGATTTTTGACATAGTCCTTCTGACTTCAGCGGGATAGACTTCAGATCTTCAGGTCTTCAAATCTTTAGATTTTCAAGTCTTTAGGTCTTTAAGTCTTCAGGTCTTTAAGTCTTCAGGTCTTCATTCAGTGAGTTCCCCCTCAATGTATGACCGCTTCAGTGAATTAAATAAAACCTATACTATCCTGAACTAAATTTGCTGACTATACATGGTGCAGATTCTCCTGAACAACTTAACCTATATGAAACTTGAATTGTCTATCAAGATATTCTGATACATGTCATACTCAGGAGTTTTATGATCTAATCAAAATCTTCTTATTAAATTCATCTCCCAACAGTATTGCAGACATCTCTACTTTATTATTAAAGTAGATGAGATAATAAATTGGTTTTTAGTGTGATAAAGTAATGACATAAGATATAATTTTTGAGATGTTGGGAAGAATTAGTTGTAAAAAATAATGTTGCTTTATTGTCATTTATGGAAGGAAAAATAAGTATGAGATGGACCATAACGGAAAATGAGAAATCGAGAATGGGATGGAGGGAGTATTTTTTAATTAAAAAATTATAATTATTTTTATTATTTAATCAAATTGTATTTATTAATCAGAATAATGTAACAAGAAAAAATATTAGAAAAAGTAAAAAAAAAAATAGAATAATCACTCTACATTATATTTAATAAAACAAAAAATAATAGAAAATTTTAAAAATTAGAATATTTTACTATACGTTTTCTCTAATAAAATATAAGAAAAATAAAATAAAATTTTGTGGCATTTGTTTTTTAAAATTTAATACAAAAATAAATAATTCTAATTTTATGCCAATTTTTTTTTAATTTATAATTATTTTTAGTAATTTTATCAATTAAGGACTTAAAATATATTAAATCTATCAATTAGGGCCACATATATATATATATATATATATATATATATATATATATATACACACATTCAACATGGAATAATCCGTTCTAGGTTATTCTACCTCTTGAGTGATACATCAGGGCTACATTATAATATCAAGAGAACTCCTTCTGATATTTTCATTGATAATAAAAATAATGTTATTAAAAATAATAATTATCTTAAAATTCTTAAAATGAAGATTAGAGTTTTGGAAGAATGAATTCTATGGATTGAAGCCTCAATTAGAAGAAATGAAGGATGGTTTAATAATGGTCAACAATTGACAGGATTTAAGGAGACTCTTATGCTCCTGAAAATGCAAGCTTTTTTTATGGCGATATAAAGAAGATTTTGACTTAGCACATGTAGGTCCCGAACGGGTTTTGTGAGGGCAGAAGTCTAGAGGGGAGGGGTGAATAGACTTCTGAAAACTTTTCGTGCAGATCAGGTGTGATTGCAATTTGCCTGATCAGAGTGCTAGTGAGTCAGTTTGGACTGATGTTCAATCTTATTGAGTGCCTGAGGGTAGATCAGTTTGATATCTGTCAGTTTAACTGATAGTGCGGAAGCTTGTTTGTACCCGTGTGAAAAACCAATTTTATCAAATCAGATTCTCAAGTCAGTTTTCAATCGGCTGACTAAGGTGTCAACCTGATCAGATCAGTTGCTTGGTGCAGACTGATGTTAACTTAGAATATGTATGCAATTTTAAGCTCAGTTGTGTGTAATGGTGTAAAGCAATAAAGAGCAAGTAAATGCATACAAGATTTTATAGTGGTTCAGACGAAACCCGTCTTACGTCCACTCTTCGGCAACTTAACCGACTTAACCAAACTTAATCGAACTTAACCGACTGGACTTAGTTTAATGTGTTAGTCCAACACTAAACAGATGTTTATCGAGTTCACACTCAACCGATCCCAGAAATCAGAAACTAGAATCCCTAGTCTGAAATCTTGCAGTAACAAACTTAACCTAACTTTGAGTTTGGGTAAAGATTTGTTGTGGTTCCAACTGGAAATCTATCCTAGTGTTTATGTAGCCAAATCCTAGAGGATAGAATTTCTAAGCTAAGAACAATGGGATGAACACTTAAGAATAATCTTCAAATTCGGTGTTCTTCGAGCGGAGATTCTGCTATAGTTTTTACTTCTTTTTCAGTCTGCTCGATCCGGTCGTCTTCTTCAATTTTGAAGAGCAATCCCATTTTATAGACCACGAAATCAAAGAGCCGTTGGAGAGCAATTTGAATTTCGGGCTATATTAGGTAGGTTGTAGGATATGATTGTGATGTGCTCCTAATATCGGTTTGGCCGTAGGCATGATTAGTGTCGTTTATGTCCGCAGCGTCGAATCCCGCATTGTCACCTCTTTTTGTGTACGTGTCGCTTTCTCTATGGCTTCGCGAGGCGGCACTTCAGTATTTGTCCTTTTGACGATTGATATTCCTTTTGTAGAATATTAAATGTATGCAGTGTACCATTTTGGTTGACGCCAGGTGTGAGCTGACTTGATCAGATAACTGATCAGTCTACCTTGTAGAGTCTTCTGATGCAGATTGTCTTAGCATAATTTGCAAACTCGGCTGATATAGGTCTTCTGGTCTTCTGGTTGTCTTCTGATCTTTAGGTGATTCTGAGCCTCAGTGTCTTCGATCATCTTGAGTCTTGGGTTTATTCTTTGAGTCTTCAAGCTTATCTGAGTCTTCAGGTTTATCTGAGTCTTCAGGTTTATCTGAGTCTTCAGGTTTATCTGAGTCTTCAGGTATATCTAAGCCTTCAGGTTTATCTGAGTCTTCAGGTTTATCTGAGTCTTCAGGTTCATCTGAGTCTTCAGTGTCTTCTGTCTTCACCTGATCATCTGACTTCTTGTCTTCTGATCCGTCTTAGTCTTCTGATCATCTGACCTTATCTGGTCATCTGATAACTCGACCTGACCTATACATATTGAGTTCCCTCTCAATATGTTAGCTATCTTTTACATCAGCTATCTATACATTTCAGCTGGTCATCTTAATCTGATTCTAAGTCATCGATCATTAATTGTGTCCGATTTGGTCCTATTACAACCTGTTTTGGAACTTCCATCAAAACTTAAATACAAATTTCCCAACAATTTCCCCCTTTTTGATGGAACCAAAACACTTAATCAAAAAAACAGATGCCACGAATAGAAATGCAGATAATGTAAAACAGTACATACCTCAGAAGACAATGAGATGTTGTCTTAGAATCAGAGAGATGGAATATTTCATTCAGATAGGTGTGTGCGTTACAGAATATATGAAAAACGTACCTATCATCTGATTCCAAGTTGTCTTCCTTAGGTGTACTTGAACATTTGAAGTTCTTTGGGGATACCAAACATCTTGTCCATCCTTTGCATCAGCTTGTCCAGATCTTCTCTTCTATGGATCCCTCCTTTGTCAGCAAATCCATAGTAGGCATTGTTGAATTTGACAGCATCTAGCTTGTTGTCTGGACGCAAAGGTGGAAGGAGTTGTTCAAAGGGAGGAGCTTTAGGTATCAGTGACATGATCTTCCCTTCCTTCATCACCTTTTGGTAGAAGTCTGGGTACTTCGTTTCTAACCAGTTCCGAAATTCATCATCATTTTCTGTCTGATCTTGATGAATCGGAATCATCTCCAGAATGTACACGTCACATAACCATTCTCCTCTGATCTGATCCCATTCTAGAAGCAAATCTAGCCGGGCACAGAGTATGTCTTTAACGGGTGTCGGAAGGGCATTCTTTTCCCAAGCAATCTCCTCTGCTGCAGCTTCATTCTTCCTCTTCCTTCGGATGTATGCGATGTTTAGTCCCTTAGCCTCTGCTAACTTCTGCTTCTTGATGGCAGCCTCTCTTATTCTCTGTCTGGTTTGCTCTTGAATTTGTTCAGGAGACATCTGGCTTTTGGTAGAGAATAGTTAGCCTTGACTCTGATCTTCCGCAGTTTCTTTCACCATCTTGCCTTTGCCTTTCTTTCTCCTCAGAGTTTGCTCAGGATCATCTCGTTCGTCTTCTTCAGCTAATTTCTTAGCGAGTTCAAGGCTCTTGGCCTGATCATCAGTTTCCATTCTTTTCTGTACGAACGAAGAGAAGTCTTCAATCTTGTCGACTCTGGCAGTAACCTCTGAAAGAGCAATCTTCAGCTCAGTGATCTCTTTGCTGTGTTGCTCCACAGTTTCTTTTACTTCAGCAACGAGATCAGTAGATGGAGTGGCTGGCAAGTCAGATACAGTGGTTTTTGGTAGAGATGCAATTGTTACCAACTGTGTCTGTTTTTCTTTCTTCTCTTTATTCTCTTGTCCTTCCCCCTTTTTGGTTTCATCAAAGAGGTTAGACAGCCTGCGATTCAGAGCAAAGAATTGTCGTGTGATCTCCTCTCTGAGTTCCTCAACAACAAGAGGAGTGATCTGAGCGGTGGCAGAAGGTGCAGGAGTTAAAAGGCGTCTGAGAGCAGATTCGATGTCCTTTCTTGCTCGTTCAGTAGAAGCTGCAAAGTGTTTCCAACCCATATCCATGTGGTTGTCAGTTTTGTCCAATGATGCCCAGACATTTTCCAGTAGCACCTGTGTCTCATTGAGCATATCTGTCTGAACTTTGAGTTTATCGGACTGGAGATTGAGCTTCTCGGCAAGAGGATTTACTAGTTGCATTACTTCATAAAGGATGGCATTATGTATCCCAACTGTGTGACTTCTTTCTCTGTCAACCAGTTTTGCTTGCTCTTCTTCAAACCGCTTCATCAGATCTGTTGTGAGAGCTGTGAATTTGTCTTCAATAGCAGCCTTGATCCCATCCTGAATCTTCTCAGTATAAAGATCTAGGGTATCAGAGCTCAGCATAGCAGTCTGGTCAGATGTTGAAGCCTTGCTAAGTTGGGTCTCATCTGCAGCACCCATTCTTAGTTCATCGGCAGCTCCCTCATGATCTGTAAGAGGTTGAACAGATTCCTCCCTGTTATCAGCAATTCCGAACCTTTCATGAATCAACCAACTGATGTCATCTTCAGAGGCCAATTCAACAGCGCTTTCAATCCCAGCATTGTTCAAGCATTTCATCTCCAAGTCTACAAAGAAATCTGATCCCTGAGTTGTCAAGAGGATCAGAAATTCCTCGATGCTTTTCAGTCTGATATCCCTCCAGAACACAATCTCTTCTATCTATTGCTGGATGCCAGGATGTTGATCCAATTCAGGGCACAGGTCCAGCAGATACTCCTTGATTTGTTGCTTCATTATCCTTATGATGGGGCTTTCTGAAATAGGTGAAGCAAGCACGGTTCTGGTATTGAAGGGATTACGAGAGACGGACACATGTTTGTCAGATCTCTCAGGTTCTTGTAACTTGTTTGGAGATTGGGAGTGAGATGGGGATATTTGTGGTTCGTTTTCAGCTTGTTGAGGGGGTTCAATTTTCGTTGAGATTTTGTGCATGAAAGAGCACTTGGAAGATAAGAACACTTCATTTCTCTGGGTCAGTTCGAACTTCCCCGAGTTTTTCCGCAGTCGTGCCTTGACCATACCCAACCAATCCATATTTGAAGCCTTCTTGATGATTGCCGTCATGACACTGATCTTATAGGAAGTGACAGCATCAAGACTGTAAGTTGAGAACATAATCACCTTCTGAACGATCTCAAGGAGAAGGCGATATTTCCTCTTCAGGTAGGAAGCTTTGACGTTTGTTGTATTCTCCTTGTTTGCTGGTCTTAACAGTTCGGCTTCAAGAAAGTCCTTCTCTCCTACATCAGTCGTGTAGGTCTCTAGGTTGATGCTTCCTCGAGTGAGACCGAAGATCCTCTGGAGATCATCATTCGACACTCGTACTTCCAATCCACCAACGGAAGAAATCAGGTCAGCATCAATGTCTTCATCCCTCTGTAGATTGTATAGAAACTCTAGGGCTTCATGTGTGTGGACTATGTTCTGATGTGTAGAGCAATATCGTTCAAGTCCGCACGCTCGCAAGCACTCCAGAATTTCCAGCGATTCAGGATCTGAGGTGATTGAGAATACTACATACTTCTCATCAATGATATCTTTCTTCATCGATGCGAAGTTGCAGAACTTTTTCCCTTGGCCCTGTCGTGGAACAAGATATGTCATTTCTGTATGATATGCAAATTGATGTTAGTTTGAGTAAATTATTTCAATAAACTCAGTCAAACCAGTAATCTAAGCATCAATTTAGCAAGTAAGCGTATAGATCGAATATAAATTACAGAAACATATCATCACGACTTGTAAACCTAGGTACCAGAGTGAATTGAAATCATGCAGTATTTAAACGAGAAATTACTAGAAATTGATTCGTAGGATTGAGAAATCGTGAAAATAGAATCAATTGATTTTGAAAGTAATTTTCTGAAGATTTTGAAAGTTTTGATCTTTTTAAGAGTTTTGAGAAGACGAAGTAGTGGAAAGAAGGTTTTTCTGAGAAATATTTGGATTTATAGTATGCGAGGGAAAACCTTTTTTCACAACTTTCCAAAGGTACTCAAGTGTCCGTGTTTTGAAATCAGTGGCTGAGATTAGTCGGCCGAAAAAGTTTTAATCGCACGGTTGAGAAAAGTAGTCTTCTTGTATTTCGGACTCGAAACTTCGCAATAAAACACATTAAATACATATTCCCATGTCCGCATTAAATGTTTTGCAGTGCATGCATCACAAAGTTAAGAGAAGGCAGAGTGAAAACCAATTTAAATAATGCATATAAGATATTCAGAAAGGGATAAATAAGAAACGTATCTGACTGATTGATATTGTAATCAACCAGTTACCACTGTGATCTGATCTGGTACTTGTTGACCTTACTGATGGTAGCCTTTAGCATTTCCCAACAATATTCCACTCATCTGATCAGATTTTTGTTTGATCCACTTCGTTACTTATCTGATCCACTTATCTGATCCACTTATCTGATACTCTTATCTGATCCACTTCATCCTTCAATCTTCTTCTATTCAGGCCGCATTTCCTATGCACTTAAGTCATACTCTCGCCAAAACATTTACTTCGGGGAGTCAAAAGGTCGCCTCGATTCCCTAATCGGCGCAATTTGACATTTCGTAATAATGGTTTAGATACGCTGTGATTACTCACACCGTCAACTCATCCAACCATTAGCCACGTGTTCCTTACGCGTTGTCGATGCAAATTTCTCTTAAGGTCTTCTGAGAAAATAAATTTGCATTTATACCCCTAATTTTCTTCTATAAATTGGCCTGGGGTGTTAGGCAAACAACACAACATAAACCATTCATATTGTTTAGCATATACTCCATGCTTTCCGATGAATCCCTTATTTCCGGTGAAACTCCCGGCAAAAACCTTTAACCCTTTTCCAATGATTTCAGCTTCTCAAATCAACCCTGTGTGTTCTTTCACACTGCTTTCATTGTCATCGAAGATTACACATACGATCAATGCAAAGATTCTTTACCACCAAGGCGGCGGATCTGCTATAGCAAATGAGAAGGCACTTCTCCTAACCATATGAACCTTGTGTGCCTATCGAGATGACTAAATTAGCATCAACAGACTCAGTCTGAAACAAAACATGGGTTTGGTATGCGATCTTGATCAGACAATAGCTGATCTTCATATATCAAACTCAATTTTTTGCATGCGACACTAGTGGCCGTCTAGTCCTTGTGACCAAACCTGTGGCACTGTGTCCCATTTAACAGCTGGAGAGCCCATTGATTTTAGGTCTAGGAGCTCCTGGCTTAGAGATCCTTCAAGGCCGCTCTCGCTCCTCACTCCGAAGCTCTGAGGGTGGCTCAGGATTCTAGAAGCTGCTCACGCCCCTTTTAGGGTCGGGGGATAATGAGAGCATCAAGCTCTAAAATCTTTAAAGCCTCTCTACCCTTCCCTACCTTGGGTTCGACTTAGGGTTTATGGTTTATGGTGTATGTAATGACCTCCGGGTCTTCTTTTACTTGTAGCTTGTAATGTAGATCTGACCTCCGGGTCCTTCTCAATGAAAAATTCTGTTATTTCATTGTTGTGTTGCCTCTTCTGACTTATGCGATTTGTAGCTTTAAACTTATACGACTTGCTTGTTGACCGTATCTTAATCGACTTATAAAGTATAACCTTCCAATCTGATCAGTTCCCCCTTAATCTGATATATCTTGAATTTATCTGATCCTTGTCTGATCTTCAGATCGGCTACTTTTCTGATCGTCTGATCGGCTCCTTGTCTGATCTTCAGATCGGCTCCTTGTCTGATCTTCAGATCGGCTCCTCGTCTGATCAGTTGAGATTCCTAACTCAACTGATTCTTCTTAACCTAGTTAGTCTTTCAACCAACTGGTTCTGGAGACCAGTCCACTTAACATTTCTGGTGCACTTTCTCCGAGATCCAGAAGCCCTAGCTCGTTGCATAATTCTCTGAATCTGATCTCAGCTAGCGGCTTAGTTAAAATATCAGCTTTTTGCTTGTCAGTATGGATCTTTTCCATTCTGATATTCTTCTTTTCAACGTGATCTCTGATAAAATGGTGTCTGACATCCACATGCTTGCATCTTGTATGTAGAACAGGATTCTGAGTGATTGCAATAGCACTATTACTGTCAAAGAATATAGGTACGTTCTTAGCTACGATGTTGTAATCCCTCAGCTGCTGACTTAGCCAGAGCAGTTGGGAACAACAGCTTCCTGCAGCCATATATTCTGCTTCAGTAGTAGATCTCGCAACTGATGTCTGCTTCTTCGAAAACCAAGAGATCAGTTTATTTCCCAGAAACTAACATGTACCTGAGGTTGACTTCCTGTCGATTCTATAACCTCCGTAATCAAAATTAGAATACCCACTAAGCTCTAGATTATCATCTGATGGGTAAAATAAACCGAGGTTTACTGTCCCCTTCAGATACTTAAGAATCCACGTAGCTGCTTCTAGGTGGCTTTGCATTGGATTTGCTTGAAATCTGGCACATACACCTACTGCAAAAGTGATATCTTGTCTGCTGGCAGTCAGGTATAGTAGAGATCCAATGAGAGCCCTATATTCTTTCTGATTAGTTTTCCGACCGTCCTCATCTGGATCCATCTTGAACCCGGTCATCATGGGAATTCTGGCTTCCTTACAGTGTTGAACTCCAAACTTGGCCAGTATATTCCTTGTGTACTTCACCTGACAGATGAATATCCCTTCTGTACTCTGCTTGACTTGTAAACCCATAAAGTAATTCATCTGACCCATCATGGACATCTCGAACTTCCCTTGCATCAATTTGCTGAACTTCTCACATAACTTCTTGTTGGGAGATCCGAAGATGATGTCATCCACATAAATCTGAACCATCAGAATATCTTCTCCATCTTCTATTCTGAATAAGGTTCTGTCCACTATTCCTTTAGTGAACCCGTTGTCTATCAAGAACTGAGAGAGTGTATCATACCAAGCTCGAGGAGCTTGTTTCAGACCATAAAGAGCTTTTCTTAAACGGTACACTTGGTTGCCTTTTTCAAAGCCTGGAGGTTGTTCAACATAAACTTCCTCTGCTAGTACCCCATTTAAGAATGCACTCTTTACATCCATCTGATACACAATGAACCCTCTTTGGGCAGCATATGCTAGAAATAGCCGAATGGCTTCTAAAAGCGGCGGCGGTGCAAAAGTCTCTCATCATAATCAATTCCTTCTGATTGTGAATACCCCTTAGCAACAAGTCTTGCCTTATTCCTGGTTATGACATTATTCTCATCTCTCTTGTTCTTGAATACCCACTTCGTGCCAATCACGTCTTGATGAGTTGGTCTGTCCACCAGTTTCCAAACTTGATTCCTCTCAAACTGTTCCAATTCCTCTTGCATGGCTAGAATCCAGCTTGCGTCTTGTAGAGCTTCCTCTACTGTAGTGGGTTCCTTCAAAGACAGATAACAACAATACATGGCACTTTCACCAATCTGATGTCTAGTTTTGACTCTATCAGATGGGTCTCCGATAATCAGATCAGTTGGATGACTGGTAATCCAGGTCCTTCTTTTCTGATTTGTGTATGTTTGGAGAACATCATCCACTTCTGATAGTAGTTCATTACTAGTGATTGGGAGTGGTGCGGAATTATGATCCACTTGATACGAACATGTCTCAGCTGATGTTGGACTCATCATGTCTTTGATGTCACGTTAAGTAGGAACTTCAGAGTTCCCCCGAACCGGATGGTTCACTTGATCTTTGTCTCGGTATGCCCGGCTTCTTCATCGGCGATTCTTGCGTACCTTAGGTCCGGATTGACTGGTGAATCGGCAAAGATCAAGTTCGAGAGATATACACCATTACGTGTTCGATTCTTTCTCCTTGATACTTAGTGATCCATTTTCTGCGTGTCAGTGCGGTTGATCTGCATCGCTTTGTTTGTTACGGCGACTTTCTCTTGTTCAGAGGATGTCTCATCAAAGACTACAAGGGGTATTTCTTCCACAACTAGGGTTAAACTTTTTGTAAACCACGAAGGCTTTCTTTGGATGAGGAATATCCTAAGAATATACCCTCATCTGACTTGGCCTTAAAAGTCTTCAACCGACTTTTCTGCCTTTCCACAGTTCATAAGGTGTTTTGAAGTGAGTCTTAGTCAGAGAATATCTGTTACGAGTGTGGCATGCAAGATTGATGGCTTCTCGCCTGAAACGGCTTGGTGTCGTGATGTTCAAATTAACATAGTGCGAAATGTTTTTCTTGAGAGTTCTGTTTCTCGTTCGCTACTCCATTTTGTTGTGGCGTTCTTGCGGTGACGTCTCATCAGTATACAAACTACCAAAAATCTAAAAAGAGTTCGCAAAACCTCTATCGATCGATTTTCACTATAAAAGAGTATTTTCATTTTGTAGTTTCTCATTATCTTTATCGTTGTCTCATTCTTCTTGTATAAGAATACAACCCGTAAACTTGGAATAATCATCCACGATTACCGAGTATATTTATTCGTCCCACGAGATCGATCGTGTAATCGGGTCCAAATAGATCCATATGAAGGCGATTCGCGAAGATTCTCTTGGATCTTTGGTCCGTATTCCTTGAATGAGGCTTTAACTTGTTTTCCCTTCTGACATGCGGCACATGTCTGATCCTTTGAGAATACCTCATTCGGAAGTCCTTCAACCAAAGGCACCCTAGCTATCTTGTTAAGAGTCTTAAAGTTCAGATGACTCATTCTTTTGTGCCAGAGCCAACTGCTACTTTTGGAACTCTTAACAATTAGGCATGCATTTCTTGGACAACTGTTCCAATCTGCTGTGTAGTTCGTGCCTTTCCTTGAACTAGTTAGCAAGATTTGTTGTGTAGCTCGATTCCTAATCATACACTTATCACTCGAGAACTCAACACTGAATCCGTTGTCGCAGAATTGTGATACTGATAGTAGGTTATGCTTTAATCCTTCGACATACGAGACTCCAGTCACTTGTACATCATCATTCTCTAAGGTTCCGAATCCTTTGGTAAAACCAAAGTTATCATCACCGAAGAGTACACGTGGGCCTTCTTGTTCTTTGTAAGAGCTAAGGAGATGTTTGCTTCTAGTCATGTGCCTTGAGCATCCACTATCGATGTACCAGATAGTTGCTTGTACACCTCCTTTGTTGGCCAATCCCAAGCAAACCTGCAATCGAATCAGGCTTTAGGTACCCCTTTGGAATTGGGTCCTGGGGGGTTAGTGGTGGATTTGGGGATCCACATAAACAAGGCACTTCTATTGTAATCAGATAGATCAGAAGGCCTGATTTGTCTCCCATAAATATCAACATAATCATACGTCTCTTTATATGCTTTCTGATTTGTATGATTATTCGTGCGAGCCTTGAGTGAATCAGAAGACTTGGGATTTTTCTTTACAGATTGTCTTCTTTTAACTTAGTGGGGCTCAGGTGCAGCAGCCCTAGGTCTCTGGTTATAAGGGTAGGTACGACTGCTACCATTAAAAGATTCATATCTTCTTGGCATAGATAGTCTTTGCAGTTTACCTATAGCTTGCTTGTTAGGCAGCTGACCTTGATTGGGTCTCAGATTAGACTTCCTTTTTACAGGTTGTCTCTTCTGATACCTAATCTGCTGATCAGGTTGAGGTCTCTTCAGAAGAATTGGGTTCTTCTGTTGATTCCTCGGCTGATGCTTAATCAGTTGGGGTCCATTTCCGTTCCCTTTCTGATTAGGCACTAACCTTACTGGCTCAGCAGGTCTCTTTCCCTTATCAGATGCGTGTTTAGCTTTTTGTGTATCTTTGTTAGAGACTCTTTTTGTTACACCCTTTTGAAGTGAACCAAACGAGGCTTTTGAGGATGTAGAAGGATTCTCATACCCAATTCCCTTCTTGTTAGTCGGCGTTCGAAAATAGGTGTTCATATCTTGAACAGTTTTTGATGACTTCGTGAAAACCTCTATTTTCTTGCGCAAACTATCCTCAGTAGATTTTAGACTCTCATGTAGTCGGAAAAGCTCATCAAACTTAGCTTGTAGGATTTTGAAATCATCAGCTTGTTGTTTGTTGATTGCTAGCTGATCTTTTATTTTTTATCCTTAGCTTGTCGTTTTCAGCCTCCACTATTGTATAAGTGTCTACTGCATTAGAGAGATCATCAAGCAATTGCTCAGAGTAGAGCTGCAAGTCAATCTCTCCAGCAGGTGTGCTAATAATAGCTGGTGTGGAAATTGAAAAAGCAGAAGGTTTGGAGGTTACCTCAGATTGGTCTTCCTCCCTAGCCATCAAACAGATTTCATCGTCATCTGAAGAGAATATCAGATCTTCATGGTTGAAGAAATCATTAGCATTGCTTATCAGACAGAAATCTTCTACAGATGAGTAGCCAGAATCCTCAGAAGGCAGATAGGAATCATCAATTCCTGATGTATTAACAACCATGGCTTTTCTGTCTCTGAAGCGTTGCTCTCCTCTGTTCTGCTTCTCTTCTCTTTCTCTTAGAGTCAGAGGTCTGGACAGTCGGTGCTGTAGTGACCTGGTTTCTCGCAGTTGAAGCATGATCCACGATCCACGCAACTTCCTCTGCCAGGTGAGTCACTCCGTCTGTAGGATCTGTCAGGTGACTTTCCTTTCTGATTATAATCTGAACTCCTTCTGTCAGATCTGTTATCTCTTCTCTCATCTGACCGATCATCTCTTTTGTCATCTCTGTGATCCCTTCGGTCATCTAATCTGGTCCTTTCTAGCGATCTGTCAGTTGGCCTCCTGTTTCTTCTGTTGTCTTGATAGTCTCTGTAGAATCTGCGATACTTACCAAGTTGAATATTCGATCTTTCAAGTTTTCTGGTAAGTAAAGCGATATGTTCAGCTTGGCTTATTATGTTTCCAACAGGTTCAGTGGCCTTTGATCTGCTGCTGGTTGCTTTGAATGCAACTGATTTTGATGTGGAGGTTGAGGCTTCAGCAGGCGTCTCGTCTTCATCTGCTTGCCCTCTTTCGATTAGATCGAACTCATGGGCTTTAAGACTTAGGAACAAGCTACTTGGCTTCATCTTGGCAATGTCTTGGTAATCCTTGATTACTGTGACTTTCATGTCCCACTTCTTGGTGAGAGATCTCAAGATCTTATAATTTATGTCTTTATCTGACATCTCCCGTCCAAGTTCTCGTAGCTTGTTTACTGACATGGTGATCCTCCCATCGAGCTCGTTGATGGTTTCGTTTGGCAACATCTTTAGCTTCTCGAACTTCACCGATTCGAAACATGTCGTAATCTTTGATCTGATCATTTCCTTCGCACATCTCAGCAAGAGTATCCCACATTTGTTTCGATGTTTTTGAGATACTTTATCTTCTCTTTGGTGATCTTATCCATCGTCTTCATGATTATATGCCTGGCTATTGTATCCAGTGTATACAACTTTCTTTCTTCTGCATCCATCATGGCAGGGCTCTTTCGGACAAGGCTTCCAGGTGCAAAATCTGGATCTCCTCCAACAGCTGGATTGTCGTGATATATGATGATGGGTCCTCGTTCAATGACTTCCATCATTCTGCCGCTTATCGACCCCAGATGGTTGCACATGTATATTGTCCAATCTGCATACTCATCAATTGAAAACTTAGGCAAATCATGATACATACCAGAGGTATTATCCATGCTGAATGTGATTTTGAAAACGAATGAGTTTTGTAAATAGTTTTTCAAGATCTGTTCAAATGACCACAAAGATTCTTCCTCAAGAATCGATGATACTCAAAGCCAGTGGTCTGTAGAACCACTGCTCTGATACCACTTGTAGGTCCTAAACGGGTTTTGTGAGGGCAAAAGTCTAGAGGGGAGGGGTGAATAGACTTCTGAAAACTTTTCGTGCAGATCAGGTGTGATTGCAGTTTGCCTGATCAGAGTGCCAGTGAATCAGTTTAGACTGATGTTCAATCTTACTGAGTGCCTGAGGGCAGATAAGTTTGATATCTGTCAGTTTAACTGATAGTGCGGAAGCTTGTTTGTACCGTGTGAAAAACCAGTTTTATCAAATCAGATTCTCAAGTCAATTTTCAATCGGCTGACTAAGGTGTCGACCTGATCAGATCAGTTGCTTGGTGCAGACTGATGTTAACTTAGAATATGTATGCAATTTTAAGCTCAGTTGTGCGTAATGGTGTAAAGAAATAAAGAGCAAGTAAATGCACACAAGATTTTATATTGGTTCAGACGAAACCCTTCTTACGTCCACTATTCCCTTAACACAGGGGCAACTTAACTGACTTAACCGAACTTAACCGACTGGACTTAGTTTAATGTGTTAGTCCAACACACAACAGATGTTTATCGAGTTCACACTCAACCGATCCCAGAAATCAGAAACTAGAATCCCTAGTCTGAAATCTTGCGGTAACAAACTTAACCTAACTTTGAGTTTGGGTAAAGATTTGTTGTGGTTCCAACTGGAAATCTATCCTAGTGTTTATGTAGCCAAATGCTAGAGGATAGAATTTCTAAGCTAAGAACAATGGGATGAACACGTAAGAATAATCTTCAAATTCGGTGTTTTTCGAGCGGAGATTCTGCTATAGTTTTTGCTTCTTTATTAGTTTGCTCGATCCGGTCGTCTTCTTCAATTTTGAAGAGTAATCCCATTTTATAGACCACGAAAGCAAAGAGCCGTTGGAGAGCAATTTGAATTTCGGGCTATATTAGGTAGGTTGTAGGATATGATTGTGACGTGCTCCGAATATCGGCGTGGCCGTAGGTATGATTAGCGCCATTTATGTCCTCATCGTCGAATCCCGCATTGTTAGCTCTTTTTGTGCACGTGTCGCTTTCTCTTTAGCTTCGCGAGGTGGCACATCAGTATTTATCCTTTTGACGATTGATATTCCTTTTGTAGAATATTCGTCTTGTCTGGTGTACCATTTTGGTTGACGCCAGGTGTGAGCTGACTTGATCAGATAACTGATCAGTCTACCTTGTAGAGTCTTCTGATGCAGATTGTCTTAGCACAATTTGCAGACTCGGCTGATGTAGGTCTTCTGGTCTTCTGGTAGTCTTCTGATCTTTAGGTGATTCTGAGCCTCAGTGCCTTCAGTCATACTGAGTCTTCAGGTTTGTTACTGAGTCTTCAGGCTTATCTGAGTCTTCAGGTTTATCTGAGTTTTCAGGTTTATCTGAGTCTTCAAGTATATCTGAGCCTTCAGGTTTATCTGAGTCTTCAGGTTTATCTGAGTCTTCAGGTTCATCTGAGTCTTCAGTGTCTTCTGTCTTCACCTGATCATCTGACTTCTTGTCTTCTGATCCGTCTTAGTCTTCTGATCATCTGACCTTATCTGGTCATCTGATAACTCGACCTGACCTATACATATTGAGTTCCCTCTCAATATGTTACCTATCTTTTACCTCAGCTATCTATACATTTCAGCTGGTCATCTTAATCTGATTCTAAGTCATCAGTCAGCTAACAGGTCTGACTGGTCCTATTACAACCTGTTTTGGAACTTCCATCAAAACTTAAATACAAATTTCCCAACAACACATTTTTGCAAGATGTGACTACAGTACTCGACAAAATTAAATTTCGTCATTACTTACATCAACATACCAAGTATTGTTCATGAATAGTAAAAACACTATTCACACTCTTTACTATTCACCTTTATTTTATTTTTGAGTTTGAAGTCCGGGGTTAATGTCCGGTTCTTTCTCCTCTATAAATAGTTTTGTTTTTCATTTTAGAAGTACGCTCGAGTTTAGACTCGCCCCCCCTTTCTCTCTCTAAATCTCTCTCTAGTGTGCAACCTTGTAAACTTGTAATGTTATTGTTCATAAACTTGTTTATGCTAGTGGCTCTTTAAAGGTATATTGTTATTTAATTTCTGTATAAAAAAAATTTATTTTATGTTGATCGCCGCCTCAATGGTCGGCTAGATTAATTGAATTGAATTATGACCTGACTTAACTATACTCTACTACCATGTGCATTTGGAATTATATTCCTATTTTGATATGTAATTTGATATATGAAAAGGTAGAGTTGGTTTAACCGGTAGGTTTGAGTTTTCTAGTGATATCTATGAGTTAACCATGTGGGCTAGCCTTTTTGCCGTATTGCCGATAAATTGGTGCAGGCGTTTGTGGGCGTAAAAGCTTTTTTCAGGTTAACTCATAGACTATGGAATTTCTCAGTAACTTCCTATCTGTGTTTGTAAAAGATTCACAGGATACTATTTGATATAGATCTTTGCACGATCCTTATGGTAGTATGATGGTACCAGAGCCATGAGAAGTAGGGTATATTTAAGTTATATGGTTAATGATTCAATACAATTTGTAGTCTTATGAATCTATTCCGTTTAAAGGACACTGTCAAAAACAGTATGATTCAGGAATATGATATTCCTAAAAATTTAGATTTATTAAATAAATGGACTATCCCTAAAATTGAACCTAAAATGGTTTATAAATTAGGAGCTTTTGAAAAGCTAGGTTTTAAACAAATTGTTAAAACAACTGAATCTTCCATACCTCTTTATGAAAAAGAGATTGTTATTAAATTACTTAGTAAAAATGATATTTTACCTTACAAAAGAACTCATAAGTTCTTACATATTGGATGTGTTCAGGTCGTTTTTAGAGCACTTACCTTAAATGGTTTACCAGAAAGCTTTCTGGCTTCTCTTAAAGATGGCAGAAACCTTAACTGAAAAAAATCCCTGATGGGAATTATAGAGTCCAGCTTGGCTTTAGGACCTGTCTATTTTGATGCTTATCCTAATTTATCTCTATCTTTATTTGATGGTAATATTCTTGAAGCGTTAACATTAAATATTAAAACACATGGTTATAATTACATACCAGGTACTGAATGTGTATATGTTATTGTATTTATTATAAACCTTTATTTACACTAAATCCTATGTGTAAAAAAATTGTAAAAGATAATAATGAGACTATTCTTATTGAAACTAATTTTGGTAAATCAAACATTACTACCAGAAGATCCATTAAATGGGAAGAAATTATTTTCCCTGAAAATTGGATTATAGAACAATCTGTTCCTAAAGTTCCTATTATTAATAGTGATTTTCAACATATTACTCAAAGTAATGATGAAATTATTAGTATTGATTTTCAAAATAATCAAAGAAGACATTCAACTTCTTATTCTAGATCTATGTCTAGTCATTCTTTCATATCTCCTTTGGATTATGAGATTGAATTACCTTCTGACTCTAGGGCTTCTACTTCCTCTTATAGAGAAAATACTTTTTGTAAAACGAATAATTATAACAATGAGAGAATAATGATTAATGAAAACAATATTATTCACAAAGATGGAATTGTTCCCGAAACAATTTCGGATTGTAACTTTAAAATATAATTTTATGGATATTACAAACTTTTTGGATTTTTCTAAAGGATCTTCAACCAGAGCTCATAGTAATGATGAGTTTAATAATCCTAAATGGGATAATTTTATAATTTGGTATTTTAAATCATTTTCAAAAGATGATTTAAACTATTTTGTTGACAGTTTTTATAAATTATGTGAAAAGCATAATGAAATTACTTATTATGTTTCTTGGTTTATTAAAACTTTTTATATTAACTATATTTCAGTTATTGAACGTGATTATAAAATAATTTCTGGAAGAATACAAAAATATGTTTACCCTCCTCATGTTCCTTTTCAAATTGAGAAAAATGGCAAGATATTTAATTTTCTTCCATTCTCCAAAATCATAGAAAATGATATTTTATAAATTACTGTCAAACATGTCAATCAAATGAATGAACAAAATTATTTTTGTAATCTTTATCTTTCTATATTTGGAGAAGAAATTATTTCTTTACATGATAAAGTTAATAAAATCATCTCTAAAATTGATTCTCAGAATAAATCTAAAAATTATTATAATATTAATAATAATTTTATTATTAAAACTGTTTCATATCTATTCAGTCTCCTATTGAGATAAAAGATTTTAAATCTGAAGCTTCTGTGTCGGATCTTGAAAAGATCATTAATGAAAAATTTGGCAACCTTAATATTTCGGCTTTAGATGATGACTTAGATGATAATCACATTATTCAACCCCATGATATTGGTTGTTCGAGTAATATTGATAGTACTAATAAATTGAAATGGGCTGATAGATCTATCATGTCTAATTATTATTATAAGAGACCTACTCCTATGGACGTTCTTAATGAAGAATAGAAAAACTTTTTCAGTAATTCTTATTCTGGTAAAAGTATTTATGAATGGAATATTGATGGTGGGAGTGATAATCATATTTTCACTCAATGTCATCGTATGGTTATGTATAGTTCTGCATGTAGAACTAGTGGTAATAATGATGTTAATACTGCACAGACTATTACTGTAGGTTTTTCTGGTCAGCTTAAAGGTTGGTGGGATAATTATTTAACTCCCCATAATAGAAATGACATTTTTAATTCTATTAAAATTGAAAATGGTGAGACTAAGACTAATGTTGTTTATTCTCTGGTTCTTACTATTTTAGATCATTTTACTGGTCAATATACCAATAAATATGAAAATACTAGAACTCTTCTTTTAAAAATGAAGTGTAAAACTCTTACTGATTTTAGATGGTACAAAGATACTTTCTTGTCTCGAATTTATGAGATTCCTGAATGTAATCAGGATATTTGGAAGAATAAATTTGTTGATGGTCTTCCTCATTTATTTGCTGAAAGAGTTAAGAAAATTCTTAGAAAAGACTCTAATTCTATTTATTATGAGTCTTATACTTTTGGCCAAATCATTAGTATTTGTGTTCAAGAAGGATTAAATCTTTGTAATGAACTCAAATTAAGAAATCAAATAAAAAAAGACAATCTTTTGGAAAGAAAACAATTAGGTCAATTCTGTGACCAATTTGGATTAGATAATCCTAATTCTAGTTTGTCTAAAACTAATAAAAGAGATTTTAAACATAAATCTACTTATAAGAAAAGAAAAAATCATTCTAATAATAAGCATAAAGAAAAAGATCATGAACAAGATAAAAATAAAAGAAAATTTTCTAAAAAGAAAAAATATAATACAATCATTTGTAAAAAATGCAATAGGCCTGGTCATTATGCTAATCAGTGCTATGTTAAAGACAAGATTAAAAATCTTGATATTAATGATGAGCTCAAAGAAACTCTTTTTAAAATCGTTATGAATCCTAATACTGATTCAGAATCAGAAAAGTCTTATAATGACTGTTCTTCTATTGAATCTACATCTGATGATGAAGTTTCTGTTAAGTCTGATAAGGATAAATGCAATGATTGTATTCTTGGAAAGCCTTGTCTTAACTGTATCAGTAATACTGATAATAATATTGATAATGAGTTTTATAAACTTATGAGTCAATTTCAAGATATGAATATTAGCGTCTTGACTGATAATAACATTTTAGAATTTCTTAAACAGACTAAAGATTCTGGTTTAAGAGATAGAATCATTGAACAATTGCATGATTCTTCTTATAAGAATGAAGAAAATAATAAAACCAGTCTTTCTAATAAGATTGATAGTAATTATTATAATATGGGTGAATTAGAAAAACTTCTTCGCCTTAAGAATATTAAAAATAATCCTGTGACTATTAATGATTTAGTTCATGAGATTAATAATCTTAAGACTAATGTCAAGATTCTTCAAAACCAAAATTTCGACCTTTCTACTCATCTTTCTTTTATTGAGAAAGGAAAAGGAAAAATCGAAGATAGTGAAACTAGCTCTAATGCTCTTTCATAGTTCTTAGATACTAGTAATAATGTTAGTATTAATAAAAATCATTTATCTACTATTAACATGATTATATCTCAAAAATAGTATACTAAGATTTCTTTTCTTATAAATAATTCTTATAAGAAAGATTTTGTCGCTATGATTGATAGTGGTGCTGACTTAAGTGTCATACAACTAGGAATAATTCCTACTAAGTTCTTTGAAAAGACTACTCTCTCCCTTTCTCATACAGGTGGCACTACAGGAAATTCGGGATTTCGTGACGAAAATATTCGTCACTAAAACATCATTTTTCGTCACAATTGATAATTTGTGACGATTTTTTTTTGTAGCAGAGATTGTCATTTATAGTGCGTGGTATTTTGAAAAATGTGACGGTATATTAATTCCTCGCGAAAGGGCATCATTTGGTGACGAAAAAGTTCATCGTCCCTAAATGTGTCCATCTATTGTGACACATAAATTGTCACCTTAGGCATCAAAAATTTGTCACTTAATATGACATTTCGTCACTAAAGTTCAACTTTATGTGACGATTTAAATAAGTTTCACAAAAAAAGGTTAATTTAGTGACATTAATTTTGTCACAATTAGCTTGATTATTTCGTCACATTTTCTATATTCGTCACGAAAGAGTTGTTATTCGGTGACGAAATGTTGATCGTCGTTATATGCGTACATATAAAATGACAATAAAAATTGTCACTAAATAGTTTGATTTAGTGACAAAATTTTTATTGTCGCAAAATGATGTGGAAATTGTGACGAACTATTGTTGTCACTATAATGTATTATTCAGTGACGAAAGTAATATTCATCACTAGAAGTTTAGATTTAGTGACAATATATTGTTCGTCATATTTGACATTTTTTCGTCATGAAAGAATTGCCAAAAAATGACGAAAAAAAAGATCGTGGTTACATATATATAGGTAAAGTGACAACTGATTTTCGTCTCAAAAAATTGGACTTTAGTGACGAAATACTCATCGTCGTTAAAGACGTAAAAATGGTGACAAAATATTTTGTCATTTACAAATATTATTCAGTGACGATGATGATAATCGTCACTAAAGAAATTGATATAGTGACAACATGTATCGTCATGATTAATTAACATACCGTGGCTATTATTTCGTCATAAACATGATACATATTGTGACGCATTTATTTCATCGTGAAATAATTATTCCTATTATCAATTTATTTGAATTTTTATATATATTAAATCAGTAATCAATATTAAATAATAAATATTACAATAAAAACTAAATTAATTAAAGATAAAAAAATATATTGCATTAACAAAAAAACTCTGTCAAACAATTAAAAATCAATCAACAATATTTGTTATGAAAACTACATGAAAACAATAAACTAAAAAAAAACAATGTCTTATATGTCTTCAAAAATAAATTCCATGCACTTCAAAACGATTTAATCAAAATCTTCTCCTCCTTAGATATCACCTATAAAAAGGATATCATATCAAAAGATGAATTTATAAGAAAGCATAACTCCGTAAAAAGTATCACTCTCATCTTCTTTGTTAAAAAAAAAATAAACGTGTTTTCACAAATACATCATGTGATCAACTTCAAATATAGTTATGCCTACTTAACAAGTTAAATAAATTGAGAAAGCATCTTGAGAATTTGCTATTACAATTGCTTGCTAATATAAAGTCAAAAAAGCGATGTTTCACCAACAAACAAGAACATCTAGATGAATAGCAACTCCATTCATTCGAACTAGCAAGGAAAGAAATCAAGTTAATTGGAGACATATTCACTTTATTTCCAAGTCCATTGCATTTAATTACTCTGTATTCAATAAAACCATCTCTGAAACCTCAAGTAATTAACACAAAATGTCATATTAACAATCACAAAAACCCAATCTCATATAAGCATTTCTACACAACAAGTTATCATACATACAGTTTTATCAGTTTAGCTATTTAGATCAGAATCTTTCTGCAATAGAAAAGAATTTGATATTTCTCTAACGCAGGGACATATATGAATAAGAACGCTACTTGATCCCAAAAAAAAACCCCAGAAAGAGTTGCTACCATCAACATATTAAATTATCCAAGACTAATCCACAAAATTCAGGGTGTATCAATAACAGAATAAATGTGCAACTTCTTGTCCAAAAAAAAAAAAAGAAAACAAAATATTCTCAAAGCAGCACGGTAACACATCCAGGTTCAATAATTCAAAAATTCATAAACCTTAACCACAATCAGATCTAAAATTCCAGAACCCCCCAAATTTAGCAAGATCGAATTCAATTCTCCAAATCCAGAGCAAGTCACACAAGCATGAAACAATTTCAGCTATACTAAATCTCGGATCTCAAAGTAATTCCTTAACACAATCAAAATCTAAGAATGAGTATAGCAAAATTACACTAACTTGTTTTAATCATTACATCCACGAACTAAAATGCAGCAATATTTACTTCACACACCGTAACTAGCACAATTTGGTAGTGAAATATACAAAGTACAGTACTACCATTATCTATATACATGCAATACACATATAACCTAGCTAAAAAATTAATTTGTATCACACACATATTATGTTTGAATCAAATCGTGAGCTGTAATGCTCTAAAAAATCAAAGAATTACAAAGATCTACAAGACCTAATTGCACTTCGAAATAGCATCAACAAGACCTAATCTCGAGAGTGAGAAACTAGTAGTTATCACATTCTCTTATTTGTTACACATGTTGAACACAAATAAATCATAATATTTGCCCTCTTCTAACACATCCAGGTTTAAAGCTACACATATGAGTAGTACTACTAAAAGAAAAATGAAAATAATAAAGTAAAGGCTAAAGAGAAAAATAGAACCTAACCTTAATTATATGTCAATCCCTTTGTCCCTCATGAAAGCCATTACTTTGTTCATAGCTGCATTTTGCTCAGAGAGTTTTGCAGTGAGAATCTCATTTTGCTCAGAGTGTTTGGCAGTCAGATTATCATTTTGTGTAGCCAGGTCCTCTTTCAAGGTAGTTACTTGAGCTTGTAATTCTTCCACTTGAGCTCTAGAGTGTTTCAACTCTTCTGTTGTTTCTCTTAGCTCATCTTCATATTCAGCAGAAGAATTGTACAATGAACTCCGTCTACTCGGAGGCTTTGAACCGTAACCATACCCTTTGGTATATCCAGCCCCATGGCCCAACACCTCCAAGACTATCTCAAGTTTGGTCCTCTCTATTCCGAGCTCAACATATTCATCTCGCTTACGTTTCATTGTTTCCTAGTATTTAAGCATAAATAAAGTAAATAAAATGCTCAACTGAATTGAAAAAGAAGTAAATTAACCTCAATAATAACATAATCAAATATCATAAATGTCTACACGACTTACCCAATTTTCTTTTGCCTTGTCGGATATCCACTCATTATTCTTTGTACTGTGGGTTTTCTCATACAAGTAAATCCTATCGCACGGTTCTTTAAGTTCAAGAGACTACAAAAAAATATTAAAAATCAGTTACTTCATCACCACACCCATGATTGAAATAAAATATTCAGAAAACTCATAATTACCTTCTTTTAATGTTTATATGATTTATTTATTGACATATCATTCAAGATTGCATATAAAAACAAAAAAACAGGAGCTCAACATCAACGTTGATATCATTAGCCATATTCTTTTTTTATTGTTGTAAATTTGTAATATAGCATTTTAGTTGATTAAGGTACCAACAAATATGCGGAAACCAACACATACTTAAGGAACTGATAGTAAAGCAAACACATACTTAAGGAACTGACAGTATACTTGAAAACATATACTCACAAGTTCATGCGATCGGACTGAGAGTTAAGAAATTACCAAGGGAATTGCTTGCTCGTATGTCAAATATGGAAACCATCAATTTGTTTGACCTGCATACAAGAAATTAAGATTAGCTGCACATTTCCAGGGTTTCAATATGAACATTTACACCAAGACGAAAAAATCTGCACATAATTCTGAAGCTTGAATTAAGGTGCATAATCTGGTTATAATATGCTTGAATTAAGGTGCATAATAGCAGATTATAATCTGCTTGAATTAAGGTAAAACATAATCAGCTTGATTTGTTAGAATTTAAAAATGTAATTAAGTTATTTTGAAACTAGCTCATGTAAAGAACAAATGCAATAATGATTAAATCAGTCAGTAGAGTAAGATTGAGCAATTCAAAGCCACCAAAAAACATATTCCCCAATCCAAAGTCTCACAATATCATCTATAAAAAAAATATTATATCAAATGAATTTTCTAATTTAATTAGCAAGTCATAGTGTCATACATCTCACAATATCATAATAAGCATCAATCTACTAACAGTAACTCTTTTTTTACTATGTTTCTCAATCACATCACTTTCGAGAAACATATCGACTTCCACTAACTAAATTACCTTCTTTTAATGTTTATATGATTTAATTATTGATATATCATCATCATCGAAATTAGATACAATTATTGACATATATATTATTTTTTCTTATGTTGTCTCCTTATTTGTCTCTATTGTATACTAGGGAATGCTCAGGTTGTGTATCACTATCCTAAGAAACTAATAATTTATAATTGAGTAAAATAGTAAAAACTGATATATATACTCATTTTTGTAAAATGACTTGGGTAGTAAAAGAATGACTATGTTAGATGCAGAAACACAAATAGTGCAAATAATTTTATTAGATGTTAAGATTCCTCACAATATGATTTCTAATACTTCTGAGTACATACAAAGTTCTGAGTACAATGTGACTACATAACCCCTGTGATTGCTACATTACTTCTGGGTACAATATGATTGCTACAAATTTCAAATTAAAATTACACAAAAATAAGTTTTACACAAAAATGAGTTTTCTGCATCTGAGTACATTACAGAACCCCTAAACATATTATTACTTACAATGTAGATAGAGATCAATACGAGAGGTCCAAAATTGAGTGAAATTTAAACAATTTCCCAGCCACGTCACTTTTAAGAAACAACTCTACTTCCAGGAACTAACTTTCGGAATCCAAACAAACTCAATTCCTAACTTATATCTGCATTTTAGGAACACGACTATTTTTTATGAGCAACCAGTAAAAGTGTATAGAAGCTGATCTCCCAACCTATTTCATGAAGAACAGATGTTTTAATATTGAGAAATGAGTCACAATACTTCAAATTTGACTATCTCACATTTCCAATTTAGAGGATTGGATTTATTGATACCAAATACTATGGCAATCACTTCTATAGCTTATAAATATAAATAAGTCTGGCCATACTCCATTAACAAACCAGATTTTCGCAAAAATTAACTATGCACACATATACAAATACATATTAGAAAAAAAAAATAACTAACCTTTATAATTTCATCCCTTTATAGCTAAAAGAGCCATTAGACTATGCCATGCCATGAGCTTATATTTGCATTTTGTCGAAGCAATTGGTCTTTCATATCAGTCATTTATACACCCTCCTTGACAGTTGGTCTTCCAAGCCGATCACTTTTGTCTCCTTCTCACTAATACATTTGCGTCAAATCGAAATTATGTAAAAACATATATAAATTAGAAAACATGAAAATACATGTATAATTTATAGATTTTGAATTTGAGTTTGTCGAATTAATTGATCTGAAATTATCATCAACCTTAATCTAATCAGTGAAAACTAATGATGAATTGTCAAGTTAAACATCACATTCTGAACACAGAGAAGGACAGATCGATAACATTATAGATTCAAAAGTAAAAGGCGACTATCTTATGTATATTTTGAATTGAACTTAACAAGAAATCATTAAAGCATTATCATTGTAATGTGCCTTTCAAAGTGATAGCATTCTTTTCAAATGTGCCAATGTTCTCGCCAACCTAAATTCGAGCACAAGAAAAATTGCTCTATTTATTACGTTGGTTAAAGAATTAATAATAATATCAACTAAGTTATCTTTAACTATCTTTTAGCAACATTCAGGGGTCAAATCCCTTCTTAAGGAATATGGGAGAAGTAATTTGTCTCATGAAAAGCACTTAAATAAAAACAATCTGTCTAGTATCTAAAGAACTTCAAATATATCCATTTCCAAGAAAATCATATAGGGTTCTGACACATTTAATACTACTTCACTATTAAGTGTTAACCAAACCTTAACAGTCCTTTTCATGATCTTAGTAAATGCTATAACTGTATTCTGCCCAACACTAAAACACCATCTCTGTAACTGATAATTTTATTCAAAAGAATTTGTTGTCATGTATCTAATTTTTTTCACTTTCTACCATACTAAATTATCATCAGAAAAGTTAAAAAATTTATGAAAAACTGCTTCACGCAGATTTATATTGATGACATAAATATATTAATGCAGAATTAAGAGTATGTGTATGTTATCAACTTGTGACAGGGTAACTAGGGCTCAGAAGCCCATCCCTGGAAGGCAAATCATTGTGTGGATGGATCACAACAATGTAATGAAAAAAATACTATTAGAATTGATGCGAACAATTCAGAAAGAGGAAAACAAAAGAGGACAAAAAAAAACTTTTAATTAATACACCAAATTAATCTAACCATTTACTTCCCAACTACACCTTTGGAATAGCAATGCTAATTTCCTAGTCCGACTGAAGGAAGCCAGGTAAACTACAGAAAATAAAAAATTGCATGACTGAATTCAAATTTATATCATAATCTTAAATGATTTTTTCTGGAAGACAAACATCCAATACAAGTTCATGCATAACTAAATCATTCTTATTAATCGAGGTGAAGAAAAATGGAGGCCTGCAAATGACAACGAACATGCAATGAATTACCCTAACAGGAGGAAGAATTCAAAGGCTACTAAATATAAGTGGAACCATAATGATTTACTCTATGAAGTACAAAAAATTTCAACATCAAAGTTCTGCACAAGACTTCATACTAAAATGGAGTTTAAGGATTTATTAGAAAGATGAAAATAGAAAGAAGAGGCAATATGCTGACAAAAGTTGTTTGTGACTTGATAACTGCTATTAGGTTTCTAAGTGATGATGAAACTTTGTTCAACGTAAATGTGATCCCCATCTCAATTTAAAATTAATTAACTTAAACATAAAGATTCTGAAATATCATAAATATTACCAAAGAGGCCAATCTTCCAAATATCTGCAAAGAATGCATTTAATAAGCCCCTTAGCACATGAGAAATAATCGGCCCAAGTGTTATATTGCAAGAGTTAACTAGTCATCTGACTTTAAGCAATGGAAACTTCCAAGACCAAGAAATGCAAACATAGGGGATAGTTGACATAGGTTATCTTGTATCTTACACTTATCACAACCAACAATCCACGGGCATCAAAAGTTTCCAAGATATCCTATTGTATAGGGACTAATACTCAATCTAGAACCCCAAAAGACACATAATATTTTTTTTTCTTTTTTTTCCTAAGACACATAATAATTTATCAATGTAATATAAAACAGGAAAATAATTACAAATTAGAAAATTTCTAATTAACACCATGAACCTGCATCTAAATGATATGTGAATATGCAGCCCACTTAAACTTTTAAACAAAAGAATTAGTAATTTAATTAAGGATAAAAAAAGGAGAAGTAATAGAGCACTCAATAAGTCAAAATTTCAAATCCAAACAAGTGATAAAATCAATATGCTACCACGTCCATGGAGGTCAAGTAGACCTGTGCCCAATTTCCAGCGCGGGGACATATTTTCTCGCCCTCTCATCAACTAAATATCAAAACCTATGAAACTGATAACCAATTATACATATTTTCAGGATATTGAATTAAACCACAATAACTCACATAATCTATACTCAGTCACATCTTAATTAAGCCCACATCTGAGTCTACCCTAACATTCATGAAATTAAGAAATATAACCCAAATTCAAGAAACAGGATTCAAGAGAAAAGTAAAATTGTATTGGATCACAACTAATTATTGAAATTGTCTCTAAATACCTTCAATTTCTACACTCTTTGGCAGAGCTTAAGTAGACATGTTGTCAAAGGAGTGCGGGAATGACGACGGCAGAAAACTTCTAGGTCCTCATTAATTACGACGACAATAGCGGTAGAAAGGCGGCCGCGGAGGAATGCTATGCACGGCTGAGGCAGGCTTCACGGCGCCGGCGATTTTCCAAATCCCTAATTTGAATTTGAGTTGGAGAGATGTGCGCGGATGTACCTCCATCAAGGGCAAGGCCGCAAGGCGGTTGAGAGAGGATGAGGGATGCGTTATCTTATTAGGTTTATTAGGATTTAAAATCTAATTACTTTACTGAATTCTCTTCTATTTTTTTATTTTTTTTTTGAGAGAAATTCTCTTCTACTCAAAACATTGAAATTAATTTAAATATTTTTGTTTCCCACAATTTTTTGTTTCCCACTTTAATAACTTCCGCCTAAAAATATGAATTTAATGGTTTAAATTTTGAGAAGGTCTGTGTACACCAGGTGCACCGTGCATTTTATAATATATTTAAAAATTATATAATTTATTGCATTGAAATATGCAATTTGTTTATAATGAATCATGAAACTTATTTTTCATATTAATAGTTGCACGGTTAAGTGTAAACAAGTTATATATTTTAATGAAAATAAATTGCATGATTTAAAATACTATGAAGTGCACAATGCACCTGATGCATATGAAGCTTAGCCTTACTTTTTTTTTCTTCCAACATTTTTTTGGTTTCCCACTTTAATAATTTCCCCCTAAAAATATCAAATTAATTTAATTTTTCAATTTTTCACTCCCAAATAATAATTATATTTAGTTTAGTTATTTTATTTTTAATAAATAAGTGAGATATATAAATTATTCACCTAAATATTCTACCAAAATATTTTGTGCATATAATGATTTTTAAATATAATTACTCAGATATTTTTTGTACATGTGATCAAATTTAAGATTTCTTTTATCATGTCTACCATCTGAGTCCGAGGTAGTGGATTGAATTATATGATCTATGCTCGAAGCCTTATGATTATTATACTATACCGGTTCCTTGTTGAGTAGGTCTCTTGTGAGTCCTGGTTCAGGTGCACTCTTTTTTTTAGTGTCATTGTTGTGTATATGCACTATTATTATTAAAAAATTATCATTTAACGGGAGCGTTAATGAGGGCTATAAAAGCCCTCGTTAATAATAAGAGTTTTAAAGAGGGTTTTGATAACCCTTGTCCTAACGAGAGATTTCATAGTCATTTCTACTAACGAGAGCGTTAATGAGCAAATATATTAATGTTGTGATTTTAAAATATATATTTAATGTTACTGTTATGTACAAAAATTATCATTATTATGCATAACAACTATTATTGTTATGCAAAAGAATTATCATTATTTAAAAAATATTAATACTTTTTAAATAATGATAATTTTTTGCATAACAGTAATAGAGTTCATATTTAAACTTAATTTATTTAATCCAATTAATTTTGACGAGATATTTTTAAAGGGCATTGAGTATATAGATAAGTAATTTGAGTTCTGAATTACTTCTGAATATATATTACAATTGTGTAAATTAATTAAATCTTTAATTTAGGGTTTCTAACTGTGTGTAATAGTTTGTATCATCTTCTAATATTTTATTTGTTAAATAATTTTTTAATGAACATTATCTATAAGAAAAAATATTCATCCTTTTTTTATAAGATGTACTATATAATAATAATATTTAATATAAATACGAAAAATAGTACAGTGAAATTAAAAAAAGCATCAAATTATTTAAATATAAAAAAAAAATTATTGTATATTGCATTTCATATGGAACAAAATTACATGAGTAACACTCCTATGAACCAGGTCTATGCATGAACTCTATCACTGTTATGTGTAAAAACTATCACTATTATGCACAAAAATTTTCACTGTTAAAAATATAGAGCATTTTCTAAACAATGATTGTTCTTGTGCATAACAGTGATAGTTTTTATGCATAATAGTGAGAGTTTTTGTACATAACAGTGATACTAAAAAACTGAGTTCACGATGAAATCGAGTTCATTCAAGTTTTTGTAAAAGTTACATACATATTTTTAAGAATGACAAAGTATAGGGTGAACAAGTTTTAGGATCGGAGACTAATTTAGGAATGGCAAAGTATAGGGTGAAATCGGGTTCATACAAGTTTTAGGATCGGAGAATAATTTAAGAATGACAAAGTATAGGGTGAACAAGTTTCACGGTGAAATTGATTAAGGTGTGTGACTTATATTACCAAAGAGTGTGATTTTTTACTATAAAGGGTGTGATTTTTTACTATAAAGGGTATACCTCATAAAAGTGAAGGATGTGACTTATATTATAGCAGAGGGTATTGTAGTGATAACTGAAGGGTGTGACTTATATTACTGAAGGGTGTGACTTATATTGCTAAAGAGTATGCGTGTAAAAAACATAACTTCACGGTGAACAAGTTTCACAGTATACCAACTCTTTATGAATAATATATTAAGAACATATATCGTCTTAATTAAATATTATAATCAGAATATTTGTAAATTTAGATTACTTAACTAATAACTATAGATTTTTTATATGTATTTAAATTCTGAATTGATTATGAATATTTATTGCAATTGTATATTATTTTGTATATTACAGGGAGTTTTTTTTTTTTTTTATTGCAGATAGTATTGAGGTAAGTAATTTGTGAATTGAATTAGTTCTGTATGAGTTTATTTTTTCATATTCATAGCGATTCTTTTAATTTGACGAATTTATTAATCTAAATATTCACATTTTGTATTAAAATTTTGTATATTTAATTAATTTTTTTTTTAATTTTTTTTTGTATATTTAATAGGATAATAATCGCAAACAAATTATTAATTGATTTAAAAAATATTGACAGTATAGCTGTATAATTAAGGGTGTGTTTTGAAACACTTAAAACAGCTTCCAGAAGCATTTATTTTTAAAAGTTGTGAGATGGAGCTTTGAAAATAAATGCTTCTGGAAGTTGTTTTAAGTGTTTCAAAACACACCCTAAATCTATGTGTTATGATGAAATTTTGGATTCATTTAGATATATTTTATAGAAAGATCGCATAAGTCTTGATATATCAACAAATAAAAAATAAAAAATCTAATGAAAGGGAATAAAATCATAATCGCATCAATCTATGATTTATACAGATCTAATATTAGTAATATAAATTTTTCCTTTAAGTGGATGCCGCGACGGCGATACGAGATTCATGAGCGTGGAATCACCCGCAACTGGGGATTAATGCTGCGGGTCCCAATGTAGTATTAGTTTATTTTTCATATATTTTTCATGCTATATATGCATTTTAATTACAAGTTACAAGTTGGTGTTTGCTTTTCTTTTTTCCTTTTTTTTTTTTTTTGACAGCTTTTTTTTCCTTTATCGATAAAGGTGAATTTTGTTATTGTTAGGAACATTAAAAGGCCAAAATGTTGCAAATATTTTAGTATGGCCATACATTAATTAAAAAATGTTTTTCGTACCGTTATTGCATATTAATTTTACTCCCTTGTTTCATTTTTAGATAGATTTTTAGATTTTTGATCAAAAATATATTAGCATTATTTTTTTAATAACTTAAATATTCTAATTAATATTTATTGTAATATTTAATTAATGAAGTTAGATTATAAATAAAAATAATTAAGGAATAAATAAAGAAGAGAATATGTAGATGATTTTATTGTGGGACCCATGAATAATTTTTTTTTTGGTACGATGCATTGTGTGGGGAATGAGTTTTTTGAGGTAGGAGTATAAAACTTTTGAAGTGGCACATATGAGATTATGAGTATAAAAGACAAATGATGACTTGACAATATACACATCACCTTATTTACTTAATTAACTGTTTGATTTATTTAAAATAATTAAGAATATATTTGGCACATATATACATGTACATATCCCATAATTTGGCAACAAATCTCACACCACATGCAAGTAGATTTTAAAATCTTCCAAAAAATTATATATAAAATAATTGACAAAGTTTAGGATACAAATTTGTATACATACAAATCCCAATTGAGACCCAATTTATTTTACCCAACTCATTCTTGACCCGCTTGACCGGGTCATCTTAGACCCACGAATTAATTAATTTCCTAAATTGATTGATTTGTATCTATACAAATTTGTACAGTAGATCTACTCTAAATAATTTTATTGATTGAGATTTACTTGAAAATCAATAAAGAAAAACAAAAGAAAAGTCACAAAATTATTAAAATTGTCTTACATAATAGAGTATAAAAAATTAATTTATATATACTTTTTCATTGATTTTTCTTTTTTCTTCTACTTGGTTTTTTAAAAAATTATGTGATTTCTACAATTTCCTTACCTTTTCTTCTTAGTTGTTTTCACGTTTAAAAATCAAGTAGAAGAAAAAAGAAAAATCAATGAAAAGTTAAATATAAATTAGATTTTTTTTATAGTTTATTAAGTAACACAATTTTAATGATTTTGTGATTTCTTTTTTCCCTTATTCATTTTTATGTAAATCTTAAATATATTTTTTTTATTTTGAAAGATATTAAAATTTACTTGAAAGTGGTGTGAGATTTGTTGCCAAATTTAATGGGATATTGACATGTAGATATGTGCCAAATATTTTCTTAATTATTTTAAATAAATTAATAATTAAATAAGGTGATGCAAAAATTGGGGAATACACATAAGTTTGTTTATCTTGTTCTTTTGGAAGAGATTCTAAGATTAGACTGATGCTTAAAATAAATAATATAATTTCAATTTTAATGAACAATATTTGTTTGGCTTAGTTGGACATTAGATAAGTTATTTGTTTGAAGGTCTTGGGATCAATTCACATTAGTGTCTTTTTTTTTATACTGAAAAATTGATACTTAAAATTAATATATAATAAATTTTAAACTTTAACAATAAAGATGTCTAGCATACTTGGTAGCTTTAGTGAGCTATTTTCCATATTCTTTACGTTAAAGGTCTTGTGTTCAATCCCAGTGTGATGCCTTTTTAAACTATAATGACTTATGTTTGTTGAAAGTGACAAATGATTATTAATCATCAATATATATAAATATTGGTGACGAAAGAATATGTTACTAATTACTATGAACAATTAATGACGAAACATAAAACCATCATAAAAAAATTATATTAGGTGATTATTAATCGTCACCATATATAAATATTGGTGATGAAATACTATGTCACTAATTACTATGAACAATTAATGACGAAACATAAAACCGTCATGAAAATTTCATATTATATGACCAATATTGATCGTCACTAATTAAAATGAAGATCGTCACTAAAATAATATTGTGACGAAATAAGTGCGTCATTAAAAAATAATTATTAATCGTCACTATATATCAATATTGGTGACGAAAGAATATGTCACTAATTACTATAAACAATTAACGACGAAATATAAAATTGTCATGAAAAATTTATATTATATAACCAATATTGATCGTCACTAATTAAAATTAAGATTGTCACCGAATACTATTGTGACAAACTAAGTGCGTCATTAAAAAATAATTATTAATCGTCATTATATATCAATATTGATGACGAAAGAATATGTCAGTAATTACTATGAACAATTAGCGACGAAACATAAAATTGTCATGAAAACTTTATATTATATGACCAATATTGATCGTCACTAATTAAAATTAAGATCGTCACCGAATTTTATTGTGACAAAATAAGTGCGTCATTAAAAAATAATTATTAATCATCACTATATGTCAATATTGGTGACGAAATAATATGTCACTAATTACTATGAACAATTAACGACGAAACATAAAATTGTCATGAAAACTTTATATTATATGACGACTATGATCGTCACTAATTACAATGACGATCGTCACCAAATAAAATTATGACGAATTAAGTGTGTCACCAATTCTTTTGAATAATTAATGACAAAACATATAGTTGTCACAAAATAATATTTTTCATGACGTTGAATATCGTCACCAAAGTTTACTGTGACGAATTTCTTATTTTTGTCATGAAAATTTGAATTAGTGACGAAAAAAAACATTAGTGGTAACAAAACAAAAATTTGTCACGAGTTCTCACTTTTTAGTGACGAAAATTAAATTTGTCACCTTTAGGTAGCATATTGTGACAAATTTGTATCGTCACAAAAAAATTCGTCACGAAATGTGCGATTTCCTGTAGTGTGGAGGTTCTTTAAAAATTAATTATAAGCTTAAAAATGCTTATGTTTGTGTTGATGGTTGTTGTATTTCTAATGACTTTCTTATTGCTGAAGACATTACTAGTCAAATGATTATTGGTCTTCCTTTTCTATTTAAAATTTATCCTCTTACCTTTGTCAATGAAGGATGTTTTTCAGGTACCTATAATGGTAAACCTATTACTTTTAAGTTTATTACTAAACTTATTCATAAGGTTCTTAATTTGATTGAAAATCAAATTAACAATAAAAATTGTCAAATCAATTTTCTTAAAGATGAGCTTAATTCTATTACTATTAATGATAGAATAAAGAATCCTATATTTCAGGATAAAATCAAACTTTTGTATAATAAATTTTCAATTGATATTTGTAATAATTTTCCTAATGCTTTTTGGGATAGAAAGAAACATATAGTTTATCTTCCTTATGAGGAAGACTTCAAAGAGAATAAAATACCGACTAAGTCTAGACCTTGTCAAATGAACTCTGAATATTTAGAGTTATGCAAACAGAAAATATCTTCCTTATTACAGAAGAAGCTTATTACTCCTTCTAAATCTCCTTGGTCTTGTACTGCTTTCTATGTTAATAAGCATTCTGAGCAGGAACGTGGAGTTCCTAGATTAGTTATTAATTATAAACCTCTTAATAAGGTTTTAAAATGGATTAGACATCCTATTCCTAATAAGAAAGATCTTATTGACAGATTAGTCAATGCTCTTGTCTTCTCCAAATTTGATTTAAAATCAGGTTTTTTGGCAAATTCAGATTAATCAACCTGATAGATATAAAACTGCCTTTAATGTTCCATTTGGTCATTACAAATGGTCTGTTATGCCTTTTGGTCTTAAGAATGCTCCTTTAGAATTTCAGCAAATTATGAATGACATTTCTAATCCTTATAGTGATTTTATTATTGTCTATATTGATGACATCCTTGTATTTTCTAAAGATATTGAAATACATTTTAAACACCTTGATATGTTAAAAAATTTAGTCATTAAAAATGGTTTAGTTATTTCAAAACCAAAAATGGTTTAATTCCAAACTAAAGTTAAATTTCTTTGTCATATAATTGACAAAAGTAATATTAATCCTATTCAACGAAGTATTGAATTTAGTAATAAATTTCCTGATATTATGAATGATAAAACTCAGCTACAAAGATTTTTAGGAAGTCTTAATTATGTATCTTCTTATATTAAAAATCTTGCTGAAGATTCTGACATCTTATATGATAGACTTAAAAAAAATCCTTCCCCTTGGAATGATAATCATACTAAGGCCGTTATTAATATTAAAGAAAATGTTAAGAACATTCATTTTCTTATGCTGGCTAATCCCTTATTGGAAAAAAATGTTGAAAGTGATGCCTCAGAATTATGATATGGTGGTATCTTAAAACAAATTAACCTTGATAATAAAATCGAATATATTATTAGATTTTATTCTAGTAAATGGAATAATGCTCAAAATTATTATACTACAACTAAAGAAATTTTGGCTATTGTTAAATGTGTAGTTAAATTTCAGGATGATTTATACAATAAAAAATTTACCATTAAAACTGATTGTAGAGCTTCTACTTTTATGCTCTTTAAAGACTTTGAACATAATGTTTCTAATCAAATGTTTTCTCTATGACAATCTCATCTTGCTTATTTTGATTTTAATATTGTTTATAAGCATGGGAAAGATAATCATCTTCCAGATTTTTTAACCCGTGAATTTATTTCTTCATGACAGTTATGAGCCATTCTGGAAGAGGTCCTTATTCCTCTTATAGAGGAAGAGGAGGCAGAGGTCCTCCTATTATACAACTTAGAAAGAATTCCCTTTACAACCAGAACATTTCTAGTATTGGTTCTTCTTCAAAAGTAGAAAATGTGTTGGTCCCGGTGCTAACGAGTCTCACACGTGTATGGGGGGGGGAATACACGTGTTCAGTGATTTTTAAAACTTTTCTTTCACTGAGGTCAGATGGGTCAGGTTATCCTGATGATTTTGCCCTCGAGAAGCCAGTTGCCTTGCCTGAGTAAAAAGTCTCTTCGAGACAATGATCCCGAGTCCTTTCTTTGGAAGCTTCGTGATTAACCCAACTGAGCCTGAGTTTATCAGAGATCCTGAGGCGCTTGGTTCAGATAATTATCTTACTGAACCCTCAGTAGAGTTAGTTCAGTTTGGTAACTATCTGTTCTAGCTACTCAAGTGTGGGGAATGGTTGGCCCTAAGTTTATACTCGTTTTAGCTTTGCTTAAAATCTTCCCTTCAATAAAATAGTGATTAACGCTGTGATCAGTTTGATGCAAGTTCAGTGGATTGGTTCCAACTAATATCAGTGAACTATGCTTTCAGTGAAAAACATGCAACATATAATAATGCAGTACAAAAAGCAAAATAACACAACAATTATAGTGGTTCAGAGACTCAAGCTCCTACGTCCACTCTCTCTGATCTTCATAGAAATTCCTTAACCACTTCCTAAAGCTTTCTGGCTAACTCACAACAGTAGCTTCACTTTTTCTACCTTGAGTTTTCTGGCTGACTCACTGCAGCTTACTAATTCAAACACACACAAGTGTTCAAACTACCACAAGTAGCTTACTAACTTCTTCTCTAGAGTTTTCTGGCTAACTCACTGTAGCTTACTAACTCTTTACAACTTCAACTCACCAACAAAACACACACAAACTACCTGACAAAGGGTTTGAGTTTTGGGTTGGTTTCCAACTAGGGTGAGATATCCTTTACAATAAGAACAATGCAAAGGTTAGGATATCTCTACTAAGCTTTGGATATTTCTTATCAATCTAGGCTTAGTGAATGAGCTCTCGTCAATGTGAAAGACTTGGGAAATTCTAGGTTTTTCGAGTGCTTCAATTCGTAATAATACGAATGAGCTCTTGAGTTGCTTTGAAATTTCCTGTGACCTCTCAATGTAAAGGATCACTAGTATTTATAGGCAACTTCACCAAGGTCACTCTTGAAAAACTATCCGTTGGAGGAGATAGCTTCATGAGTTTCCTCTTATGGTGTTTGATGAACGGCTATATTTAGGGTTTGAATACTCCCTTGCATGTTTTAGGAAATATGCAGTCATGTAGCCAATCACCAATTTTTGCAGTCTGGAACATAGTACTACTGACATGATTCAGTGACTTGTCGCTTTCAGTGTCAGTAAAGTACATTGTTGTCTCCCTCTGATTGGTTCTTATCTTAAGTAAATGTAGACAAACATAACGACTCTTTTTGGTCAATCTCTCTGAATGAGATAACCTTAAACAACACTTAGACTTAGTTCCTTTTTTTCTGCATATGAATGTTTTGGGTAATATCTATTTTTCTGAATATTTACGTTTTTCTTAGTTTTGTAGTCTTCTGATAGATATTATTCAGTGCCTCTGAACATTCAGGTTATACTGAGTATTCAAAGATCTTCTTTCTTCTTCGAAGAATCTTTGGGTCTTGATATCATCCGAGTCTTGATATCTTACGAATCTTCATAAATCTTGGGTCTTGATATCTTACGAATTTTCATTATCTTCCGAGTTTTTTAACTCTTTGGGTCTTGATGTCTTACGTGTCTTGATAACTCTTTTGGGTCTTCATTGTCTTACATGTCTTGATGACATCTTTTGAGTCTTGATGTCTTGATGACATCTTGAGTCTTGATGTCTTGATGACATCTTGAGTCTTGATGTCTTGACAAACTTCTCGAGTCTCTTGATTTACTTCATGAGTCTTGATGTCTTGACCTTCTTCGAGTCTTGATTTCTTGACTTCTTGAGTCTTGATTTCTTGAAGAATTCTTCGAGTCTTCATGTTCTGTTTCTTACGAACACAAGTAGATTCATCAAAAACAACATGAGGTGTTTCTTCCACAATAAGAGTCCTACGATTTGTAAACTCTGAAGGCTTTCTTGACTTGAGAATATCCTAAGAATATCCCTTCATCGCCTTTGTTATCAAAAAGTTTTCAACCGATCTTTACCATTATTGTGTATAAAACACTTGCAACCAAAACACACGAAAAAAAAAGAAACAAGAGGCTTCCTTTCATTCCACAATCAATTGAGTTTTCCTTGGTTCTTGGTCAAGATGGATCTGTTCTAAGAGTAGCGTCAAAGGTTGATAACTTCCACTTCAAAAATCTCTTAGGAATATCGACCAAGAATCATTGTCTTTGCGAAGAATATTTCCTCTTTCAAAGAAACACCATTACATTGTGGGGTCCTTTTGTTATGTTTCAAAAATTCCATTTTTTGCAAATAATTAGATATGATATGATTGATAAACTGGTTCCTTTAACACTTTTTGACCACACTCAAACACACGAAAAAAAGAAACAAGAGGCTTGTTTTCTTTCTTCTTGAGTAAGAATATGACCCATGTGTATCTAGAGTAGTCATCAACTACCTTGTATTTTATTTAGTGCTCACAGTGTTCTTGGACCAAAGAGATCCATATGTAACAGTTGTAGTATTCTATCGATATAAACATCTACTTTTCTTTTGAAAGATGCTCGATTTGTTTTCCTTTAAACAAGCATCACATACATGATCTTTACTGAACACTTCATTGGGTAACCCCCTTACAAGTGCTAATCTTGCAAGTTTGTTCAGGGTTTTGAAGTTTAAGTGATTCATTCTTTTGTGCCACAACCAACTGGTATCAGTGGAACTTTTTGCAACCAAACATGTATCTTTAGGAGTTGAACTCCAATCAGCAAGATACACATTTCCTTTTCTAGTACCAGTCAGTAAAATTTTATGTGAAGTATTGTCTTTTACATAACATAAGTTCTTTGAGAACTCAACATTGAATCCTTTGTCACAAATTGGTGATAGAAAGCAAGTTATGCTTTAGACCAGACACATATGAAACACCATGGATATGAACAGAATCAACTTCAAGAGTTCCATATCCTTCAGTTTGTCCTTTGGAATTGTCTCCAAATGTGATCTGAGGGCCTTTTTGCTCAACATAGTCAGTGATTAGTTGCTTATATCCTGTCATATGTCTTGAACATCCACTATCCAGATACCATACAACAGGAGCCAATTCATTTCCACTCATCAGTGCTATGTTGTTTTTATTCAGCTCAGTGCCCTTTTCCTTCACCTGAAAAACAAATCAGTTCTTAGGTACCCATTTGGTGTAAGGTCCTACCAGGTTAGCTGTACCTTTTGGAACCCAAATCTGCCTAACAACTCTAATTACTTTAGAGTGGCTGATTTGTCTCCCATAAACATCTACATACACATTCACCACCCTAGGTGCCTTGACAGTATCCTGTGTATGAGTGCCAGCCTTAGCATGAACATGAGCCTTAGAGTTCTTCTTGGGTTCAGGCCTTTTGTTCAAGTGCCTTAGCTTTTGTGCAGCTGGTCTCTGTCTTTGCTGACTTGGGTTCAGAAAACCTTTACCCTTAGGTAAGTGGGGTTTAGGTTGTCTGTACTGAAATTGGGGTCTTTAAGTAATCTTAGGACTTGGTCTTTTCAGTTGAGAATAAATCTGCTGAGTGTTTCTCTTCTGAAAATTCCTCTGATAGTTCAGTGCAGAGCTCTTTAGGTTGGTATTCTTAGCCCGAGGCTTTGAAGTACTGGCCTGAAGATTTCCTACTGAGTGTTCAGGTTTTCTAGCCTTTTCCGGAGGTCGGGCTTTCTTCCCTGAACCTTGATTTTTTCTCAAAACCATAGGTCCTTTACCCTTGTCTAAAACTCGCGCTTCTTCTTGAAGAAGATTAGATGCCACTTGGTTTAACAAAGATGATCTTGGTGCTACTAGAAGCGAAGATTGAAGACCTTGTGAGGTTCCCCCCTGAATGTATCCCAATCCGGCTTTTTTATAGTTGTAGGTCTTTGATAACTCAATTTCATCTATCACTTTAGATGCGAAATTAAATAGAGCTAACTTTCTTTTTCTTTTATCCTCACATTTCTTTAGAGTTTCATGTTTCTCAAAGAGGTCATTGAACTTCGATTACGATAAAATTTGAATCTCTTTAGTGGATTTCTCTAATTTTCCATTCAGGATCTCCATCACCTTCTCTTTTTCTGAGAGTTGTACTTTCAGAACATCTAGTTCATCAGTAGTTCCCATCAATTGAGAAGTGATCTCAAGATTTTTTAGAGTCTTTCCACTTGATTCTCGTGATCGGTTCCTTGTTCTGCTCTTGAGTTTCAGTGAGCAGTTCTTGTAACACAGAATAGTCCTTCATAAGATTCTCAAACGAATCCATCAGGTCAAAGTTACTGTTTACAGTTGAACTTGAGAACTCATGTGCTTGTGTAGGAGCAACAACAGAGATAGAAGAATTTACCTCCTCTACAGCCATAAGACAGATATCATCATTTGTCACTATCTCGAGAAAATCTCATCGAGAGGAACTGGAACCTTCTTGAAATGTTCTTCTTCCTCGGCAATCATAACTTTTGTTCTTTGGAGATCTTCTTGTCTCTCTTGGCTTGTCTTTCCTTTCTTTCTTTAGCTTTTCATTTCGGGGATACCATATTGAAAGTGACCTTTCTTCTGACAGTTGTAACATCTGTTGGTATCATCATCCTGATCACTTTCCTCCTTGGTCTTGGAGTCCTTCTTTTTGGATGAGGATCCTTCAGCTTTCTGGTCCTTTCTTTTCTCAGTGTATCTTTCCTCAGCTTTTGAGTCTCTCTTGTACATGTGATTCCTGTAATATTTCTTATATTTCCCATATCTGCTATTGAGTCTTTCAAACCTCCTTGCCATCAGTACTAGCTTATCCTCCTGCTCATCCTGATTTTTGACAAGTGAGTTCTCAGACTCTCTAGACTTACAGGATTTCTCTTTGGCTTTGAAAGACACATTCTTGCTAGATGAAGAATCATCTTTGCTGTCAGATTTCTTAGTTTTCTTGTCAATCACAAACTCATAAGCTTTCAGTTCGGAGATAACTTGTTGATATGGCATGGAATCAATATTTTTGGTGTTTTCAATCACCACAGCATGTATATCCCATTTCTAGATAATCCTCTAAGAGTTTCAGTGCCACTTCTCTCTGTGGGTATCTTTTCCCAAGAGCACTCAAATCATTCATGATGCTAGTGAATCTGACCTCAAGTTTGTCAATGGATTCACTATCTTCCATTTCAAAGCTATCAAACTTTCCAATAGCAACATAAAGTTTATTTTCCTTAATATGATATGTGCCTCGACACATAATAGCAAGTGTGTCCGATATTTCTTTTGCAGTTTCACAGTGAGAAATCATCCCCACAACACCATCATCAATAGTGCTATACAAAGTATCTTTAGCAATGTAGTTGTTGGGATATTTTAGTTTTGATTAATTATGCCAAAACATTATCAACTTGTGTTTTTTGAAGCTAATTTACATAACAAGTTGAGGGGCGGAAGTTGAGGGGAACTCATGAAATCGATTTTGAATGATTCATCTCGATCAAGATCGGATTCCTAAATCTCGTCTGAACCCGACCAAGCAAAGCGATTTTTACGATCTTGATTTTTTATCGATAATCATCATCAAAGAAATTTGAATGGTCCTTCGTGAAACCACTCTCCACATTCTTTCATGTTTTGAATCTCGATGAGCGGATCGAGCGAAATCGAGCCGATTCTCAATCTCCATAAATCGGTCGATGAACTCTTCTGATGAATGGTGATTTCAAGAATCGATGAACGTGATTTCAAAGAAGAACAAAGTGATTTCTTGAATAGTGATTTATTTTTTAACACCTCTAAATCATGATGGACGGTCGGCAGCCTTGTAAGATATTAGCAAATCAATAAGAAGATAACAACATATATGGATGTGTCAGAAACAACACCAAAGTCTTTCAATATTAAAATAAAATCCACACTATAGATACATTCTTATATCTTCAAAAGAAAAAGTGGAGGATCAAAATTAAAAGCCAAATATTCAAGAACTCCATTCAAGAACACAGAGCAAGAAATACACACATATATTCAAAAGTGTTCTACCCTAGATCTAAGCACAAATGCTATATCCTAAGCTTAGAGAGATTTTCCCAACCTTAGCATTGAGGCTAAACAAATGTAAGGGAAAATCTCACCCTAGTTGAAACCAAACAAACCTTACCCAAATCGGTTTGATAGGATAAGTTTGTTGAGTGGGAACTCGATAAACATCTAAGCAATCCCGAAAGGGAGGGTTCGGGAGATAAGTCCCGTTTGAGTGGGAACTCGATAAACATCTAAGCAATCCCCGAAAGGAGGGTCCCAATCCCGTGAGGGAGATAAGTCCCGTTTGAGTGTGAACTTCGGTAAACATCTATCGGCAATCCCGTGAGGGTGATAAGTCCCGTTGGTTTAGTTGGTGCCCCATGAAGGAAGAAGAGGGATGTAGGACGAGTTGTCCGAACCACTATAAAATTGTGTGTTCTTTACTGCTTTATGTTATTACTTGTCATATGCATTCGTTTATAAGCAAAACACACATCGTTCTTAAAAGCAAAAAAAATTGAAATCACTCTTGCCCTTCTTTTTATATGCACCGAATCAAAACGTTTTGCTTCCGCGTGAAATGGGTTTTCAAAAACGGGACCATCAATTGTTTATTGTTCAAAAGGTCAATTTTTTCAATGTGGATTTAAAATGATACCATCAATTGGTATCAGAGCAGGAGTTCAAACGTTCACAACTTTTCAAAGTGACCACCTGAACTGATCTTTTAAATCAAAAACCCGATCTCTGTAAAAGTGCATATATTTTAATGTTTTGGCGTCATTATCAAAAAGGGGGAAATTGTTGGGATATTTTAGTTTTGATTAATTATGCTAAACATTATCAACTATTTTTTTGAGCTAATTTACTAGTTGAAAACAAGTTGAGGGGAACTCAAAATCGCAATAAGATGATCGAGATCGCGAGGTCGAAGAGGCGATCAAGATCGAGATGAGAAGGATGAGTTCAAAACTACACAATAATTATAGTGGTTCGAGACTCAAGCTATGGTGAAATCAATCTCAGAAAAAAGATCGAGTTCAAATTCAGATTCTTAATCGATTCACTTGCGACATTTTACGTCGATTTGCTCATCACGATCCCTCTAATCTAACTCAAATTGGTGATCGAATCAGCGACGAGAATCGACCGATGAAAAGTAAAATCAGTTCGTAAATCGGAGTTTGAAATCTCAAGCGATGAACGATGATTTCAAAGATCGATGAATAAGGATTTCAGTTTACAGATTGGACGGATCGAAACACAATGAACGATCCCCAAGTCGGATCCGTTAGACACACAAAAGCTGATCAATAAGAAGATAACAACATATATGGATGTGTCATAAAGTCGCAAACAACAAAGGCAAAAAGGACAAAGAAAAAGTTGGAAGATTATTAGTATGGATTTGAATATTACTCTCCAACGGTAATATTCAAATTCACACTATAAATACATTGCACTATCTTCTTCAAAAGAAGAAAGTGGAGGATCTGCAAAGTGAAATTAAAAGCCAAATATTCAAGCAACTCCATTCAAGAACACAGCAAGAAATACACACATATATTCAAAAGTGTTCTACCTACAGATCTAAGCACAAATGCTATATCCTAAAGAGATTTTCCCAACCTTAGCATTGAGGCTAAACAAATGTAAGGGAAAATCTCACCCTAGTTGAAACCAAACAAACCTTACCCAAAATCGGTTTGATAGGATAAGTTTGTTTCAGTGAGAACTTCGATAAACATCTAAGTAATCCCGATCCTTTACAAATCCCGAGGGAGATAAGTCCCGAACAACTCGATAAACATCTAAGGTCCCGGATAATCCCTACTAGGGAGATAAGTCCCGATTGAGTGTGAACTTATCAACATCTATCGGCAATCCCGTGAGGGTGATAAGTCCCGTTGGTTAAGTTGGTTTAGTTGGTGCCCCATGAAGGGAAGAGTGGATGTAGGGCGAGTTGTCCGAACCACTATAAAATTGTGTGTTCTTCTTTGCTTTATGTTATTACTTGTCATATGCATTCGTTTATAAGCAAAACACACATCGTTCTTAAAAGCAAAAAAAAATTGAAATCACTCTGCCCTCACCCCTGTTTTTATATGCACCGAACTGAAACGTTTTGCTTCCGCACGTGCAAATGGGTTTTCAAAACGGGACCATCAGTAGTCAAGATTGACTAACTTTCTCTCATCAGGAGAAAGTTGATCATCAGATTTTGGAAATTCATCTCTGGGATCATTCCTCTCGATGAGATGATTCATTCTTTTGAATGGTCCTTCGAAACCACTCTCCACATTCTTTCATGTTTTGAATACGAGATGAGCCTTTCTCAATCTCCATAGGTCATAGCTCTCAACAAAGAACGTAGGAAGTTTCTTAGAAGGCATGATGACTGAGCCTTGTAAGATATTAGCAAACAGATCTATTCAGTAGACCACCAAAGTCTTTCAACAAAATAAACTATGGCTACCAAAGCAAGTGGTCAAAATGAACCACTGATCTGATACCACTTGTTGGTCCCGGTGCTAACGAGTCTCACACGTGTATGGGGGGAGGAATACACGTGTTCAGTGATTTTTAAAACTTTTCTTTCATTTTTCAAATGGGTCAGTTATCCTCGACAATGATCCCGAGCTACTTTCGAAGCTTGAGATTAGCCCAACCGAAACTTATCGAGAGATCCTAATGCGCTTGGATCGAGATAATTATCTTCTTCAACCCTCGGTAGAGAGTTAGTTCGATTTGGTAACTATCTGTTCTAACTACTCAAGTGTCTTGGAATGGTTGGCCCTAAGTTTATACTGTTTTAGCTTTCTTTGAAAATCTACCCTTCAATAAAAAAATGGTGATTAAAGGCAGTTTTGATGCAAGTTCAGTGGATTGGTTCCAACTAATATCAGTGAACTATGCTTTTAGTGAAAAACATGCAACAAATAATAATGCAGTACAGAAAGCAAAACTACACAATAATTATAGTGGTTCAGAGACTCAAGCTCCTACGTCCACTCTCTCTGATCTTCAGAGAAATTCCTTAACCACTTCCTAAAGCTTTCTGGCTAACTCACTGTAGCTTACTCACTTTTCTACCTTGAGTTTTCTGGTCGACTCAATTTGTAGCTTACTAACTCAAACACACACAAGTGTTCGGACTACCACAAGTTTTACTAACTTCTTCTCTAGAGTTTTACGCTAACTATCTTACTAACTCTTTACAACTTCAACTCACCAACAAAACACACACAAACTACCTTACAAAGGGTTTGGGTTTTGGGTTGGTTTCCAACTAGGGTGAGATATCCTTTACAATAAGAACAATGCAAAGGTTAGGATATCTCTACTAAGCTTTGGATATTTCTTATCAATCTACGCTTAGTGAAACACTTGGGAAATTCTAGGTTTTTCGAGTGCTTAAATTTGCAATAATACGAATGAGCTCTTGAGTTGCTTTGAAATTTCCCGTAACCTCTCAATGTAAAGGATCACTAGTATTTATATGCAACTTCACCAAGGTCACTCTTGAAAAACTATCAGTTGGAGGAGATAGCTTCATGAGTTTCCTCTTATGGTGTTTGATGAACGACTATATTTAGGGTTTGAATACTCCCTTGCATGTTTTAGGAAATATGCAGTCATGTAGACAATCACCAATTTTTGCAGTCTGGAACATAGTATTACTGACATGATTCAGTGACCTATCGCTTTTCGATGTCGATGAAATCTGATGTTGTCTTCCTCTGATTGGTTCTTGTCTTCAGTAAATGTAGACAAACATAACGGTTCTTTTTGGTCAATCTCTCTGAATGAGATAACCTTAAGCAACACTTAGACTTAGTTCCTTTTGTCTGCATATGAATGTTTTGGGCAATATCTATTTTTCTGAATATTTATGTTTTTCTTAGTTTTGTAGTCTTCAGATAGATATTATTCAGTGCCTCTGAACATTCAGTTATCTTTGAGTATTCAATATCTTCTTTAAATCTTCTTTAACTTCTTTGGGTCTTGATATCTTGAGTCTTGATGTCTTACGAGTCTTGATATCTTACGAGTCTTGATAACTCTTGGGTCTTGATATCTTGAGTCTTGATATCATCTTGAGTCTTGATATCTTACGAGTCTTGATAACTCTTTTGGGTCTTGATATCTTAGAGTCTTGATATCTTAGAGTCTTGATAACTCTTGGGTCTTGATGTCTTACGTGTCTTGATAACTCTTTGGGTCTTGATGTCTACGTGTCTTGATGACATCTTTGAGTCTTGATGTCTTCAATGACATACTGAGTCTTCAGTGACATACTGAGTCTTCGGTGTCTTGACAACTTCTTGAGTCTTGATTTCTTGACTTTCTTGAGTCTTGATTTCTTGATAACTTCTTTTGAGTCTTGATGTCTTGATTACTTACGAGTCTTGATTTCTTGACAACTTCTTGAGTCTTGATTTCTTGATTATTCTTGAGTCTTGATTTCTTGACAACTTCTTGAGTCTATATCTGCTGACTATACATGGTACATATAACTTCCTGAACACTCTATACTGAAACCTGACTCAGTCTATCAAGATTATCCTGAGCATGTCATACTCAGGGGTTTTGGGATCTAATCAAAACTTCTTTATTAAATTCATCTCCCAACAAAATGTCCAAAAGGAATTGCAGGAGTTCCTTAAACAATGAAGTAGAAATGTGCCAATTGAAAACAATTCCTCAAAGCCTGATGATAAAGAATCATATTCTTCAGTTGCTCAAAAAGAATACAAATTCTTTGATTCAACTAAGAAAGAATTAATTCTTATTATTGAAGATGACGATAAAAAGTTCAAAGAGTCCCCATTGATTCTTATGGAAAAGTATTTTCCGAATTCAAATTGGAATGTGGAGACTTATAAAACCAGAGGATTTTATGAGAATATTCTCATTAGCCTCGGAAGTGTTGAAATTCAGCATTTTCCTCCAAATAGTAAAGCTATTAATTACTCTAAATTTATTATTAAAAAGATCATCTTTATCCAAGAATGGGGAACTTCACCTTTTATAGAAAGGAGCATGACCAATGAGGTCACGCACACTACTTACCAGTACAATTATTGAGATTGTTTACAAAGTTTTATAAGACTTTATTATATCAGAATGCTAAGCATTCTCATACCTGGCTAATAAAAATTTGTGAAAATATTAGCAAAAAACAAATTCCTAATTAGCTTTTTACCTGGTGCGAAAATATTGGAGCATTGACAGACATTTTGCCTGAAGAGGTTAAAAATCTTTTAGAAGAATATTCTATTATTTCTTCAGACTTAAAGTCTCATAATACAAGTGGAAATTACTTTTATGTTTTTTGTTGATTCTGGAATCCCATGGGTTTGAAAATGGAAACCAGAGTTTGGTTATACTGAATATGGTACACCATGTTTATGGAGAATCCATACAACAAGATTTTGGAATAACTTAAATGTTATTACTCCTGGCTCTAGGGGTGACCATTAAATTACAAAAACCACCCGAACCGCCCGCACCAACCCGCATTGCACCGCCATTGATTAGTGTTGGGAAATTTGTATTTAGTTTTGATGGAAGTTCCAAAACAGGTTGTAATAGGACCAGTCAGATCTGTTAGTTGACTGATGACTTAGAATCAGATTAAGATGACCAGCTGAAATGTATAGATAGCTGATGTAAAAGATAGGTCACATATTGAGGGGGAACTCAATATGTATAGGTCAGGTCGAATTATCAGATGACCAGATAAGGTCAAATGATCAGAAGACTAAGACTAGACAGAAGACAAGAAGTCAGATGATCAGGCGAAGACAGAAGACACTGAGACTCAAATAAACCTAAAGACTCAGATGAACCTGAAGACTCAGATAAACCTGAAGACTCAGATAAGCCTGAAGACTCAGTAAGATTGAACATCAGTCCAAACTGATTCACTTGCACTCTGATCAGGCAAACTGCAATCACACCTGATCTGCACGAAAAAGTTTTCAGAAGTCTATTCACCCCTCCCCTCCAGACTTCTTCCCTCACGAAACCCGTTCGGGACCTACAAGTGGTATCAGAGCTGTGGTTCTACAGACCACTGGCTTTGAGTATCATCGGTTCTTAAGGAAGAATCTTTGTGGTCATTTGAACAGATCTTGAAAAACCATTTTTTCAAAACTCATTCGTTTTCAAAATCACTCAGCATGGATAATACCTCTGGTATGTATCATGATTTGCCTAAATATTCAATTGATGAGTATGCAGATTGGACAATATACATGCGCAACCATCTGGGGTCAATAAGTGGCAGAATGATGGAAGTCATTGAACGAGGACCCATCATCATATATCACGACAACCCAGCTGTTGGAGGAGATCCAGATTTTGCACCTGGAAGCCTTGTCCGAAAGAGTCCTGCTCTGATGGATGCAAAAGAAAGAAATCTGTATACACTGGATACAATAGCCAGGCATATAATCATGAAGACGATGGATAAGATCACCAAAGAGAAGATAAAGTATCTCAAGACAGCTAAACAGATGTGGGATACGCTTGCTGAGATGTGCGAAGGAAATGATCAGATCAAAGATAGCAGATTGCAAGCTGAACTAGTGATGTTCGAGAAGCTTAAGATGTTGCCAAATGAAACCATCAATGAGCTCGATGGGATAATCACCATGTCAGTAAACAAGCTACGAGAACTTGGATGAGAGATGTCAGATAAAGACATCAATTACAAGATCTTGAGATCTCTCACCAAGAAATGGGACATGAAAGTCACAGTAATCAAGGATTGCCAAGACATTGCCAAGATGAAACCAAGTAGCTTGTTCCTAAGTCTTAAAGGCCATGAGTTTGATCTGATCGAAAGAGGGCAAGAAGATGAAGACGAGTCGCCTGCTGAAGCCACAACCTCCACATCAAAATTAGTTGCATTCAAAGCAACCAGCAGCAGATCAAAGGCCACTGAACCTGTTGGAAACATAATAAGCCAAGTTGAACAGATCGCTCTGCTTACCACGAAACTTGAAAGATCTAACATTCAACTTGGTAAGTATCGCAGATTCTACAGAGACTATCAAGACAACAGAGGAAGAAACAGGAGGCCAACTGACAGATCTCCAGAAAGGACCAGATCTGATGACCGAAGAGATCACAGAGACGATAAGAAAAGAGATGATCGGTCAGATGAGAGAAGAGACAACAGATCTGACAGAAGGAGTTCAGATTACAATCAGAAAGGAAAGTCACCTGACAGATCCTACAGACGAAGTGACTCACTTGGCAGAGGAAGTTCCGTGGATCGTGGATCATGCTTCAACTGTGAGAAACCAGGTCACTACAGCACCGACTGCCAAGACCTGACTCCAAGAGAAAGAGAGGAGAAGCGGAACAGAAGAGAGCAACGCTACAGAGACAGAAAAGCCATGGTTGCTGACACATCAGGAATTGATGATTCCTATCTGCCTTCTGAGAATTCTGGCTACTCATCAGTAGAAGACTTCTGTCTGAAAAGCAATGCTGATGATTTCTTCGACCATGAAAATCGGATATTCTCTTCAGATGATGATGAAATCTGTCTGATGGCTAGGGAGGAAGACCAATCTGAAGTAACCTCCAAACCTTCTGCTTTTTCAATTTCCACACCAACTATAATTAGCACACCTGCTGGAGAGATTGACTTGCAGCTCTATTCTGAGCAATTACTTGATGATCTCTCTAACGCAGTAGACACTTATACAATAGTGGAAGCTGAAAACGATAAGATAAGGATCAGAAATAATCAGCTTGTTAGAGAAAACGCTGTCAGTAAAGCAGCTGAATTGAAATCAGCTGAAACTGCTCAGAAGGTAACTGAAGAACTGAAAGTTCTGAAAGTTAAATCTTCTGATCAGGAGAATCAACAAACAACAAGCTGATGAGTTAAAAATCCTACAAGCTAAGTTTGATGAACTCTTCCGACTACATTAGAGTCTAAAATCTACTGAGGATAGTTTGAGCAAGAAAATAGAGGTTTTCACGAAATCACCAAAAACCATTCAAGATATGAACACCTATTTTCGAACGCCGACTAACAAGAAGGGAATTGGGTATGAGAACCCTTCTACATCCTCAAAAGCCCCGTTTGGTTCACTTCAAAAGGGTGTAATCAAACGAGTCTCTGACAAAGATACACAAAAAGCAAAACATGTATCTGATAAGGGAAAGAGACCTGCTGAGCAAGTAAGGCAAGTGCCTAATCAAAAAGGGAACAGAAACGGACCCCCCCAACTGATTAAGCATCAGCCGAGGAATCAACAGAAGAACCTAGTTCTTCTGAAGAGACCTCAACCTGATCAGCAGATTAGGTATCAGAAGAGACAACCTGTCAAAAGGAAGTCTAATCTGAAACCCAATCAAGGTCAGCTGCCTAACAAGCAAGCTATAGGTAAACTGTTAAGACCATCTATGCCAAAAAGATATGAATCTTTTAATGGTAGCAGTCGTACCTACCCTTATAACCAGAGACCTAGGGTTGCTGCACCTGAGCCCCACTGGGTTAAAAGAAGGAAAAATATAAAGAAAAATCCCAAGTCTTCTGATTCACTCAAGGCTCGCACGAATAATCATACTAATCAGAATGCATATAAAGAGAAGTATGATTATGTTGATGTTTATGGGAGACAAATCAGGCCTTATGATCTATCTGATTACAATAGAAGTGCCCTGTTTGTATGGATCCCTAAAAACACCATTAACCCCTCAGGACCCAATCCTAAAGGGGTACCTAAAACCTGATTTGATTGCAGGTCCGAGTGGGTTTGGTCAACAAAGGAGGTGTACTAGCAACTATCTGGTACATCGATAGTGGATGCTCAAGGCACATGACTGGAAGCAAACATCTCCTTAGCTCTTACAAAGAACAAGAAGGCCCACGTGTACTCTTCGGTGATGATAACTTTGATTTTACCAAAGGATTAGGAACCTTAGAGAATGATGATGTAAAAGTTACTGGAGTCTCGTATGTCGAAGGTTTAAAGCATAACCTGTTATCAGTATCACAATTCTGCGACAACGGATTCAGTGTTGAGTTCTCGAGCGATAAGTGTACGATAAAGAATCGAGCTACTCAACAAATCTTGCTAACTGGTTCAAGGAAAGGCACGATCTACACAGCAGATTGGAACAGTTGTCCAAGAAATGCATGCCTGATTGTTAAGAGTTCCAAAAGTAGCAGTTGGCTCTGGCACAAAAGAATGAGTCATCTGAACTTTAAGACTCTTAACAAGATAGCTAGGGTACCTTTGGTTGAAGGACTTCCGAATGAGGTATTCTCAAAGGATCAGACATGTGCCGCATGTCAGAAGGGAAAACAAGTTAAAGCCTCATTCAAGGGAATACCTGGACCACCATCCAGTAGAGTATTGCAACTGCTTCATATGGATCTATTTGGACCAGTTACACCAGTCAGTCTCAACGGACGCAAATATACTCTGGTAATCGTGGATGATTATTCCAAGTTTACCTGGGTTGTATTCTTATACAAGAAGAATGAGACAATGACAAAGATACCCGAGCTGCTCAAGAAACTACAAAACGAAAAGGGTGTTAGCATAGTGAAATCAGATCAGATAGATGTACAGAATTTCTGAACTCTTTTATTACTGATTTTTGCACTGAGTTTGGTATACAACATGAGACGTCAACTACAAGAACTTCACAACAAAATGGAGTAGCAGAACGGAGAAACAGAACTCTCAAGGAAGCTGCTCGCGCTATGTTAGTTGAACATGCGACACCAAGCCGTTTCAGGGAGAAAGCCATCAACACTGCATGCCACACTCAGAACAGATGTTCTCTGACAAAGGCTCACTACAAAACACCATATGAACTGTGGAAGGGCAGAAAACCTCGTGTTTCTTACTTCCATATTTTTGGGTGCAAGTGTTTCATACACAACAATGGGAAAAGTCAGTTGAAGACTTTTGAGGCCAAGTCAGATGAGGGTATATTCTTAGGATATTCCTCATCCAGCAAGGCTTTCAGGGTTTACAACAGGCAAACCCTAGTTGTGGAAGAAACACCCCATGTGGTCTTTGATGAGACATCTTCTGAACAAGAGAAAGCTGCCTCAGAACAAGCAGTACCAGATCAACCGGTACCTGATACGCAGAAAATGGATCAGCTAAGTATCAAGGAGAAAGAATCTGAACACGTAACAGTGTATATCCCAGAACTTGATCTTGCTGATTCACCAGGTCAATCAGACCCTAAGGTACGCACAACTGTCAGTGAAGAAGCTGGTACAGCTGAGACAGTATCAACTGAACCATCTGGTTCAGGGGGAACTCCTGAAGTTCCTACGAACAGACATCAGCACATGATGAGTCCAACATCAGCTGAGACATGTTCTTATCAAGTGGATCATAATTCTGCACCACTCCCAATCACTAGTAATGAACTACTATCAGAAGAGGATGATGTTCTCCAAATAGATGCAAATCAGAAAAGAAGGACCTGGATAACCAGTCATCCAACTGATCTGATTATCGGAGACCCATCTGATAGAGTCAAAACTAGACATCAGATTGGTGAAAGTGCCATGTATTGTTGTTATCTGTCTTTGAAGGAACCAACTAAAGTAGAAGAAGAACTACAAGACGCAAGCTGGATTCTAGCCATGCAAGAAGAACTAGAACAGTTTGAGAGGAATCAAGTTTGGAAACTGGTGGACAGACCAACTCATCATGACGTGATTGGCACAAAGTGGGTATTCAAGAACAAGAGAGATGAGAATAATGTCATAACCAGAAATAAGGCAAGACTTGTTGCTAAGGGGTATTCACAATCAGAAGGAATTGATTATGATGAGACCTTTGCACCAGTCGCTCGCCTAGAAGCCATTCGGCTGTTTCTGGCATATGCTGCCCACAGAGGGTTCATTGTGTATCAGATGGATGTAAAGAGTGCATTCTTAAACAGGGTACTAGCAGAGGAAGTTTATGTTGAACAACCTCCAGGCTTTGAAAAAGGCAACCAAGTGTACCGTTTAAGGAAAGCTCTTTATGGCCTAAAACAAGCTCCTCGAGCTTGGTATGATACACTCTCTCAGTTCTTGATAGACAGCGGTTTCATTAAAGGAATAGTGGACAGAACCTTATTCAGAATAGAAGATGGAGAAGATATTCTGATGGTTCAAATTTACGTGGACGACATCATCTTCGGATCTCCCAACAAGAAGTTATGTGAGAAGTTCAGCAAATTGATGCAAGGGAAGTTCGAGATGTCCATGATGGGTCAGATGAATTACTTTCTCGGTCTACAGGTCAAGCAAAGTACAGAAGGGATATTCATCTGTCAGGTGAAGTACACTAGGAATCTATTGGCCAAGTTTGGAGTTCAACACTGTAAGGAAGCCCGAATTCCTATGATGACTGGGTTCAAGATGGATCCAGATTAGGACGGTCAAAAAACTAATCAGAAAGAATATAGGGCTCTCATTGGATCGTTACTATACCTGACTGCCAGCAGACCAGATATCACTTTTGCAGTAGGTGTATGTGCCAGATTTCAGGCAAATCCAATGCAAAGCCACCTAGAAGCAGCTAAGCGGATTCTTAAGTATCTGAAGGGGACAGTAAACCTTGGTTTATTTTACCCATCAGATGATAATCTAGAGCTTAGTGGGTATTTTAATTCTGATTACGGAGGTTGCAGAATCGACAGGAAGTCAACCTCAGGTACATGTCAGTTTCTGGGTAATAAACTGATCTCTTGGTTTTCGAAGAAGCAGACATCAGTTGCGACATCTACTACTGAAGCAGAATATATGGCTGCAGGAAGCTGTTGTTTCCAACTGCTCTGGCTAAGTCAGCAGCTGAGGGATCACAACATCGTAGCTAAGAACGTACCTATATTTTGTGACAGTAATAGTGCTATTGCAATCACTCAGAATCCTGTTCTACATACAAGATGCAAGCATGTGGATGTCAGACACCATTTCATCAGAGATCATGTTGAAAAGAAGAATATCAGAATGGAAAAGATCCATACTGATAAGCAGAAAGCTGATATTTTAACTAAGCCGCTAGCTGAGATCAGATTCAGAGAATTATGCAATGAGCTAGGGCTTCTGGATCTCGGAGAAAGTGCACCAAAAATGTGTGGTGGACTGATCTCCATAACCAGTTGGTTAAAAGACTAACCAGGTTAAGAGGAATCAGTTGAGTTAGGAATCTCAACTGATCAGACGATCAGACAAGGAGCCGATCTGAAGATCAGACAAGGAACCGATCAGAAAATCAGACAAGGAGCCGATCTGAAGATCAGACAAGGAATTGATCAGTTCAAGATGCATCAGATTAAGGGGAACTGATCAGATTGGAAGGTTATACTTTATAAGTCGATTAAGCTACGGTCAACAAGCAAATTTCATAAGTTAAAGCTACAAATCGCATAAGTCAGTAGAGGCAACACAACAATGAAATAATATAACTTTTCATTGATAAGGACCCGGAGGTCAGATTTACATTACAAGCTACAAGTACAAGAAGACCCGGAGAAATGGCATATCTTGTTCCACGACAGGGCCAAGGGAAAAAGTTCTGCAACTTTGCATCAATGAAGAAATATATCATTGATGAGAAATATGTAGTATTTTCAATCACCTCAGATCCCTAATGCTAGAAATTCTGGAATGCTTGCGAGTGTGTGTGCTTGAACAATATTGCTCGAGACATCAGAACATTGTCCACACACATGAAGCCCTAGAGTTTCTATACAATCTACAGAAGGACGAGGACATTGATGCTGGCCTGATTTCTTCCATTGGTGGATCGGAAGTACGAGTGTCGAATGATGATCTCCAGAGGATCTTCGGTCTCACTCGAGGAAGCAACAACCCAGAGACCTACACGACTGATGTAGGTGAGAAGGACTTTCTTGAAGCCGAGCTGTTGAGACCAGCAAATAAGGAGAATACAACGAATGTCAAAGCTTCCTACCTGAAGAGGAAATATCGCCTTCTCCTTGAGATCGTTCAGAAGGTGATTATGTGCTCAACCTACAGTCTTGATGCTGTTACCTCCTATAAGATCAGTGTCATGACTGCAATCATCAAGAAAGCTTCCGATATGGATTGATTGGGTATGGTCAAGGCAAGACTGCGGAAAGACTCGGGGAAGTTCGATCTGACCCAGAGGAATGAAATGTGCTTATATTCCAAGTGCTCCTTCATACACAAAATCTCAATCATTCTGTCCGACAAGCTGCCAAAGAATTATGAATGGAATGAGAATGGTGCGAAGGTGTATCAAGCAAAGCACAAGGCCATATTGGACAAGGATGAGCCTCTGTCTGGTCAATCTGATGAGGATCCTACTCCTTATGTGCCCAAACCAAAGGGAGAAAAGAAGGGAAAAGAAAAGGCAACTGCATCTTTAGAAGTGCAGGGAACGACCATTCTAGAGAAGAGGTTGAAGAGGAAGGATCTGGCCAAGAAACCAGATGCTCAACGAAAACGTCAGAAGAGAGTTATTTCTCCTCTGAAGACTGCTCCTAATTTTGCTCAGCAAGTTCACAGAACGGAGGATCTGATTCAGGTTGAATCAGAAGTGAGGGTAGCAATCAGCTCTGAGCACACTGCCAGTGAAGTAAGGGACGAGCAGATTATCGAAGAAGAAGGAGAGAAAACTGTCAGAGGAACAGAAGTGGAGCACTCTGAGGAAGAATCACCATCTGATTCTCTGCCTCTCACCAAGATCTTCCAGAAAGAAAGATCGCCTACGCCCACTTCCAAATCGCCATCACCCTCTCCTCAAAAATCATCACCACCACCCTCTCCTCACAAAACATTCTCACCCTCACCCTCACCAGTCAGATCACCCAGATCTCCCTATCTCACTCCCAATCTCCAAACAAGATACCAGAACCTGAGAGATCTGACAAGCATGTGTCCATCTCTCTTAATCCCTTCAATACCAGAACCGTGCTTGCTTCACCTGATTCAGAAAGCCCGATCATAAGGATAATGAAGCAACAAATCAAGGAGTATCTGCTGGATCTGTGCCTTGAATTGGATCAACATCCTGGCATCCAGCATCAGATAGAAGAGATTGTGTTCTGGAGGGATATCAGACTGAAAAGCATCGAGGAATTTTTGATCCTCATGAAAAATCTGGGATCTGATTTCTTTGTAGACTTGGAGATGAAGTGCTTGAACAACGCTGGGATTGAAAGCGCTGTTGAATTGGCATCTGAGGATGATATCAGATGGTTGATTCATGAAAGGTTTGGGATTGCTGATAACAGGGAGGAAACTGTTCAACCTCCTACAGATCTTGAAGGAGTTGCCGATGAACCAAGAATGGGTGCTGCAGATGAGACCCGACTTGGCAAGGCTTCAACATCTGACCAGACTGCTATGCTGAGCTCCGATACCCTAGATCTTTATACTGAGAAGATTTAGGATGGGGTCAAGGCTGCTATTGAACACAAATTCACAGCTCTCACAACAGATCTGATGAAGCGGTTTGAAGAAGAGCAAACAAAGCTGGTTGACAGAGAAAGAAGTCTCACAGTTGGGATGCATAATGTCATCTTTTCTGAAGTAATGCAACTAGTAAATCCTCTTGCCGAGAAGCTCAATCTCCAGTCTGATAAACTCAAAGTTCAGACAGACATGCTCAATGAGACACAGGTGCTACTGGAAAGTGTCTGGGCATCCCTGGAGAAGACTGACAACCACATGGATATGAGTTGGAAGCACTTTGCAGCTTCTACAGAACGAGCAAGAAAGGACATCGAATTTGCTCTCAGACACTTTTTAACTCCTGCACCTTCTGCCACCGCTCAGATCACTCCTCTTGTTGTTGAGGAACTAAGATAGGAGATCACACGACAGTTTATTGCTCTGAATCGAAGGCTGTCCAACCTCTTTGATGAAACCAAAAAAGGGGAAGGACAAGAGAAAGAAGAAAAATAGACACAGTTGGTAACTATTGCATCTTTTCCAGAAACCACTGTATCTGACTTGCCAGCCACTCCATCTACTGATCTTGTTGCTGAACTAAAAGAAACTGTGGAGCAACATAGCAAGGAGATCACTGAGCAGAAGATCGCTCTTTCAGATGTTATTGCCAGAGTTGATAAGATTGAAGACTTCTCTTCGTCTGTACAGAAAGGAATGGATATCGATGATCAGGTCAAGAGCCTTGAACTCGCTAAGAAATTAGCAGAAGAAGACGAACGAGATGAACATGAGCAAACTCTGAAGAGAAAGAAAGGCAAAGGCAAGATGGTGAAAGCTACTGCTGAAGTTCAGAGACAAGGACAAGTATCCTCTATCAAAAGCCAGATGTCTCCTGAACAAATTCAAGAGCAAACTAGACAGAGAATAAGAGAGGCTGCCATCAAGAAGCAGAAGTTAGCAGAGGCTAAGGGACTAAACATCGCATACATCCGAAGGAAGAGGAAGAATGAAGCGGCAGCAGAGGAGATTGCTTGGGAAAAGAATGCCCTTCCGGCACCTGTTAAAGACATCCTCTGTGCCCGGCTAGATCTGCTTCCTAAATTGGGACAGATCAGAGCAGAATAGTTGTGTGACGTAAACATCCTGTAGATGATTCCGATTCATCAAGACCAGACAGAAAATGATGATGAATTTCAGAACTGGTTAGAAACGAAGTACCCAGACTTCTACTAGACGGTGATGAAGGAAGGGAAGATCATGTCACTGATACCTGAAGCTCCTCCCTTTGAACAACTCCTTCCACCTTTGCGTCCAGACAACAAGCTAGATGCTGTCAAATTCAAGGATGCTTACTATGGATTTGTTGACAAAGGAGGGATCCATAGAAGAGAAGATCTGGACAAGCTGATGCAAAGGATGTACAAGATGTTTGGTATCCCCAAAGAACTTCAAATGTTCAATTACACCTGAGGAAGACAACTTGAAATCAGATGATAGGTACGTTTTTATGTATTCTGTAATGCACACACCTATCTGAATGAAATATTCTATCTCTCTAATTCTAAGATAACATCTCATTGTCTTCTGAAGTATGTACTGCTTACATTATCTGCATTTCTATTCATGGTATCTGTTTTTCTAATTAAGTGTTTTGGTTCCATCAAAAAGGGGGAAATTATTGGGAAATTTGTATTTAGTTTTGATGGAAGTTCCAAAATAGGTTGTAATAGGACCAGTCAGATCTGTTAGCTGACTGATGACTTAGAATCAGATTAAGATGACCAGCTGGAATGTATAGATAGTTGATGTAAAAGATAGGTCACATATTGAGGGGGAACTCAATATGTATAGGTCAGGTCGAATTATCAGATGACCAGATAAGGTCAGATGATCAGAAGACTCAGACAAGACAGAAGACAAGAAGTCAGATGATCAGGTGAAGACAGAAGACACTGAGACTCAGATAAACCTGAAGACTTAGATAAACCTGAAGACTCAGATAAGCCTGAAGACTCGGTAAGATTGAACATCAGTACAAACTGATTCACTTGCACTCGATCGAATAAAAACCGCAATCACACCGACCAAGACGAAAAAGTTTTCAGAAGTCTATTCACCCCTCCCCTCTAGACTTCTGCCCTCATGAAACCCGTTCGGGACCTACAATAAGTTTTTATCATAAACCGCGGTTATTTTTTTGATGCAAAACCGCACCGTAAAATTGGTGAAATTACGATTTTTTGTTGCAAATCGTACCGCCAAGTTGAAAGTGTAATTTACTATTCGACATCATATATTTATAGACTCATTTCTTAACTAAATCCATAATGAAACAAACTATCTTCATAATTCTTTTAATCTACAATCTTAACTTTTACACATAACAAGCTCATGTGTTTTACTTGTATATTGATCAAAGATATTATTTCATTTATCATTTCTAAATGACAAAAATTCGTATGAGACGGTCTCATGCATGAGACGGAGTACAATTTAGCACAATCAACACCCACCACTCCTAAAGTGTTAAAAGCGTCAATACCCAAATTGCACTCCGTCTCACCATGAGGCGGTCTCACGCAAGTGTGCCTCATTCTAAATATATATTTTTAAACTTTAACCATATTATAGAATATTGATCAATTAAATTTGTTATCATTAGTTTAAATTGACATCATTTTCTTCTACTAATCTTTATGTTCATGTAAAACCGTCAAACCGCAAATAACTGCCCGAAACCGTTCAAAACCGCATGATCACATTTATATGAAAAACAACGGTTTAGAATTTTACAATTAACCGAACCGCATGTAGCAAGGCAATTCAAATTTAGTCGAAAAACCCACAAAACAGCACCGTGGACACCCCTACCTGGCTCCAATGAGTCACCATTACAAGAAAATATTACAAGGATTAAATCCAAAATGGAAGAATACAGAAAGAATTCTGTTGACAAAACTTTTAGTTCTCTTCCATCATTATATGAATACTCTAAGAAGTATTTTGGTATATTTTCAAAGGAAAAAATCATGGATCTTTATATGGACCATATTAAAAATGATTTATTCAAGGGTATTGATTTTTCTGATTCAAAATCAGATACTTCTATGATTTCTAGATCTGACCTTCAAGATGCTCAAGATCCAAATGAAGATGATCAAGAATTTTCTATTCAAGAAAGTTTTGATCTCTTGAAGAATTCTCTTAAAGGGAAAATAAAAGAAAGAAATTATTGATGGGATCTTATCCAAATGGTTTCTTTCCATCCATTTCAACGGAAGGATGGGACATTCAGAGGATGCTCAAGATCCAAATGAAGATGAAAAAGAATTTTCTATTCAAGAAAATTTTGATCTCTTGAAGAATTCTCTTAAAGGGAAAATAAAAGAAAGAAAGTATTGATGGGATCTTATCCAAATGGTTTCTTTCCATCCATTTCAATGGAAGGATGGGACATTCAGCATAGAATAATCCGTTCTAGGTTATTCTACCTCTTGAGTGATACAGGAGGGCTAAATTATAATATCTGGAGAACTCCTTTGGAAATTTTCATTGATAATGAAAATAATGTTATTAAAAATAATAATTATCTTAAAATTCTTAAAAAGAAGATCAGAGTTTTGGAAAAATGGATTCCATGGATTGAAGCCTCAATTAGAAGAAATGAAGGATGGTTTAATAATCATCAACAATTTACAGGATTTAAGGAGACTCTTATGCTCCTGAAAAAGCAAGCTTCTTTGATGGCGATCTAAAGAAGATTTTGACTTAGCACATTTTTGCAAGATGTGACTACAGTACTCGACAAAATTAAATTTCATCATTGCTTACATCAGCAGACTAAGTATTGTTCATTAATAGTAAAAACACTATTCACACTTTTTACTATTCATCTTTATTTTATTTTTGAGTTTGAAGTCCGGGGTTAATGTCTGGCTCTTTCTCCTCTATAAATAGTTTCGTTTTTCATTTTAGAGGTACGCTCGAGTTTAGACTCGCCTTCTCTTTCTCTCTCTAAATCCCTCTCTAGTGTGCAACCTTGTAAATCCCTCTCTAGTGCACAACCTTGTAATCAAATAAAAATGTAGATTAAATTATTATAATTTTAAAAAAGGCAAAAACATAAAAAATATTTTTTTCTTATATTTAATTAAATAACGTAGAGTAAATTATTCTAATTTTTAAATTTATCCTAAAATAAAAAATATTTTTAAATTATTTTTAAATATAATAAAAATAATTATATTTAATAAAAATTGGCAAATTTTTTTTTGTTGGATACTATGTATTCAGTCTACTAATATTGTGATGAAAATAATTTGAATTGCCTATTTTTCTTGTCTTGATGGATACAATGGTATTTTTTGTTAGTGTTAGTACCCTAGAGACAATCTATTGTAAGGACATATTACTCGATGATATTCAGTTTGATTTAATATTATAATTCATTTAATATTAATGTATGGCAATACACTTGTTTGAATATTATGTTTGTTTGTTTGCATTTATTCATGCAAGTGTTCTGTTGCGAAATTTGTATTTAAGTTTTGATGGAAGTTCCAAAACAGGTTGTAATAGGACCAGTCGGACACATTAGGTGATCGATGACTTAGAATCGATTAAGATGACCAAATTTAAAATGTATAGATAGCTGATGTAAAAGATAGGTCACATATTGAGGGGAAACTCAATATGTATAGGTCAGGTCGAAGTATCAGATGACCAAGATAAGGTCAGATGATCAGAAGTCTAAGAACAAATCAGAAGACAAGAAGTCAAGATCAGGTGAAGACAGAAGACACCAAGACTCGGATAAACTCAAGACTCGGATGAACTCAAGACTCGGATGAACCTCAAGATTCGGATGAACTCAAGACTCGGATGAACCTCAAGACTCAAGAATAAACCCGAGGCTCGAGTCACTGAAGATCAAAAGACTACCGTAAGACACAAGATCTATATCAGCCGAGTCTGCATATTGTGCTAAGACAATCTGCATCAGAAGACTCTACAAGGTAGACTGATCAGTTATCTGATCAAGTCAGCTCGCACCTGGCATCAACCAAAATGGTACACCAGACAAGACGAATATTCTACAAAAGGAATATCAATCATCAAACAGACAAATTATTGAAGTGACGCCTCGTAAAGCCAAGGAGAAAGCGACACATGCACAAAAAGAGCTGACAATATGGGATTCAACGCTGCGGAAAAAAATGGCGCTAATCATGCCTACGGCCACACCGATATTCGGAGCATGTCACAATCATATCCTACAACCTACCTAATATAGCCCGAAATTCAAATTTCTCTCCAACGGCTCTTTGATTTTGTGGTCTATAAAATGGGATTGCTCGTCAAGTGAAGAAGTGACTGACGAAAATACCGAATTGAGCAGACTGAAAAAGAAGCAAAAACTATAGCAGAATATCGGCTCGAAGAACACCAAATTTGAAGATTATTCTTAGAGTGTTCATCCCATTGGTCTTAGCAAGAAATCCTATCCACTAGAATTTTGGCTATCTAATCACCAGGATAGATTTTCAGCTGGAACCTCAACATTCTTTACCCAAACTCAAAGTTAGGTTAAGTTTGTTACCGCAACATTTCAGACTAGGGATTCTAGTTTCTGATTTATGGGATCGGTTGAGTGTGAACTCGATAAACATCTGTTGGGTGTTGGACTAACACATAAAACTAAGTCCAGTTGGTTAAGTTGGTTAAGTTTATTAAGTTGGTGCCCCTGTGTTAAGGGAAGAGTGGACGTAAGACGGGTTTCGTCTGAACCACTATAAAATCTTGTGTGCATTTACTTGCTCTTTATTGCTTTACACTATTCACACAATTGAGCTTAAAATTGCATACATATTCTAAGTTAAACATCAGTCCACACCAAGCAACTGATCTGATCGGGTTGACACCTTAGTCAGCCGGTTGAAAACTGACCTAAGAATCTGAATTGATAAAACCGGTTTTTCACATGGGTATTTACAAGCTTCCGCACTCTCAATTAAACTGACAGATATCAAACTGATCTGCCCACAGACACTCAGTAAGGTTGAACCTCAGTCCAAACTGACTCATTAGCACTCTGATCAGGCAATCTGCAAATCACACCTGATCCGCACGAAAAGTTTTCAGAAGATCGAATATTCAACTTGGTAAGTATCGCAGATTCTACAAGGACTATCAAGACAACAGAAGAAACAGGAGGCCAACTGATAGATCACTAGAAAGAAACAGATCAGATGACCGAAGGGATCACAGAGATGATAAAAGAGATGATCGGTCAGATGAGAGAAGAGATAACAGATCTGACAAAAGAAGTTCAGACTACAATCAGAAAGGAAAGTCACCTGACAGATCCTACAGATAAAGTGACTCACCTGGCAGAGGAAGTTTCGTGGATTGTAGATCATGCTTCAACTGCGAGAAACCAGGTCACTACAGCTCCGACTGCCCAGACCTGACTCCCAGAGAAAGAGAAGAGAAGCAGAACAGAAGAGAGCAACGCTTCAGAGACAGAAAAGCCATGGTTGCTGACACATCAGGAATTGATGATTCCTATCTGCCTTCTAAGGATTCTGGCTACTCATCTGTAGAAGATTTCTGTCTGATAAGCAATGCAAATGATTTCTTCGACCATGAAGATCTGATATTCTCTTCAGATGATGATGAAATATGTCTGATGGCCAGGGAGGAAGACCAATCTGAGGTAACCTCCAAACCTTCTGCCTTTTCAATTTCCACACCAGCTATTATTAGCACACCTGCTGGAGAGATTGACTTACAGCTCTACTCTGAGCAATTGCTTGATGATCTCTCTGATGCAGTAGACACTTATACAATAGTGGAAGATGAAAATGATAATCTAAGGATCAGAAATAATCAGCTTGTTAAAGAGAACGCTGTAAGTAAAGCTGCTGAACTGAAATCAGCTGAAACTGTTCAGAAGGTAACTGAAGAACTTAAAGTTCTGAAAGTTAAATCTTCTGATCAGGAGAAGCAGATCAAAGATCAGTTAGCAATCAACAAACAACAAGCTTATGATTTCAAAATTCTACAAGCTAAGTTTGATGAGCTATTCCGACTACATGAGAGTCTAAAATCTACTAGGGATAGTTTGCGCAAGAAAATAGAGGTTTTCACAAAATCATCAAAAACTGTTCAAGATATGAACACCTATTTTCGAACGCCGACTAACAAGAAGGGAATTGGGTATGAGAACCCTTCTACATCCTCAAAAGCCCCGTTTGGTTCACTTCAGAACGGTGTAATCAAACGAGTCTCTGAGAAAGATACACAAAAAGCTAAACATGTATCTGATAAGGGAAAGAGACCTGCTGAACAAGTAAGGCAAGGGCCTAATCAGAAAGGGAACAGAAATGGACCCCAACTGATTAAGCATCAGCCGAGGAATCAACAGAAGAACCCAGTTCTTCTGAAGAAACCTCAACCTGATCAGCATATTAGGTATCAGAAGAGACAACCTGTAAAAAGAAAATCTAATCTGAGACCCAATCAAGGTCAGCTGCCTAACAAGCAAGCTATATGTAAACTGCAAAGACCATCTATGCCAAAAAGATATGAATCTTTTAATGGTAGCAGTCGTACCTACCCTTATAACCAGAGATCTAGGGCTACTGCACCTGAGCCCCACTAGGTTAAAAGAAGACAAAACATAAAGAAAAATCCCAAGTCTTCTGATTCACCCAAGGCTCACACGAATAATCGTACTAATCAGAAAGCATATAAAGAGACGTATGATTATGTTGATATGTATGGGAGACAAATCAGGCCTTTTAATCTATCTGATTACCATAGAAGTGCTCTGTTTGTGTGGATCCCTATATCCACCACTAACCCCTTAGGACCCAATTCCAAAGGGGTACCTAAAGTCTGATTCGATTGCAGGTTCGCATGGGACTGGTACATCGATAGTGGATAGTCAAGGCACATGACTGGAAGCAAACATCTCCTTAGCTCTTACAAAAAACAAGAAGGCCCACGTGTACTCTTCGGTGATGATAACTTTGGTTTTACCAAAGGATTCAGAACCATAGAGAATGATGATGTACAAGTTACTGGAGTCTCGTATGTCGAAGGATTAAAGCACAATCTACTATCAGTATCACAATTCTGCGACAACGGATTCAGCGTTGAGTTCTCGAGTGATAAGTGTACGATTAGGAATCGAGCTACTCAACAAATCCTGTTAACTGGTTCAAGGAAAGGCACGATCTACACAGCAGATTGGAACAGTTGCCCAAGGAATGCATGCTTAATTGTTAAGAGTTCCAATAGTAGCAGTTGGCTCTGGCACAAAAGAATGAGTCATCTGAACTTTAAGACTCTTAACAAGATAGCTAGGGTGCCTTTGGTTGAGGGACTTCCGAATGAGGTATTCTCAAAGGATCAGACATGTGCCTCATGTCAGAAGGGAAAACAAGTTAAAGCCTCATTCAAGGGAATACCTGGACCAACATCCAGTAGAGTACTGCAACTGCTTCATATGGATCTATTCGGACCAGTTACACCAGTCAGTCTCAGTGGACGCAAATATACTCTGGTAATCGTGGATGATTATTCCAAAGTTTACTTGGGTTGTATTCTTATACAAGAAGAACGAGACAACTACAAAGATACCCGAGCTTCTCAAGAAACTACAAAATGAAAAGGGTGTCAGCATAGTAAAAATCAGATCAGATAAAGGTACATAATTCCTGAATTCTTTTATTACTGATTTTTGCACTGAGTTTGGTATACAACATGAGACATCAGCTGCAAGAACGCTACAACAAAATGGAGTAGCAGAACGGAGAAACAGAACTCTCAAGGAAGCTGCTCGCACTATGTTAGCTGAACACGCAACACCAAGCCATTTCTGGGCAGATGCAATCAACACTGCATGCCACTCAGAACAGATGTTCTCTGACAAAGACTCACTTCAAAACACCCTATGAACTATGGAAGGGCAGAAAACCTCGTGTATCTTACTTCCATGTTTTTGGGTCCAAGTGTTTCATACACAACAATGGGAAAAGTCAGTTGAAGACTTTTGAGGCCAAGTCAGATGAGGGTATATTCTTAGGATATTCCTCATCCAGCAAGGCCTTTAGGGTTTACAACAAACGAACCCTAGTTGTGGAAGAAACACCCCATGTGGTCTTTGATGAGACATCCTCTGAACAAGAGAAAGCTGCCTCAGAACAAGCCGTACCAGATCAACCGGTACCAGATACGCAGAAAATGGATCAGCTAAGTATCAAGGAGAAAGAATCTGAACACGTAACAGTGTATACCCCATAACTTGATCTTGCTGATTCACCAGGTAAATCAGACCCTAAGGTACACAAAACTATCAGAGAAGAAGCTGGTACAGCTGAGACAGTATCAATTGAACCATCTGGTTCAGGGGGAACTCTTGAAGTTCCTACGAACAGACATCAGCACATGATGAGTCCAACATCAGCTGATACATGTTCTTATCAAGTGGATCATAATTCCACACTGAGGCTCAGATGAACCTGAAGACTCAGATGAACCCTAAGACTCAATAACAAACCTGAAGACTCAGTATGACTGAAGACACTGAGGCTCAGAGTCACCTGAAGATCAAAAGTCTACCAGAAGACCTGAAGATCTATATCAGCCGAGTCTGCATATTGTGCTAAGACAATCTGCATCAGAAGACTCTACAAGGTAGACTGATCAGTTATATGATCAAGTCAGTTAGCACCTGGCGTCAACCAAAATGGTACACCAGACAAGACGAATATTCTACAAAAGGAATATCAATTATCAAACAGACAAATTATTGAAGTGCCGCCTCGCGAAGCTAAGGAGAAAGCGACACGTGCACAAAAAGAGCTGACAATATGGGATTCGACACTGCGGACATAAACGACGCTAATCATGCCTACGGCCACGCCGATATTCAGAGCACGTCACAATCATATCCTACAACCTACCTAATATAGCCCGAAATTCAAATTGCTCTCCAACGGCTCTTTGATTTCGTAGTCTATAAAATGGGATTGCTCGTCAAGTGAAGAAGTGACTGACGAAAATACCGAATCGAGCAGACTGAAAAAGAACAAAAACTATAGCAGAATATCCGCTCGAAGAACACCAAATTTGAAGATTATTCTTAGAGTGTTCATCCCATTGGTCTTAGCAAGAAATCCTATCCACTAACATTTTGGCTATCTAATCACCAGGATAGATTTCCAGTTGGAACCTCAACATTCTTTACCCAAACTCAAAGTTAGGTTAAGTTTGTTACCGCAAGATTTCAGACTAGGGATTCTAGTTTCTGATTTCTGGGATCGGTTGAGTGTGAACTCGATAAACATCTGTTGGGTGTTGGACTAACACATAAAACTAAGTCCAGTCGGTTAAGTTGGTTAAGTCGGTGCCCCTGTGTTAAGGGAAGAGTGGACGTAAGACGGGTTTCGTCTGAACCACTATAAAATCTTGTGTGCATTTACTTGCTCTTTATTGCTTTATACTATTCACACAATTGAGCCTAAAATTCCATACATATTCTAATTTAAACATCAGTCCGCACCAAACAACTGATCTGATCAGGTTGACACCTTAGTCAGCAGGTTGAAAACTGACTTAAGAATCTGAATTGATAAAACCGGTTTTTCACACGGGTATTTACAAGCTTCCGCACTCTCAGTTAAACTGACAGATATCAAACTGATCTGCCCACAGGCACTCAGTAAGGTTGAACCTCAGTCCAAACTGACTCATTAGCACTCTGATCAGGCAATCTGCAAATCACAACTGATCCGCACGAAAAGTATTCAGAAGTCTATTCACCCCTCCCCTCTGGACTTCTGCCCTCACAAAACCCGTTCGGGACCTACATGTTCCCATGAGTCATTGCTGTCTGTTGGTCCCGGTGCAAACGTGTCTCACACATGTATGGGGGGAATACACGTGTATAGTGATTTTTTTTAAAACTTTTTCTTCACTGAGGTCAGGTGGGTCAGGTTGTCCTGAGAATTTTGCCCTGAGAAGCATAAATTGCCCTGAGTTAGAGTCTATTGAGACAATGATCCTGAGCAGCATTCAGAAGCTTCAGATTAGCCCAACTGATCCTGAGTTTTATCAGAGGTCCTGAGAAGCTTGGATCAGATAATTATCTTACTGAATACTCAGTAGAGTTAGTTCAGTTTTGTAACTATCTGTTCTAGCTAATCAAGAGTGCGGAATGGTTGGCCCTAAGTTTATACTCGTTTTAGCTTGCTGAAAATCTCTTCCTTAGTAAAATAGTGGTTAAGGCTGTGATCAATTTGATGCAAGTTCAGTGGATTGTTTCCAAGTGAATATCAGTAAAATGTGCTTTCAGTGAAAATCATGCAACAGATATAATGTAGTATAGAAAGCTAATAACACATCAATTATAGTGGTTCAGAGACTGAAGCTCCTACGTCTTCTCTCTCTGATCTTTAGAGAAATTCCTTAACACACTTCCTAAAGCTTTCAGGCTGACTCACTGCAGCTTACTAACTTTTCTACCTTGAGTTTTCTGGCTGACTCACTTCAGCTTACTCACTCAACTCACACAAGTTTTCAGACTACCACAAGTAGCTTACTAACTTCTCCTCTAGAGTTTACTGGCTGACTAACCTGTAGCTTACTCACTCTTTACAACTCTAACTCACCAACAAATCACACACACTCAAACTACCTTATCAAAGGGTTTGGGTTTGGGTTAGTTTCCAACTAGGGTGAGATGTCCTTTACAATAAGACCAAATGCAAAGGCTAGGATATCTCTACTAAGTTTTGGATATTTCTATTAAATCTAGGCTTAGTGTAATGAGCTCTCTCCAATGTGAAACACTTGGAAATTTCAAGGTTTTTCGAGTGCTTCAATTTGCAAGAATACGAATGAGCTTTTGAGTTGCTTTGATTTCCCGTAACCTTTCAATGGTGAAGGTCACTGGTATTTATAGGCAACTTCTCTAAGATCACTCTTTGAAAAACTATCCGTTGGAAGAGATAGCATCAAGAGTTTCCTCTTCTGGTTATTGATGAACGACTATTTTAGGGTTTGAACACTCCCTTGCATGTTTTAGGAAATATGCACCTCTGTAGCCAATCACCAATTTTCTGCAAACTGGAACATAGTACTACTGTCAAAATTCAAATTAATCTCATCAGCTTTCGAAGGTCGATGAAAATGTACGATGTTATCTTCCTCTGATTGGTTCTTGTCTTCAATGAATGTAGACAAACAAAACGACTCTTTTAGGTCAATCTTTCTGAATAAGACAATTTTAAATAACACTTAGACTTAGTTCCTTTTGTCTGCATTTGAATGTTTTGGGTAATATCTATTCTTCTGAAAATGTGTGTTTTTCTCAGTTGTGTATGTATTCAGATAGATATTTCTTCAGTGCCTCTGAACATTCAGGTCATCCTGAGTCTTCAGTAACTTCTGAGTTTTTAGTTCTTCAGAGTCTTCAGTTTTTCACTATCTTCAGTATCCTTAGAACATTCAGGTTTACTTGAGTCTTCAGTAACTTCTGATTTTTAGTTCTTCAGAGTCTTCAGTTCTTCAGTATCTTTAGAACATTCAGGTTTACCTGTGTCTTCATTGTAAAAACCTGATTAACATCTGCTGACTATACATTGTGCAGATATCTTCCTTAACTATTCTATACTGAAACCTGACTCAGACTATCAAGATTTTCCTGAACATGTCATACTCAGGGGTTTTGGGATCTAATCAAAATCTTATTTAAATTCATCTCCCAACAATTTCCCCCTTTTTGATGATGCCAAAACCATCTTGTTACATTTAAGAAAACCTAACCTATACTCAGGTTTCAGTTATCTATTATGGCATATCTCCCAACAATTTCAAATCAAAAGGGCATATCAAATAATTAAAGACATGTAAGAAGATAATGAGATATTATCTTTTAGCATAAAAGATAAAATTTCATTGATGAAGGATAAGAGTTACATAGTACAATGAAAATAAAAAACATTCAGAAGTACATAGTCTTCAGTCTTCTTCCACCTCATCCTCTGGCACATCCAACTTGAACATCCCATAGTACCTCTTCTTCAGTTCATCTCCTGCCTTGATGATTTCTAGGTTGTTTCCTGTTAGGCCTAGCTGAAGAGCATACTGAGCAATTTCTTGAGAGATGGCAGCCTCATTCACATAACCATTCTCAAATCTAGGAGCTGGGTACATGTATGGTCCTGGAGCTACAATCTGAGTATTGCCTTCATCTGCCAGGTTGATCCACTTCTGCAGATACTCAGGATAAAAAGTCAGCAGATACTCAATGAATGCTTCGTTTTTATCTGAGCTGCTCCCCCTCCATTCCCTCAGAATTTCATAATAGAACCAAAAGTGTTGGTCCCGATTTGGAAAACCCATGTGCGCGGAAATAGATCAGTTCAGGTGATCACATTAAAGGTGATCTTTTGAACTCCCGCTCTGATACCAATTGTTTGTCCCGGTGAAAAACCCATGAAATGCGGAAAAATCATGAAATGCATATAAAAACAGGGGTGAAGGAATGGTGATTCCAGATTTTTGCGTTTTAAGTCCATGTGTTGTGTTTTGCTTATAAACGAATGCATATGACAAGATAAGAATGTAAAGCAATAAAGAACACAACAAAGTATAGTGGTTCGGAGACTCAAGCTCCTACATCCACTCTCCCTGTTCCTAGGGAAATTCCTTCAAAATGGACTTATCACCCTCCCGGGCTCGCCTCCAGATATTTAACGAGCTCTCACTCAAACGGGACTTATCACCCTTCACGGGATCGCTTACAAGCTTTCAGGCTAACTCACTGTAGCTTACTCACTTCTTCTACCTTGAGTTTTCTGGCTGACTCACTGTAGCTTACTAACTCTTTACAACTCCACACAAACTACCTAACAATAGGGTTTGGGTTTGGTTGATGTCTCCAACTAGGGTGAGATTTTCCCGTACATTTGTTTAGCCTCAATGCTAAGTTTGGAAAAATCTCTCTAAGCTTAGGATATATCGTGGGTTGCTTAGATTGGGTTTTAGAACACTCTTGAATATATTTGTATATCTACAGACTTGTGTTCTATGGTGGGAATGCCTTGAGTATATGGCTCTTGGCTCTGTAGTATCTTTCCTCATTCTCCACACTTAATTTGATGGAAGAACTTGTATTTATAGTGTGGATTTGAATGTTACCGTTGGAGAGAATCACATTCAAATCCATACTATTCTATAAGTTCTGCAGCTTTTTCAGGCTGGTTGTCTTCCTCTCATTGGTCCACGTCAGCTAAATTCTAACGGCTATATTCTTCAGTTTCTTCTGAGTCTTCGGGATTCTCTGAGTCTCCAAGTTTCTCTGAGTCTTCAGGATTCTCTGAGTCTCAGTGTATTCAGTGACATACCGAGTCTTCAGTTTTAACTGAGTCTTCAGGTTTCTTTGAGTCTCAGTGTCTTCAGTGACATACCGAGTCTTCAGGTTTCTCTGGATCTTCAGTTCTATCTGAGTCTTTAGAAACTTACTGAGTTTTCAGTTTCTTTAGAAACTTACTGAGTCTTCAGTTTCTTTAGAAACTTATTGAGTCTTCAGTTTCTTCAGAAACTTACTGAGTCTTCAGTTTCTTCAGAAACTTACTGAGTCTCAGGTTTCTTGATTCAGCAGACTTCTCTTCAGCGGACCTTGTCTGACACTCAGGCTTACTGAGTTCAGCTCTTCTGAATTCAGACATCCTGACCCTCAGGACACTTTTACTTACTGACCCTCAGGTCACTTGACTCAGGCTATCTGATTTCTTCTTGCCTGATCTGATCAGTTCGACTGATCAGATCAACATATCCCAACAAGAAGGTTCTCTTGATTTCTTCCATGCATCATTGATCTGTAAAGGCATCCACTTATCAATGTGCAGCCATTTCTGAGTCTTCTCAGTACCTCTCCTTTTGGCTATGAACTTTTTGAAACCACCTCTTCTTTTCTGTTCTTCTTCCTTCTTCTTTCTGATTAGTGGAGCTCCTGAGACCGATGCAGCAGTTCTCTTCTCTTTTTTCAATCTGTAGGGCTCTCAGAGTTTTCTTGGTGTTGAAGGTTTCTTTCTGAGGTTCAGTTTCTTCTTTTTCTGGTTCTTCCTCAGATTCTTCAAACTCCATAATTCGTTTCCTCTGAGTAGGTTTCGATACCTTTGCACTTTTCTTCTTTTCTTGCTCAACAAAAGCTACATCCTTTCGCTTTTCAAATCTTACTTGGGTTTCACCAGCTTTGCTTGTTTTAACTCTCTTTCGTTCAGTCATTTTCTCTTCTATAATTTCCTGAGTTGTTTGTTCTGATGTCTGAGTGTGGCCAGGTTCTTCAGTTTCTCTGAACTTCAATTTTTCAGTGGCCTCAATCTCACTCAGAGCATCCAAGATCTTCTTTGCATCAACTTCTTCTCTAGCTTTCTTCTCTAAGGTCTGTGCCAACAACTTATCCAATTGACCTTTTGAACTTGGTCTTTCCCCCTTTTTGACATCATACCTTGGGAGAAGTTGGGTCAATGCATTGTCCATGTGATATTGCTCTTTGCCAAAACTACGCAGTTCCCCAGCCAGTTGATCATGCTCATCTTCTAGTCTCATCATGTAGTTCTTGGCCATTGAGAATTCTTCTGAGAGCGGAGCAAACTGTTTTGAGAAGACATCATGCATCATTTCTGTCATCTTGGTCATGAGCAGAGAGCCCATTTCCTCAACAGCTGTCTTGATCATCTGATCATTCTTCTCAACTAGTTTAGCTTCACGATAAGCAGTTCTGTCTTGGTACATTTTCTCCATATCTGTATTGAGCTCTGTCCTTACTCCCTAAATTTTTCCTTCCAGAACATTCATCTTATCTGAGAGAGTTGTTTGCATTTGCAGCATATCAGATGATGAGCTCAGATTGTCCAACTTTTGAGTTTGACCAGCCAGTGTTACTTCCATCTGAGTCATCTTTTCCAACATTAGCTCTATCTTTTCTAGTTCATCCAGGATTGGGGTTAGATCAACCACTGGAGCTTGAATAACTTGGTCCAACTGAGTTGGATGCTCTAATTGAGCATCAGTCTGCATACCATTAACCAACAGATTTAAAGATAGGTACTTCAATAACTTTGGCATAATTTACAATAGTGCTAAAATGTACCTGAAGAGTGCTAACTTCAGTCTGAGGTTGTCTGGTATCAGTCTGCTCAGTGTCAGCTTCTTTTTGCACATCATCCTGAGTTTCTTTTTCTTGTTCAGGTTCCTTCTCTTTCTCAGGTTCAGTTTCTTTCTCCGGTTCCCCTTCTCCTCCTTGATCTCTTTCTTCTTCCTGATTATGAGAACTAGATTCACCAGCCTCAACATTATTTTTCTCAGCCACCTTTCTTTTCACAAGCTCGTCAAAATCAGCAACTTTCATCATGAGCTTGGTCTTTCTGAAGCCTGAGAACTCTGTTAACACGGCAGTTTCAGCATTCCACCAACACTCTCCTCTGAAGGAGGCTATGTTTAACATCTCTGGAAGTGTTTGGTTCAGAATAAAAATAGTTGTTCTGAGCCTGAAGAAGAGATCCTGAAGGTCAGGATAAACGTTCAGCTCAGGGTATCTGTCTACGATGAACCATTCCCCCTTGCTTCTCCATTCAGTTCCTTCTGCCTCTCCCTTCTTTAATTCTGGGCTTTCAGGAATAGTGGGCTCAGATTATACAAGTTGTAGTGTTGATGGATCAAGAAAAGGTTCATTCAGGAGGGCATCCAGGTTCAGCAATTCCTGGGGTTCAGATTGGTCTGAAGTCTGAGTTGGTCTTTCTTCAGTTGTGATCTGAGGTCCCTTGAAAATTTCCAGAGAAATTTTGTCAGAATTCAGAGAGGTTTCAAGTACCTCTGAGAATACATGTTCCTTAGTTTCTTGCTCCTGTACATTCTTCACCACCTGAGCAAGAACCTGAAGTGGAGATTTCTTCCCTTGCTGATCTTCAGTTTGAGTTTCCTCAGTTTCACTGGCCTCCTTTTCAGCAATAGTATGAAGCCTTTTTCGCTTCTGAGGAGCCAATGATTTCTTCTTCATCTTTTCTCTTTTCTCTCTCTTGAGTTTCATTAGAGCCTTCCCCCTGGCTTGCTTAGCTTCTTCTTCTTCAGTTTCCTCAGTGGATTTCTGAGAGGTTTGTCTGGTTTCCCTGACTTGTTCAACCACTGAAGTATCCTCCTCAGTTTCTTCTTCAGCAGTCTCCTCGTGAGACCCAGTAATTTTCTCTTTCTTTTCCCTCAAAGTCTTCTTAGTTGGTTTGAAAATTATCTTGGATCTTGGAAGGGAAGTTGAATCAGCAAAGATGTCCTCCTCTTCTCTACATGTTTCCAAGATTAATGCAATTTTGGTTGCATGTAGGATTTTTCCTTTAATCACCACAGAACCATTCACCTTTTGAATGTGCTTGGCTTGATCACTGATCACTTTTATCAAGTAATGCAACCAATTAAATGCCCTTGAGGGTGAGTCTTCAATTGCCGCCATTAACCTCAACTTAGGTTATCTTATATGCTCGAAACTACCCGATCCACTCATAATGCATTTACTCACAATATCTAAAAGTACTCGATATTTAGGTTTCAAATGCTTTTTATTCAATGTAGCTTCAAAATTTACCGGATGCTCAGCAATTCGATCCAAGTATTCTTGTTCCCTACCCACCATGTACAACGTAAGGTCCTCCCCTCTATCATTCAGCTCATATATGGCATTCAAATTCTTAGGGATAATATATAACTCCCTATCAAAATCCACATACTTTTCCAATCGTACTAGATGCGACACCGTAATTTTAGAGTCTATGCAATTTTCTTCATCTAATTGCATATTAGCAACAAACTCTATTACCTCTTTGGCGTATTCGGCATCTGGTTGATTTGCGACCAGACAGGTAAGCTTTGCCAAACGAAGCATATGCAACGCCTCCTCCTCGTGAGCTGCGTTGGATGTGCTTTCCAGAGAAACTACATTTTCGTACCAGGGTTTGTTGGTAACGACAAGTTTGTGGTAGACAGAGAGCGTCATTTTGGTGATTTTTAGTGAAGGATTTTTGGAAAGTGGAGAAATTGGGTAATCGAAGATTTTTGGGAATATAGAGTATTGTGAAGATGAAGGTTTTTGAAATAGGGCTTGAATGAAGTTTTTGTAATGGGTATAAGACTCTGATTTATGGAAAATCGCGTGGATTAAGGGATTGAAGGTCAAGATTAAAACTGGCTAAAACGGGTAATTGAAAGGACGATTTCGCAAGTACATAGCCGCCAATTTATCCTTATTGGTGATTAATGAACAGTGATTTAATTACTGTTCCTGCAGACCATTGACTTTCCTTGAGAATTTCAAACGTCCTGCCCAATTATTTCCTCAGGTGTTTTATCATTTATTGTCAATGATTTCTGAGATCCAGTTACACAATAAATGTGGTGCATGTGTTAATAACTTCTTCAGACTAATTTTAACTGTCAGTTTTACTGAGTTTTGACCTTGATAAAATGTCAGTATATAAACTGAGTACTGAACTTTAGGATTACTGAGTTTCCCAAGGCTCAGTGTTCAGGATTTTCAATTTTATCCTGAGTTTTTCAGTAGAACCTGAAAAACTTCATGCATCTGAAAACCTTCAATTTTTCAGATTTGCCTTATTCACCTAGATCCAACATACCTAATTCAACTGATAGTTCCTGAAATCTTGATTCAGCCAAAGGTTTAGTCAAGATATTAGCTCTCTGTTTATCAGTATGAATTTTCTCCGTTCTGATATCCTTCTTTCCAACATGATCTCTGATGAAGTGATGTCTGATATCAACGTGCTTACATCTGGTGTGCAATACTGGATTTTGTGTAATAGCAATTGCACTATTATTATCACAAAATATAGGTATTTCATTGGCTATAATCTTAAAATTCCTCAATTGCTGTCTGAGCCAAAGAATCTGTGCACAACAGCTTCTTGCAGCCATGTATTCAGCTTCAATAGTACTGGTTGCTACTGAGGTCTGTTTCTTTGAAAACCATGATATCAGTTTACTTCCAAGAAATTGACAAGTTCCTGTAGTAGACTTCCTGTCAATTCTACATCCTCCATAATCAGCATCTGAATAACCAGTTAATTCAAGGTTATCATCAGTTGGATACCATAATCCTCTATTCACAGTGCCTTTAAGATATTTCAGAATCTTTTTGGCAGCCTCCATGTGACTAGCCTTAGGATTAGCTTGGTATCTTGCACATATCCCAACAGCGAATGTTATATCAGGTATACTTGCAGTGAGATATAGCAATAACCCAATGATCCCTCTATAATCAGTGTGATTTACTGATTTGCCTTCAGGATCAGGATCCATCTTGTAGTTAGTATTCATGGGAATTCTAACTGCATTACAATTCTGTACACCGTACTTAGCAATCAAATATCTGGTTTATTTTGCTTGATTGATGAATATTCCTTCCTTAGTTTTTTTCACCTGGAGTCCAAGAAAGAAATTCATCTCCCCCATCATAGACATCTCAAACTTTCCTTTCATCAGGTAGAAAACTTCTCACACAACTGATGTTTTGGAGATCTAAATATGATGTCATCCACATAAATCTGAACTAGTAAAATATTCTTCCCATCTTCTATCCTGAATAAGGTCCTATCAACAGTTCCTTTGATAAAACCATGGTCAGTAAGAAATTGAGAGAATGTATCATACCATGCTCTGGGTGCTTGTTTAATACCATACAAGGCTTTCCTGATCATGTAAACTTGGTCATTCTGAAAAAAACCTAGAGGTTGTTCCACATATACTTCTTCCTTAAGCACACCATTCAGAAATGCACTTTTCACATCCATTTGATAGACTGTGAATTTCATGTGGGCAGCATATGCAAGAAACATTATGATGGCTTCTAGTCTTGCAACAGGTGCAAAGGTTTCATCATAATCCAAGCCTTCTTCTTGGGAATAACCTTATGCAACTAGCCTTGCCTTGTTTCTCACAATGTTGTTGTTTTCATCTCCCTTATTTTTGAACACCCACTTAGTTCCAATCACATTATGCCTCTTAGGTCGTTCCACTAGCTGCCAAACTTCATTTCTTGTGAACTGATTCAGCTCTTCTTGCAAAGCAGTAATCCAGAAAGAATCTTGAAAAGCTTCTTCAATCTCAGTAGGTTCTTTTTCAAATAGGAAGCAATAGAACAAAGCACTTTCTCCATGGAACCTTCTTATTTTAACTCCTTCTGATAGATTACTCACAATCTGACTTGTAGGATGACTATCCAACCATCTTCTCCTGGATGTTCCCCCTTCAGTAGTATTCTCAACATCAAAAATGTTAGGTTCAGGTAATTCATAAAATTCAGGGAACAACAGAAAAGGAGAGAGTGAATCATCTTCTTCAGGGGAAATTCCATTCAGAACATTGTCAGAGACATTTGTTCCCCCTTGGTTGATAGATTCAGAGTTTGCCTCAGTTGTGACCACATCTTCATTGGAATTACATACCTGAGTCTGAAACGGTGTATGTTCAGATTGGTCAGCTTCAGTGTGTTGGCTTTCCTTCAGTGGAGAATTTCCATCCTGAGTATTTCCATTCTGAACTTCTTTATCTGAGTCTGATTCACTCCATTCATAGAAAGTGATTGAATTCTTCTTTTCAGGTTCAGAGGATGTTTTATCATTCTTTTTCAGGCTAAGTCTGGTGATTCTCTTGGTCAGTTCTCCTGAGTCATGTTCCTGTTTCTTCTGAACACAAGTAGATTCATCAAAAACAACATGAGGTGTTTCTTCCACAATAAGAGTCCTACAGTTGTAAACTCTAAAGGCTTTTCTGACTTCAGAATATCCTAAGAATATTCCTTCATCAGCTTTGCTATCAAAAGTTTTCAACTGATCTTTACCATTATTGTGTATGAAACACTTGCAACCAAACACACGAAAGAAAGAAACAAGAGGCTTCCTTTCATTCCACAACTCATAAGGAGTTTTTCCTTGATTCTTGGTCAGCATGGATCTGTTCTGAGAGTAGCATGCAGTGTTGATAGCTTCAGCCCAAAATCTCTTAGGAATATCAGCTTCAGCAATCATTGTTCTTGCAGCTTCTTTCAGAGTCCTATTTCTTCTTTCAGCAACACCATTTTGTTGTGGGGTCCTTGCAGCTGATGTTTCATGAGCTATTCCATTTGCTGCAAAATAATCAGATATAATATGGTTGATAAATTCAGTTCCTTTATCTGATCTGATTTTGACCACACTCAGATTCTTTTCAATACTGAGTCTTTTCAGTAGTTCAGGCAGTTTTGTCTGGCTCTCTTTCTTATTGAGTAAGAATATGACCCATGTGTATCTAGAGTAGTCATCAACTACCAAAAGTGTATATTTCCTGCCATTAGTGCTTACAGGTGTCGCTGGACCAAAAAGATCCATATGTAACAGTTGCAGAATTCTGTCAGTAGAAATGTCTACTTTACTTTTGAATGATGCTCTTATTTGTTTTCCTTTATGACAGGCATCACATACATGATCTTTACTGAACACTTCATTGGGTAACCCCCTCACAAGTGCTAATCTTGCAAGTTTGTTCAGGGTTTTGAAGTTTAAGTGATTCAGTCTTTTGTGCCACAACCAACTGGTATCAGTAGAACTTTTTGCAACCAAACATGTATCTTTAGGAAATAATTTACAATCAGCAAGATACACATTTTCTTTTCTAGTACCAGTCAGTAATATTTGTTTTGAAGCATTATATTTCACATAACATAAGTTCTTTGAAAACTCAACACTGAATACTTTGTCACAAAATTGGCTGATTGAAAGCAAGTTATGCTTTAAACCAGACACATATGAAACACCATGGATATGAACAGAATCAACTTCAAGAGTTCCATATCCTTCAGTCTGTCCTTTGGAATTGTCTCCAAAAGTAATCTGAGGGGCTTTTTGCTCAACATAGTCATTGAGTAATTGTTTATATCCTGTCATATGTCTTGAACATCCACTGTCCAGGTACCATGCAGCAGGAGCCAATTTATTTCCACTCATCAGGGCTATGTTGTCTTTATTTGGCCCAGTGCCCTTTTTCTTCACCTCCTCCATAGCAACAAGGCAAACATCATCACTGTCACTAACTGAGAATATCTCATCTAAAGAACTGGATCCTTCTTCAGATTGTTCCTCTTCTTCTGCAATCATAACCTTCTTGCTAGAGATCTTTCTTTGGCACTCAGCTCAGGACAATCATACTGGAAGTGACCTTTCTTTTGGCAGTTGTAGCATCTGTTGGTATCATCATCTTGATCACTTTCCTCCTTAGTCTTGGAGTCCTTCTTCCTGGATGAGGAACCTTCAGCTTTGTGGTCCTTCCTTTTCTCAGTGGATCTATCCTCAGCCTCTGAGTTATTCCTGTTCTTGTACCTATGGTTCCTGTAATATTTCTTGTATTTTCCATATCTGCTATTGAGTCTTTCAAACCTCCTTGCCATCAGTACTAGCTTATCCTCTTGCTCATCCTGATTTTTAGCAAGTGAGTTCTCAGACCCTCTAGATTTACAGGATTTCTCTTTGGCCTTGAAAGCCACATTCTTGCTAGATGAAGAATCATCTTTGCTATCAGATTTCTTAGTTTTCTTGTCAATCACAAACTCATAAGCTTTCAGTTCAGAGAAAACTTGTTGGTATGGCATGGAATCAATATTTTTGGTGTTTTCAGTCACCACAGCATGTATATCCCATTCCTTAGACAATCTTCTAAGAATTTTCAGTGCTACTTCTCTCTGTGGGTATCTTTTCCCAAGAGCATTCAGATCATTCATAATGCTAGTGAATCTGATTTCCAGTTTGTCAATGGATTCACCATCTTCCATTTCAAAGCTATCAAACTTTCCAACAGCAACAGAAAGTTTGTTTTCTTTAATATGATTTGTGCCTTGACACATGATATCAAGTGTGTCCCATATTTTCTTTGCAGTTTCACAGTGAGAAATCATCCCTATAACACCATCATCAATAGTTCTATATAGAGTATCTTTAGCAATATAGTCCAAATTGACTAACTTTCTCTCATCAGGAGTAAGTTGATCATCACGTTTTTAAAATTTATCTCTGGGATCATTCCTCTCAGTATCAGTAATTCTGGGATTCACAATAGTGTATTTGAATGGTCCTTCAGAAACCACTCTCCACATTCTTTCATGCTTAGAATACAGGTGAGCCTGCATTCTCAGTCTCCATAGGTCATATCTCTCAGCAGAGAACATAGGAAGTTTCTTAGAAGGCATGATTAATGAGCCTTGTAAGATATCAGCAATTAGATCTATTCAGTAGACCACCAAAGTCTTTAAGCATATAAGACTATGGCTACCAAGGCAAGTGGCCAAAATCTAGGCTCTGATACCACTTGTTGGTCCCGATGCAAACGAGTCTCACACGTGTATGGGGGGGGGGAATACACGTGTACAGTGATTTTTTTTTAAACTTTTTCTTCACTGAGGTCAGGTGGGTTAGCTTATCCGGAGAATTTTGCCCTGAGAAGCACAAATCGCCCTGAGTCAGAGTCTACTGAGACAATGATCCTGAGCAGCTTTCAGAAGCTTCAGATTAGCCCAACTGATCCTGAGTTTTATCAAAGGTCCTGAGAAGCTTGGATCAGATAATTATCTTACTGAATACTCAGTAGAGTTAGTTCAGTTTGGTAACTATCTGTTCTAGCTAATCAAGAGTGCGGAATGGTTGGCCCTAAGTTTATACTCGTTTTAGCTTGCTGAAAATCTCTTCCTTAGTAAAATAGTGGTTAAGGTTGTGATCAATTTGATGCAAGTTCAGTGGATTGTTTCCAACTGAATATTAGTAAAATGTGCTTTTAGTGAAAATCATGCAACAAATATAATGCAGTACAGAAAGCTAATAACACAACAATTATAGTGGTTCAGAGACTCAAGCTCCTACGTCCACTCTCTCTGATCTTCAGATAAATTCCTTAACAAACTTCCTAAAGCTTTCAGGCTGACTCATTGCAACTTACTAACTTTTCTACCTTGAGTTTTCTGATTGACTCACTGCAGCTTACTCACTCAACACACACAAGTTTTCAGACTACCACAAGTAGCTTACTAACTTCTCCTCTAGAGTTTTTTGGCTGACTAACCTGCAGCTTACTCACTCTTTACAACTCTAAACCAACAAATCACACACACTCAAACTACCTTATCAAAGGGTTTGGGTTTGGGTTGGTTTCCAACTAGGGAGAGATATCCTTTACAATAAGACCAAATGCAAAGGCTAGGATATCTCCACTAAGCTTTGGATATTTCTATCAAATCTAGGCTTAGTGTAATGAGCTCTCTCCAATGTGAAACACTTGGAAAATTCTAGGTTTTTCGAGTGCTTCAATTTGCAAGAATACGAATGAGCTCTTGAGTTGCTTTGATTTCCCGTAACCTTTCAATGGTGAAGGTCACTGTTATTTATAGGCAACTTCTCCAAGATCACTCTTTGAAAAACTATCCGTTGGAAGAGATAGTATCAAGAGTTTCCTCTTCTGGTTATTGATGAACGGCTATTTTAGGGTTTGAACACTCCCTTGCATGTTTTAGGCAATATGCACCTTCGTAGCCAATCACAAATTTTCTGCAAACTGGAACATAGTACTACTGACAAAATTCAGTGTCCTGTCGCTTTTAGTGTCAGTAAAGTACAGTGTTGTCTTCCTCTGATTGGTTCTTGTCTTCAGTGAATGTAGACAAACAAAACGTCTCTTTTAGGTCAATCTTTCTGAATGAGACAATTTTAAACAACATTTAGACTTAGTTCCTTTTATCTGCATTTGAATGTTTTGGGTAATATCTATTCTTCTGAAAATGTGTGTTTTCCTTAGTTGTGTATGTATTCAGATAGATATTTCTTCAGTGCCTCTAAACATTCAGGTCATCCTGAGTCTTCAGTAACTTCTGAGTTTTTAGTTCTTCAGAGTCTTCAGAGTCTTCAGTTCTTCAGTATCTTCAGTATCTTAAGAACATTCAGGTTTACCTGAGTCTTCAGTAACTTCTGAGTTTTTAGTTCTTCAGAGTCTTTAGTTCTTTAGTATCTTTAGAACATTCAGGTTTACCTGAGTCTTCAGTATAAAAACCTGATTAATATATGTTGCCTGTACATTGTGCAGATATATTCCTTAACTATTCTATACTGAAACCTGACTAAAACTATCAAGATTTTCCTGAACATGTCATACTCAGGGGTTTTGGGATCTAATCAAAATCTTATTTAAATTCATCTCCCAACACTGTCATTGAGGTTGTGAGAACTCAGATGACTTAAGCATGATTCTCAAATGGACCCGATCAAGGATCATCAAGAATGGAATATTGATGATGCAATTGAGATTGGTGTGCGATCTGCATCATACTCTTAGGTAAGATTTCACTTACTACGAGATACTAGGTATCTCATGATGGATGCACAAATACCATAGAGGGTATTGGTATACCCATCCGAGAAACCGTTTGATGTATGTCCACAATATGTGTCTACGGGTGTCTCGATTAGTGGGAGTGATGCGATACTCCTTTGACTTGAGGTCAATACGCACGACATGTATGGAGTGATGAACTTTGACCATAAACGACGCTTGCACCCTTCCATGGGTAGATATGGCTTGGATTGGGTTCATCACAAAATGCATGTGCGTGGTAGTTGAGCCAAAAATAGGATTCATTCCTGAATGTGGATTTAGAGAGAATACTCGTCTTCTCATCATAATTGGATCTAAGTCATCGGTCGGTGCACGTCAACTTAGACTTTGTAGCTAAGTGTGACATACATGATCAATTAGTGATTAGAGATAATATGATTAAGTTATTTGAATAAATACTTCATCATGTCAAGACTTAATCGAGTATTCGCAAATGAAAGGAGGAAATTGTAATAGCCCATGTTTTAGTTACAGGTAGTTGCACGTTTCTCGCAATGTATCTCATATATTGAGAATGTCTGATTTATTGTCTAGGGTTAAATTAAGTCCGTTAGTTTGACTAATCGCTCGATATATGAGGACCTATAGGTCACACAATAAGTAGTTCCCTTTTACGGATTATAGTTGGTTGATTAAATGTTAAATTGGATTTAATATTTAATTTATGGAGAATTAATTAATAATAGATTAATTTAGAATTAATTATTATTAATGTTTAATTAAATTGGATTTAATTAAATAGGATTCCCAATAATAATATATGAAATATTATTATAGGATTTAATATATATGGTGTTGGGAAATTTGTATTAAGTTTTGATGGAAGTTCCAAAACAGATTGTAATAGGACCAGTCAGACCTGTTAGCTGACTGATGATTTAGAATCAGGATAGGATGACCAGCTGGGTTGTATAGACAACTGATGTAAAAGATAGGTAACATATTGAGGGGGAACTCAATATGTATAGGTCGAGTCGAAGACGTGGTCAAGAATGCATTTGAGTCAAGACCGGATGAGTCGAAGATCGGATAACTTCGGTTAGTCGATGATCAAATGAAGACATGAAGCTCAAGTTCAGAAGACCTGAAGATCAGATGACTACCAGGAGATCAAGACCAGAAGACCTATACCAGTCGAGTCTGCTAGTTGAGCTAAGACAACTTGCATTAGAAGACTCTATCAGGTAGACTGATCAGTTTTTATCTGATCAGGTCAGCTCGCACCAAGTGTCAACTGATGTTGCACTAGATCATACGTTGTCAATCAGACAAGAAGAATGTCAACTTTAGTTGGTAGAACAAACACTGAATAAGTTTACTTGTTAACCAATGAGAACGAGACACGTACGTACGGAGCTGACAATGCGGGATTCGGTGCTGCATAGTCAAACGACTAGAAAGGACAAACATACATGCTTTCGGTCATGTCGTTCCTGAAGCACGTCACATCAATCCTGCAAACTACCAAATATAGCCTAAAATTCAAATTGCTCTCCAACGGCTCTTTGATTTCGAGGTCTATAAATATGGGATCATACTTCATAGTGAAGACACGGAAATTATCATCAAGCTCAAGCACAAGCAAATTTCCGCACGAAGAACACAAATTTGAAGAATATTTCTAAGTGTTCATCCCATTGTTCTTAGCATAGAAATCGCATCCTCTAGCTTTAGGCTACATAAGTACTAGGATAGATTTCCAGTTGGAACAACAACAAATCTTTACCCAAACCCAAAAGTTAGGTTAAGTTTATTTTGCAAGATTTCATACTAGGGTTTCTAGTTTCTGATTTCTGGGATCGGTTGAGTGGGAACTCCTTAAACATATGTTGTACTATGTTGGACTAACATATTAAACTAAGTCCACTTGGTTAGTTGGTGCCCCTGCTGATAGGGAAGAGTGGATGTAGGTCTGGTTGTCCGAACCACTATAAAAATCTTGTGTGCTTAATCTGTTTTACCTGCTTTACACTATAACACACTACCTGATTTAATATGGCGTACATATTCTGAGTCTAGATCAGTTCTGCATCAAGCAACTTATCCGATCAGCTTGACACTTTGTCATCTGATTGAAAACAGACAAACAAAATCTGATTCTCTAAAACAGGTTTTTCACACGGGTTAAAACTTGCTTCTGCACATCAGTTAAACTGATAGACACCAAACTGATTTGCCATTAGGCGATCAGTAAGTTGGTGTTGGGAGATGAATTTAATAAAGATATGATTTTGATTAGATCCCAAAACCCCTGAGTATGACATGTTCAGAATAATCTTTAGAGTTGAGTCAGGATTCAGTTTTAGAGTATTCAGGATGATATCTGCAAAATGTATAGTCAGCAGATATAAATCAAAGTTAGATCTCAAGATTCAAGAACTCAAGAAGTTTCAAGAAATGAAGTTTCAAGATGAAACCGGCAGTATTCAAGACTCAAAGCAGAAATCGAGAATCAAGTCTCAAAGGAGAAATCGAGAATCAAGACTCGCTTAGAAATCAAGAATCAAGACATAGCATGAAGACTCATATATCACCAAGATACATCCGAAGACTCGAAGACGCCAAGACTCGTAAGACGCGAAGACTCGTAAGACGCAAGACTCGTAAGACGCTGAAAACTCAGAAGACGCTGCAGACTCGTAAGACTCGAAAGACCTCAAGACTCGTAAGACTCAAGACATCAAGACCGAAGAATCAAGATCAAGAATATCAAGGCACGAAGAATTATCAAGACTCAAGAATGTACTGAATGCTCAGTATAAATCTGAATGTTCCGAGGCACTGAAAATATCTATCTGAAGGATACAACACTGAAGAAAACGTGATTACTCGGAAAAATAGATATTTGCTAAGACATTCAATGCAGACAAAAGGAACTAAGACAAAGTGTTGTTAAGGTTATATCAACTCAGAGTTTATAGCCAAAAGAGCCGTTGAAGGTGTCTATCTTTAACTGGAGACAAAAGTCAAAAAGAGGAAGACAAAGATCGCACCATATCGACACCGATGTGGATGTGTCAAAAAAGATGTCAGATGTACGAAATTCCAAACTGCAAAACGTGAAGACCGGCTACACGAAAAGGGCTTTACCCAAAACGTGTTAGGGAGTCTCAACCCTAAATATAGCCGTTCCTCACACACCATAAGAGGAAACTCACTGAGCTATCTCTCCAACGGATAGTTTTTCAAGAGTGACCTTCTACATTGAAAGGTTACGGAAAATTTATAAGCAACTCAAGAGCTCAAACTTATTATTGCAAAGTTAAAGCACTCGAAAAACTTAGAATTTCCCAAGTGCTTTTATTTTGAAGAGAGCTCACTAAACTAAGCCTAGCTTGATAAGATTTATCCGAAGCTTAGTCGAGATATCCTAGCCTTTGCATTGTACTTCATTGTAAAGGATATCTCATCCTAGTTGGAAACCAACCAAGAAACCCCAAACCCTTGAGAAGGTAGTTTGAGTGTGATTGTTGGTGAGAAGAGTTGTAAAGAGTTAGTAAACTACGCGGAGTAGTTAGAAAGCTCTAGAGGTGAAGTTAGTAAGCTACAGAGGTAGTCTGAAAGCTTGTTTGTGTTTGAGTAAGTAAACTACGGAGGTAGTCAGAAAGCTCAAGGTCGGGTTGAGTAAGTAAACTACATGGAGTAGTCAGAAAGCTCAGGGTCGAGTTGAGTAAGTAAACTACGCGAGGTAGTCAGAAAGCTCAAAAGTGATTAGTGAATTTCTCTAGGGATCAGAGAGCTCAGGGCCGAGTTGAGTAAGAAAACTCTTTGTTAAGGTAGTTTGTGTGTGTGATTTGTTGGTGAGTTAGAGTTGTAAAGAGTGAGTAAGGTGCAGGTTAGCCAGCCAGAAAACTCTAGAGAAGAAGTTAGTAATCTACTTGTGGTAGTCTAAAACCTTGTGTGTGTGATTGAGTTAGTAAGCTGCAGTAGTCAGCCAGAAAACTCAAGGTAGAAAAGTGAGTAAGCTACAGTGAGTTAACCTGAATGCTTTAGGAAGTGGTTAAGGAATTTCTCTGAAGATCAGAGAGAGTGGACGTAGGAGCTTGAGTCTCTGAACCACTATAAATTGTTGTGTTGTTTATTGCTTTCTTTATCTGTGCTTAACTGTTGCATTGACCTGAATTTGAAAACATACTTTTCACTGATATTCAGTTGGAATCAATCCACTGAAGTTGCATAACTGAATCACAGCTTAATCACTATTCCATTCAGGAAGGTTTTCAGCAAAGCTTAAAACGAGTATAAACTAAGGGCCAACCATTCCGCACATCTGAGTAGCTAGAACAGATAGTTACCAAACTGAACTTACTCTTCTGAGGGTTCAGTAAGTTAGTTATCTGATCCAAGCAACTCAGGATCTCTGAAACTCAGGACTCAGTTGGGATTATCTGAGGTTTCTGAAAGCAGCTCAGGATCACTGTCTCAGTAGACTTTGACTCAGAGCGACTTGTGCTTCTCAGGACCTAATCTTCAGGATTATCTGACCCAAGCTGACCTCAGTAAGAAAAAGTTTTAAAAACACTGAACACGTGTATTCCCCCCCATACACGTGTAAGACTCGTTTACACCGGGACCAATAAGTGGTATCAGAGCAGTGGTTCAACTTGACCACCTGCTTTGTTGACCAAAGTTTCATTTTCTAAAAATACTTGTGGTCTATCTGAATTGATCTTATTTGCTAAATTCTTAAAAGACTCAGATAAAAATGTCTTCTAAGAAACTTCCCATGTTCTCAGTGGAGAACTATGATCTATGGAGATTGAGAATGCAGGCTCACCTGTATTCTAAACACGAGCGTATGTGGAGAGTGGTCTCTCAAGGACCATTCCAATTTACTGTGGCGAATCCCATAGGAACAGATAATGAGAGAAATGATCCTAGAGAAGAATTTCCTAAGTCTGATGACCAACTGACTCCTGAGGAGAGAAAGTTAGTCAATCTAGACTACATTGCTAAAGACACACTATACAGTACGATTGATGATGGTGTGATGGGAATGATTTCTCACTGCAATACTGCAAAAGAAATCTGGGATACACTAGCTATAATGTGCCAAGGCACAGATCATATCAAGGAAAACAAACTTTCAGTTGCAATTGGAAAGGTTGATAGTTTTGAAATGGATGAAGGTGAATCTATTGACAAATTGGAAGTCAGATTCACTAGCATTATGAATGATCTAAATGCACTTGGAAAGAAATATCCACAGAGAGAAGTTGCATTGAAAATTCTTAGAGGTCTTTCTAAGAAATGGGATATACATGCAGTGGTGATTGAAAACACCAAAAACATTAATTCAATGCCCTATCAACAAGTCTTCTCTTAGCTGAAGGCCTATGAGTTTGTAATTGATAAGAAATCCAAAAAGGCTGACAGCAAAGATGATTCATCATCTAGTAAGAATGTGGCTTTTAAGGCCAAAGATAAAACCTGTAAAACTAGAGAGTCTGAGAACTCCCATGCCAAAAATCAGGATGAGCTTGAGGAAAAGCTAGCACTGATGGCAAGGAGGTTTGAAAGACTTAATAGTAGATTTGGAAAATACAAAAGCTATTACAGGAACCACAGGTACCAGAAGAAACCTGAGGACAGATCAACTGAGAAAAAGAAAGACCTGAAAGCTGAGGAATCTTCATCCAAAAGGAAGGACTCCAAGTCCAAAGAAGAAAATGATCAGGATGATGATGCCAACAGATGCTATAATTGCCAAAAGAAAGGTCACTTCCAGTATGATTGTCCAGATCTAAGTGCTAAGGAGAGAAGAGAAAGGCAAGCTAAAAGAGACAAGAAGTTCTCTAGCAAAAAGGTCATGGTTGCAGAAGAAGAACATTCTGAGGAGGGATCTAGCTCTTTAGATGAAATATTCTCAGACAGTGAAAGTGATGACATCTGTCTGATGGCCATTGAGGACGTAAACTCTTCTTTCTCTGTTGTTGCTCCTACACTAGCACAAGAGTTGTCAAGTTCAACTGTAAACAGTCAATTTGACCTGATGGATTCTTTTGAGAATCTAATGAAGGACTATGCTATTTTACAAGAACTGCTAAATGAAACTAAAGAGCAGAATAAGGAACTGAAGGCTGAAAATCTTAAATGGAAAGACTCTAGCAAAACTGAAATCACTTCTCAATTGATGGGAGCTACTGATGAACTGGATGTTCTGAAAGTACAACTCTCAGAGAAAGAGGAGTTGATAGTGACCCTAAATAAAAAGCTAGAGAAATCCACTGAAGAGATTCAGCTGATCAGAACCAAATTCAATGACCTCTCTGAGAAGCATGAAACTCTACAGAACTGTGAGGATAGTGCACAGAAGAAGTTAACTCAATTCAATAGTGCATCTAATGTAATAGATGAAATTCAGAGTTACCAGAGATCTGTCACTATAAAAATCTGGATTGGGATACATTCCAGTGGGAACCTCACAAGGTCATCCCGAATCTTTGCATCAAGTAGCAAGAAGACAATCTTTGTAAAACCAAAGGGCACCCACACTTCAAAATGAAGAAATGCCCAAGGTTGTAGACAAGGGAAAAGGACCCATGGTTTCAAAGAAACCGAATGATCGTGTAGGAAAGCCCAAACCTCGGTGAAGGCTAGAAAACCCGAGCACTCGATTGAAAAATTTCGAGTAAGTACTTCAAAGCCTCGGACTAAGAATGCAAACCCGAAAGGATCTCAGACTAAACCATCGAGAGGAATCTTCGAAGAGAAACACTCAAAGCAGAGACATTCTCAATCAAGAGACCTAGTCCTCAAGATAATTGAAAACCCATATTTCAAAGATGCATAACCTAAGCCCCACTTGCCTAAGGGTAAAGGTTATCCAACCCAAGTCAACAAAGATTCGCACCACCGCATTGAAGCCAAAAGCAAATGAACAAAAGGCCCGAACCAAAGAAAAACTCAAAAGCCCATGTTCATGCTAAGGCTAAGACTCATACACGTAAAACTGCTAAGGCACCCAGAGTAGTAAATGTGTATGTTGATGTTTATGGAAGACAAATTAGCCACTCTAAAGTGATTAGAGTTGTCAGGAAAATTTGGATTCCGAAAGGTACAGCTAACCTTGTAGGACCCTACACAAATTGGGTACCTAAAAATTGATCTGTTTTTCAGGAGGAAAACAAGGGCACTAAGTCGATTAAAGATCACATAAAGACCGATGAAAGCAGAGATGAAAAAAAGCCCCGATGTATGGTATCTTGACAAAGGATGCTCAAGACATATGACAGATTCAAGAAGATACTCAAAGGACTATGTTGAACAAAGAGGCCCCAGAGATCACTTTTGGAGATAACTCCAAGGGACAGACCGAAGGATATGGAACTTTGGAAATCGACTCAGTTCATATCCATGGTGTTTCATATGTATCTGGATTGAAGCATAACTTGCTTTCAATAAGCCAATTCTGTGATTAAGGTTTTAATGTTGAGTTCTCTAAGAACTTATGTTTTGTGAAAGATGATACAACACAGAAAGCTTTACTGACTGGAACTAGAAAAGGAAATGTGTATCTTGCTGATTGGAGTTCAACTCCTAAAGATACATGTTTGGTTTTCTAAAAGTTCCATAGATACCAGTTGGTTATGGCATAAAAGAATGAATCACCTGAATTTCAAAACCCTGAATAAGCTTGCAAGATTAGCTCTTGTGAGAGTGTTGCCTAATGAAGTATTCAGTAAGGAACATATTTGTGATGCGTGCCAGAAAGGAAAACAAGTTAAAGCATCATTTAAAAGCAAAGTAGATGTTTCTACTGAGAGAATACTTCAGTTATTGCATATGGATCTTTTTGGTCCTATAACACCAGTGAGCACCAATGGCAGGAAATACACACTAGTAGTAGTTGATGACTACTCAAGATATACTTGGGTCATATTCTTACTCAGTAATAAAGAGACTCAGATAAAATTGCCAGAATTACTAAAAAGGCTCAGTATTGAGAAAAATCTGAGTGTGGTCAAAATCAGATCTGACAAAGGAACTGAATTTATAAATCATATCATATCTGATTATTGTGCAGCAAATGGAATTACACATGAAACATCAGCTGCAAGGACCCCTCAACAAAATGGTGTTGCTGAAAGGAGGAACAGGACTCTAAAAAAAGCTGCAAGAACTATGATAACTGAAGCTGATATTTATAAAAGGTTTTGGGCTGAAGCTGTCAATACTGCATGCTACTCACAGAACAGATCCATGCTGACAAAGAGTCAAGGCAAAACACCTTATGAGCTTTGGAATGAAAGGAAGCCTCTTGTTTCTTTCTTTCGTGTGTTTGGTTGCAAGTGTTTCATACACAATAATGGTAAAGATCAGTTGAAAACATTTGATAGTAAAGCTGATGAAGGAATATTCTTAGGATATTCTGAAGTCAGTAAAGCTTTCAGAGTTTACAACTGTAGGACTCTTATTGTGGAAGAAACACCTCATGTTGTTTTTTATGAATCTACTTGTGTTCGGAAGAAACAGAACATGATGCAGATGAACCGACCAAGAGGATCACCAGATTAAGCCCCAAATGAAAAGATAAATCATCCAATCGAACTCGAAAAGAAGAAGTCAACACATCCTATGATTGGAGTGACTCGGACTCGAATAAAGAAGTTCGTGATGAAACTTCGTGATGGTGAGACTCGGGAAAACCAACACTCCAAAGGTGACCAATCCGAACAGACACCGCCTTCGCACTCGGTATGTGATGCCAATGAAGATGTGGTCACAAATGAGGCAAATTCTCAATCTATCAACCAAAGGGGAACAAATGTCTCCGACAATGTTCTCAATAGAATTTCCCGAGGAAGATGATTCCCTTTCTCCTTTCTGTTGTTCCTCGAAGTTTCTTGAATTAATCGAACCTAACATTTCAAATGTTGAGGATACTGTTGAAACAGGAACATCTAGAAGAAGATGGTTAGATAGTCATCCTACAAGTCAAATTGTGGGTGATCTAACTGATGGTGTTAAAACAAGAAGGTTCCATGGTGAGAGTGCACTATTCTGCTGCTTCCTATCAGAGAAAGAGCCTACTGAGATTGGTGAAGCTCTACAAGATTCTCATTGGATTACTGCTATGCAAGATGAGCTGAATCAATTCTCAAGGAATGAAGTATGGGAGCTAGTAGATAGACCTGAAAGGCACAATGTCATTGGAACCAAGTGGGTATTTAAGAATAAAAGAAATGAAAATAACAACATTGTAAGAAACAAGGCAAGGCTAGTTGCAAAAGGTTATTCCCAAGAAGAAGGCTTGGATTATGATGAAACCTTTGCACCTGTTGCAAGACTAGAAGCCATCAAATTGTTTCTTGCATATGCTGCCCACATGAAGTTCACAGTCTATCAAATGGATGTGAAAAGTGCATTTCTGAACGGTGTGCTTAAAGAAGAGGTTTATGTAGAACAACCTCCTGGTTTCAAACAGAATGACCAAGTTTAAAGGCTCATAAATGCTTTGTATGGTCTTAAGCAAGCACCCAGAGCATGGTATGATACTCTTTCTCAGTTTCTTACTGACCATGGTTTTGTCAAAGGGACTGTTGATAGAACTCTGTTCAGGATAGAACATGGGGAAGATATCTTACTGGTTCAGATATATGTTGATGATATCATTTTTTGGATCCCCAAATCATCAGCTGTGTGAAAAGTTTTCAACACTGATGAAAGGCAAATTTGAGATGTCTATGATGGGGGAGATGAATTTCTTTCTAGGTCTTCAAGTGAAACAATCAAAGGAAGGAATCTTCATCAACCAGGCAAAGTACACCAGAGATCTAATTGCCAGTTAGAATTCCTATGAATACTAACTACAAGATGGATCCTGATTCTGAAGGCAAATCAGTGAATCATACTGATTATAGAGGAATCATTGGATCATTGCTCTATCTCACAGCAAGTAGGCCGGATATAACATTTGTTGTTGGGATATGTGCAAGATACCAAGCTAATCCTAAGGCTAGTCACATGGAGGCTGCCAAAAAGATACTGAAGTATCTTAAGGGAACAGTGAATAGAGGATTATGGTATCCAGCTGATGATAACCTTGAATTAACTTGTTACTCAGATGCTGATTATGGAGGTTGCAGGATTGACCGGAAGTCCACTACAGGAACTTGTCAATTTCTAGGAAGTAAGATGATATCTTGGTTTTCGAAGAAACAGACCTCAGTAGCAACCAGTACTACTGAAGCTGAATATATGATTGCAGGAAGCTGTTGTGCTCAGATTCTTTGGCTCAGACAACAATTAAGGGATTATAAAGTTGTAGCCAATGAAGTACCAATATTTTGTGACAATAATAGTGCCATTGCTATTTCACAAAATCCGGTATTGCACACCAGATGCAAGCATGTGGATATCAGACATCACTTCATCAGAGATCATGTCGAGAAAATGGACATAAGGATGGAGAAAATTCATACTGATAAGCAGAGAGCTGATATCTTGAATAAACCTTTGGCTGAATCAAGATTTTAGGAACTTTCAGTTGAATTAGGGATGTTAGATCCAGGTGTATAGAGTAAAATCTGAAAAATTGAAGGTTTTTAGATGCATGAAGTTTTCTTAGGATTTTACTGAGAAGCTCAGGATAAAATGGAAATACTGAACTGAGTCTCAGGAAACTCAGATTTACTAAAGGTCAGTGCTCAGTGTCATACTGAACCCATTCAGTACTCAGTATTATACTGACATTTTATCAAGGTCAATACTCAGTAAGACTGATAGAGAGAAATTAATCTGAAGAAGTAATGACTCATGCGACTCATTTATTGCTTAAGTAAAACTCAGTAATCATTTGCAATAAATACAAAACACCTAAGGAATGTTTTGGGCGGGATCGTTTGAAATTCCGAAGAAGGTCAACAGTCATTTAATGCTCTGTTACATTAATGACCAATAAGGATATTTTGGCGGCTTACTTTTTGGAAGATCGACTGTTCGCATTCCCGATTAATCGACGATTAATCTCAACCGTTGCTTTTCACCTAACCAATGCGAATCCCCACGATCTTGAAGCTATTTATTCCCCAAGAAGCCATTCAAGCCAAAATTTTATCAAACCCTTCGTTCCCAAATCCTCTGCAATTAAAATCCCTTTGCCCAGAAATCTCCAAACCCTAAATCCCCAAATCTCTAAAATGGCTCCTACCGTCTTCGAACGTTTGGCCGAAACCAATAAACCGTGGTATGAGTTCATTGTCTCACTCGAAAGCACAACAAACTTTAAACCCGAAGAGGAGGCTCTTCATATGATTCATTTGGCCAAGCTCACCCATCTAGTCGCAAGTCGACCAGACCAAGAGTATGCGAAAGAGGTAATCGAATTCATCTGTAATATAAAGATAGATGAAGAGGATAGTATACACTCAGAGATTACTGTATCACATTTAGAGCACTCCTTTAAATACATCGATTTTGAAAGGGATTTGTATATAGTTCCGAAAAATTTAAACGATGTTTTTGAGCTTTGTGATAGAGGAGAGGATCCTGCTGTGTATATGTCGGGTAGAGAGCAGGATTGCTGAGGCTACACTACATAAGAGGCATTTGAAGCCACAATATAGAGTTTTGTTAGATATTGTGAGCAAATGCATCATGAGCCATTCGGGGAGTTTTGAGTAGATCCGTACCCCAAAGCTCAGATTGATGGCGGCGATCGAGGCTTCACCCACCACCGACTTCAACTGGCTGAAATTTTTGATTCAGATGGTGAGTGAGCAAGCCAAGGTCATCAAGAAGGTTAACGGGGCTATCACGATTAAAGGCAAGATCCACCATGCAACCAAAATAGCATTTATTTTGGAGATGTGCAGAGAGGAGGAGGATATATTCGCCAATTCGACCCCATTCCCCAAGTCCAAGGTGCTCTTCAAGCCCATTGCTGTGAAGAAGCAGGCCATCAGAGGAAAGAAAGAGAAGAAAGTGGAATCACCGATTGCGGCTGCCGAAAAAGAGACCCAACAAGCCAGGGGGAAGGTGTTGTTGGAAGCCAAGAGAGAGCAGGGTGAGAAGTTGAAGAAGAAAACCCTCGCTCCCAAGCGCAAGAGGATGGTGGTTCTCACAGATGATGATGGTAGTGATTCTGAAGAGATTCAACCTGAGAGCCAAACCGTTCAGACATCGCCATTAGAAGTTTTGGCTCAGGTTATCTCTAAGGCACAGGAACAGACTGAGGAGCAGGTCTTCTCTGAGGTGCTTGAGACATCGCTCAGTTCAGATAAAATTTCTCAGGAAATTTTTAAAGGAGCTCAGGCCTCAGAGATTCCTACTGAAGAAGTGCCGGTTCAGACAGCAGAAGAGCCAACTCAGAGTCAGTCTGAGATCATGCCAACTCAGGCCTCAGAACCCACTCAGATGCAAACTGAGGACCTGACTGAACAACAATCAGAGGCTGCTGAGACTCAGGAGCAGCTTAACATTGATGAGCTCCTGAGTGATCTACTTCTTGATCCCTCAGCTGATGCTTCAACTAAACCTGATAGCCCGAGAATGAAGAAGGGCGAAGCTGAAGAAGCCGAGTGGAGGAGCAAGGGGGAACGGTTCATCCTTGACCGCTACCCTGAGCTCAGCTCATTCCCTGATCTGCAAGATATCTTCTTCAGATTAAGGTCGACGGTGTTCATCCTCAATCAGACTCTTCCAGAGATGCTTAACATTGCTGCATTCAGAGGGGAAGACTGGTGGAATGAGGAAACAGCTATCCTGACCGAGTTCTCAGGATTCAGGAAGACAAAGCTCAGGATGAAAAATTCAGATTTTGATGAGCTGGTTCAGAAGAAGTTAGCTGAGAGGAGAGCTACTGAAGTTGGTGCCCCTAGCAGGGGAGATAAATCTCAATATGGGGACCAACAGGGAGATGCTGAGGATCAGTCTCAGATGGAGAAGGAAACTTCTGGTGCTGATCAACCTGAAATCATTCAACCTCAGACTGAAGCTAGCACTCTTCAGGTACCTTTTGGCACTATTAAAAATTATGCCAAAGTTACTGAAGTTTCTATCTTTAACTCTGAATTTTCTGATGTACAGACTGAGGCTCAGTTGGAGACTGGAGCTCAGGATGAAGCTGATGCTCAGGTGCAGACCGACCCTCAGGTTGTGTCTGAACCTCAGGATGATCAATCAGCACAGAAGGTGCAGAATGTTCCTGAGATCGACCTCACTCCCTTGATGGAGAAGCTTGAGAAGGTTGAGCCAATGATGAACAAGATTGCTCAGATGGAAGAGACATTGGCCAGCCAAGCTCAGAAAATGGAGAATCTTAGTCAATCTTCAGAGCTGGTGCAAATTCAAGACACTCTGACCTCAAAGATGACCTCCATGGAAGACAAGCTGAATGAAAAGCTGGAGGGAGTCAAGGCTGAGCTGAGTGCTGAACTGAAACAGAAGCACCAGGAGACAACTAAATTTCTAGAAGTGAAATTGGCAGAGAAGAATGAAGTGCTGATCAAATCTGTTGTTGAGGAAATGAGCTCAATGCTCATGACCAAGATGACAGAGATGTTTAAAGAAGCTCTCTCTGGCCAGTTTGCCCATCTCTCTGAAGAATTTTCTGTGGCTAAGAACCACATCAGGAGGCTGGAAGATGAACAAGATCAGTTAGCAGGGGAGGTGCGCTGTGTGAGCAAAGAACAATACCACATGGACACATCAGTCTCCAGACTTCTTCCAAAGTACGGTGCCAAGAAGGGGGGAAAGGAAGGTGAAGACTTCAGGAAGTTATTGGCACGTACTATGGAGAAAAAGGCTCAGAAAGATGCTGAAATGTATATACTATCTAAAGCCTTGAAAGAAGTCGAAGCTACTGAGAAGATGAAGTTCGTTCAGGTGGAGAAGCCGAGCTACACTCAGGTTTCTGAGGAAACCATGCTTGATGTTGCAAGAGAGAAACTGAGTGGTAGAGCTAAGGTTGGAACAAGCCAGGCTGCTGCTGAATTGCCTATGAAGAGGAAAGCCTTGGGCATTGTTGAACCTGAAAGCAAACGTACTAAGGCTTCTAAGCCAGTGCAGAGAAAGTTGATGGAAGAGTTAGAAGAGTCTGCAGGCCAGCAGAAGAAGAAAGTCTTCAACACAAAGAATGCTCTGAAGACACTCATGATAGAACAGGCTAAGAAAGCTGCTGCTTTAGTCTCAGGCGTGCCTGTGATCAGAAAGAAGACTGAAGAGGAGCTGAAGCGAAGGAGTGGATTCAAGAAGTTAGCGAGCAAAAGGAGAGAGACATCAAAAGCACTGAAATGGCCACACGTTGATAAATGGATGCCTATAAATGGAAGAGGTCAAGAGAACCTTCTGGTTCTATTATGATGTGCTCAGGGAATGGAGAGGGGAAAGCTCAGATCAGAATGAAGCGTTCATTGAATATCTCCTAACCTTCTATCCAAAATATCTTCAAAGCTGGATGAACCTTGCGGATGAAGGAAAGGTGCAGATTGTAGCCCCCAGTCCATATACCTACCCTCCTCCAAGACTTGATAGTGGCCTGGTGAATGGAAAAGCCATTATTCAAGAGATTGCTCAATATGCTGCTCAGTTGGGTTTAACAGGGAACAGTCCGGATATCATTAAGGAAAGAGATGCTCTGAAGAAGAGGTATTTCGGAATGTTCAACCTGGAAGTGCCCACTGATGAAATCAAAGAAGAAGTAAACTGAAGAGCAAAAGAACTGAAGAGCAAAATCTGAAGACTGAAGCCTGAAGACTTACCTGAAGACTCTTGTAATCTTTCAATCTTTTTATTTTTTTTTTGCTTTGATAAACTCATTGTAAACTGTAAACTCAAAATCATCATCAATGAAGATTTATCATTCTTGCTCAAAAGATAATATCTCATTATCTTATTTACATGTCTTTTAAATTTGATTGCCTGAATGAATGTCTCTGAATTAATTGTTTGAATATGGGAGAAATTGATTAAGTATTTGGTGATGAATCCTTTGAGAGATTCATTACTGAAGAAATTGTTGAAAAAATTCTCTGTATGGAAATTGTTGGAGACTCATTATTTAAAGAGGAAATTTGTTGAAAATATAACCAATCTTGTAATAGGATAAACTGAAACCTGAGCTTACGTTAAATGTTTGTAACAAGATAGGTTTTGGCATCATCAAAAAGGGGGAAATTGTTGGGAGATGAATTTAATAAAGATATGATTTTGATTAGATCCTGTTGGGAAATTTATAGTTTTGATGAAAGTTCTAAAACACATGTAGTAGGACCAGTCAGACCTGTTAGCTGACTGATGTTTTTATTACCGTCTATAGAATACCAGTTCATAATTATTGTATAGAACAACTGATGTAATAGATAGGTCAAATATTGAGGGGGAACCTCAATATGTATAGGTCAGATCTGAAGATCCAGAATAGCTGATATCCGACAGGCCAGAAGGCAAGAGAAGAATAGAAGATCAGATTGATCTGATCTAGTCAGATATCTCAGCTGAAGTCATGAATCTCAAATTCAGAAGACTGAAGATCAGATGACTTCCTGAAGATCAGACCAGAAGACCTACATCAGCCGAGTCTGCTAGTTGAAGCTAAGTCAACCAGCACCAGAAGACTCCATCAGGTAGACTGATCAGTTTTGACTGATCAGGTCAGCTCACCAGGTGAAAACTGATGTTTCACCAAATCATACGTCGATGATCTGAACAAGAAGAATGTCTAGTTGGAAGAACAACACTGAAAAGTGCCTCTGTTAACCAATAAGAACAAGACACACGTATGATCGGAGCCGGCAATTACGGGATTTGGTGCTTCTCTCTCTAACGGCTATAAAATATACTATTCATTCTTTCGACCATGCCGTTCCTGAAGCACGTCACATCAATCCTGCAAACCTACCAAATATAGCCTGAAATTCAAATTGCTCTCCAACGGCTCTTTGATTTCGAGGTCTATAAATATGGAATCACACTTCAGAGTGAAGACACAGAAACACTGAACAATCAAGAAGCTCAAGTTATTATCATATTTCCGCACGAAGAACACGAACAAGAAGATTATTTTATTAAGTGTTCATCCCATAAGTTCTTAGCATAGAAATCTTTTCATCTAGCTGAATAGGCTATCTTAAACACTAGAAAAGATTTCATAGTTGGAACCAAAACAATCTTATCCAAACCCAAAGTTAGGTTAAGTTGTTTAGCAAGATTTCAGACTAGGGTTTCTAGCTCTGATTTCTGGGATCGGTTGAGTGAGAACTCCTTAAATATCTGTCGGTGTACTGTGTTGGACTAACACAAAAATCTAAGTCCAGTTGGTTTAGTTGGTGCCCCTTGTGATAGGGAAGAGTGGACGTAGGACTGGTTTGTCCAAACCACTATAAATCTTGTGTGCCTTTACTGCTTTGATTAACTGTTTACACAATCGCACACAACTTTTAAAGCAGCATATATATTTTAAGTTAAGATCAGCTAGCACCAAGCTTCTGATCTGATCAAGCTTGACACTTCGGTCAACTGGTTAAAAGACTAACTTTGGAATCTGATTTATCAAAACTGGTTTTTCACACGGGTAAAACTTAGCTTCCGCACACATCAGTTAAACTGATAGTTACCTAACTGATCTTCCTTCAGGCGATTAGTAAGTTGGTTATCAGCCCAAACTGATCCACTCGCACTCTGATCAGGCTAACTGCCATCACACCTGATCCTCACGAAAAGTTTTCAGAAGTATATTCACCCCTCCCCTCTAGACTTCTGCCCTCACAAAACCCGTTCGGGACCTACAAGTGGTATCAGAGCAGTTGGTTCTACAGACCACTGGCTTTGTGTATCATCGATTCTTGAGGAAGAATCTTTGTGGTCATTTGAACAGATCTTGAAAAACCATTTTTAAACCTCATTCATTTTCCCAAATCACTCAGCATGGATAATACCTCTGGTATGTATCATGACTTGCCGAAGTTCTCAATTGATGAGTATGCAGATTGGGCCATTTATATGTGCAACCATCTAGGTTCGATTAGTGGCAGAATGATGGAAGTCATTGAAAGGGGACCCATCATCATATATTACGACAACCCAGCAGTTGGAGGAGATCCAGACTTTGTCCCGGGAAGTCTTGTGCGAAAAAGCCCAGCCCTGATGGATGCAGAGGAAAGGAAATTGTATACTCTAGATACAATCGCCAGGCATATCATCATGAAAACGATGGATAAGGTCACGAAAGAAAAGATTAAATATCTCAAAACTGCGAAAGCAATGTGGGATACTCTAGCTGAGATATGCGAGGGAAATGACCAGATAAAAGACAATCGCTACAAGTTTAACCGGTGAAGTTCAAAAACTCAAGATGTCTTTCAACGAGACCATCAACGAACTCGATGGAAGGATTACTATGTCGATGAATAAGCTACGAGAACTTGGTAGAGAGATGTCTGACAAGGATATCAATTACAAGATCCTAAGATCTCTTACCAAGAAATGGGATATGAAAGTCACGGTAATCAAGGATTGCCAAGACATTTCAAAAATGAAGCCGAGTAGCTTGTTCTTAAGTCTGAAAGCTCACGAGTTCGATTTAATCGAAAGAGGACAAGCAGATGAAGATGAGGTGCCCGCTGAAGCCTCAACTTCTAAATCAGTTGCTTTTAAGGCAACCAAAGAAAGCAGAACGAAGGCCAATGAACCTCATTGGAAACATCATAAGTCGTGCGTAATGATCGCTTCCGCTACTGTGAAACTAGAAAAATCAAATATTCAACTTGGTAAGTATCAAGATTCTATAAAGATTATCATCATAAATGAGGAAGAGATAGGAGATCAGCCAATAGATCTCCGAAGAACTGTGATCCGATGATCAAGAGATCACAGAGAAGAAAGGAAAAGAGATAATCTAAATGATGAGAGAAGAGAAAACCAATCGATGTAAGAGCTCGGACTACTATCGGGGCGGGAAGTCACCGATAGATCATACAGACGGAGTGGTTCACCGAAGAAAAGGTTCCGTGGATCAAGGAGCGGCTTCAACCGTGAGAAGCCAGTCACTACAAATAAGAGACGCCTGCACTGACGCCAAGAGAAAGGGAAAAAAAGGAACAGAGAGAAAACGGATACGGACGTAAAAGCCATGGTTGTTGACACATCCGAATTGATGATTCCTATCTGCCCTCTGAGGACTCTGGATACTCCTCTGTAGAAGATTTCTGTCTAATAAGCAGTGCTGTTGACTTCTATGAGAATGAAGATCTGATATTCTCTTCAGATGATGATGAGATCTCGCCTAATGGCCAAGGAGGACCAATCTGAGGTAACCTCCAAACTCTTTTGTTCGCTTTTACACCGCTATCATTAGCACACCGGCCGGAGATTGACCAAAATTTACTCGAGCAATTACTTGAGGATCTCTCCAATGCAGTAGACACTTATGCTATAGTGGAAGCTGAGAATGACAAGCTGAGGATCAGAAATAATCAGCTTGCTAAAGAGAACGATCTCAAGAAAGCTTCAACTTAAATCATTAAACCGCCGTAAGGCAACTGAGGAACTTAATATTCTGAAAGTTAAAACTTCTGATCAGGAGAAGCAGATCAAAGATCAGCTAGCAATTAACGAACAGCAAGCTGATGACTTCAAAATCCTTCAAGCGAAATTTGATGAGCTATTCCGAATGCATGAAAGTCTAAAATCATCCGAGGATAATCATGCCAAGAAAATAGAGGTTTTCACAAAATCATCTAAAAACGCTCAAGATATGAACGCCTATTTTCAACAACGACAACAAGAAGGACTTGGGTATGAGAACCCTTCCACATCCTCAAAAAGCCCCAACCGATTCATCTCAAAAGGTGTAATCGACGAAGTTTCGACAAAGATACACCAAAAGCCAAACTTGTATCTAATAAGGAAAAAGACCGATTGAGCGGGTAAAGGCAGTGCCTAACCGTAAGGGGAAATGTAAATGGACCCCAACCGGTAAAAGCATCAGCCGAGGAATCAACAGAAGAACCCAGTTCTTCTGAAGACACCTCAACCTGATCAATAGATCAGGTATTAGAAAAGACAACCTGTAAAAGGGAAGTCTAATCTGAGACCCAATCAAGGTCAGCTACCTAATAAGCATGCTATAGGTAAACTGCAAAAACCACCTATGCCAAAAAGATATGAATCTTTTGATGGTAGCAATGTATTTCTACCCCTATAATCGTAAATCTAGGGTCACCAAGACCGAACCACAATCGATGAAAAGAAGACAAACAGAAAAGATAAATCCCAAGTCTTCTAAGTCATCCAAGGTTCACACTAATAATCATACTAATCGAAAAGCATATAAAGAGACGATGATTATGTTGATAGGTATGGGAGACAAATCAGCCTTCCGATCTAACCGGGTCTCAATAGAAGTGCTCGCTTTGTATGGATCCCCAAAACTAATCCTAACCCCTCAGACCCAATCCAAAAGGGTACCTAAAAAGCCCGATTTGGCTGCAAGATCGCGTGGGTCCGGCAAACAAAGGAGGTGTGCAAGCAACTATCCGGGTACATCGATAGTGGATGCTCAAGGCACATGATCGAAGCAAACACCTCCTCACTCTTACATAGAAATGTAAAGTTCAGCGTGTGCTCTTTTTCGGTGATGATAACTTTGGTTATACCAAAGGATTCTAACCTTAGAGAATGATGATGTACAAATAATCGGAGTCTCAGATGTTGAAGGTCTAAAGCACAACCTATTATCGGTTTCACAATTCATGCGACAACGGATTCAAAGGTTGAGTTCTCGACCGATCAATGCACTATCAAGAATCGAGCCACTCAACAGATTTTGCTAACCGGTTCAAGGAAAGGGACGATCTACACAAATAGATTGGAAAAGCTTGCCCAAGAAATGCATGCGATTGTTAAGAGTTCCAAAAGTAACAATTGGCTCGCACAAAAGAATGAGCCATCCGAACTTTAAAACTCTTAATAAGATAGCAAGGATGTCTCTAGTGGAAGGACTTCCTAATGAAGTATTTTCAAAAGAATGCATATGTGTTGCATGTCGGGAAGGAAAACAGTCAAAGCTTCATTCAAGGGAATTCCGGACCGCATCCAAAGAGAGTATTGCAAATGCCTATATGGATCTATTTGGACCGGTTACACCAAAATCGATCTCAACGGACGCAAAATATACTCGTAATCGTGGATGACTATTCCAAGTTTACGAAGTTATATTCTTACATAAGAAGAATGAGACGACAAACGAAGATACCCGAGCCGCTAAAGAGATTACAAAATGAAAAGGGTGTCGATTAGTAAAAATCGATCGATAAAGGTACGTGCATTTACGAACTCTTTTATTACGATTTTTGCTCTAAGTTTGGTATACAAAGATGAGACATTAATGCAAGAACGCCACAAATGAATGGAGTAGCAGAATCGGAGAAACAGAACACTCAAAGAAGTTCGCCGACGATGTTAGTTTAATATGCAATACCAAGCCGTTTTCTCAAGTATAATCAACACCGCATGTCATACTCGTAATGATGTCTTCGACTAAGGCTCACTACAAAACACCCTATGAACTGTGGAAGGGCGTAAAACCTCGTGTTTCTTACTTCCATGTTTTTTGGGTGTAAGTGTTTCATACAAAACAATGGGAAGAGTCATTGAAGAAGACTTTTGAGGCCAAGCCGGATGAGGGTATATTCTTAGGATATTCCTCATCTAGCAAGGCTTTTCGTGGTTTACAAATGATCTAACCCTAGTTGTGGAAGAAACACCCCATGTAGTCTTTGATGAAGCATCTTCTGAACAAGAGAAATCTGCCTCAGAACAAGATGTACCTGATCAACAAGTACCTGATGCTCACAAAATGGATCAGCTAACGATCAAGGAAAAAGGATCAGAAATCGTAACAGTATACATTCCAGATCTAGCCGATTCACCAGATCAATCAGATCCTAAGGTACGAAAAATCGCCGATGAAGAAGCCGCATAAATGAGACAATATCAATCGAACCATCCAGCCTCAGGGAACATCCGTTTCCCACGAACGTACATCGCCACATGATGAGTCCAACATGATGAGTCCAAACCGACGCAAATCGTAATGTAAGACCGGATAACCACCATCCAACCGATCGATTATAGGAGACCCATCTGATAGAGTTAAAACTAGACATCAGATTGGTGAAAGTGCCATGTATTGCTATTATCCGCCTATGAAGGAACCAACAACAAGAGAGGAAGCTCTACAAGACGCAAAGTCGATTCTAGCCATGCAGAGGAGCCGAAATAGCTTCAAGAGAAATCAAGTTTGGGAACCGTGGACGCACCAACTCATCAAGACGTAATTGGCACTAAGTGGGTATTCAAGAACAAGAGAGATGAGAAAAATGTCATAACCAGGAATAAGGCAAGACTTGTTGCTAAGGGGTATTCACAATCAGAAGGAATTGATTATGATGAGACCTTTTGCACCAACCGCCGCCTCGTCTAGAAGCCATTCGGTTGTTTTCGCATATGCTTCCCATGAGGGTTCATCGTGGTATCGATGGACGTAAAGAGTGCATTCTTAAACGGGGTACTAGCAGAGGAAGTTTATGTCGAACAACCTCCAGGCTTTGAAAAGAGCAACCAAGTGTACCGTTGGAGAAAAGCTCTTTATGGCCTGAAACAAGCTCCTCGAGCTTGGTATGATACACTCTCTCAGTTCTTGATAAACAGTGGATTCACTAAAGGAACAGTGGATAGAACCTTATTTAGAATAGAAGATGGAGAAGATATTCTGATGGTTCAGATTTACGTGGACGACATCATCTTCGGATCTCCCAACAAGAGCCTATGTGAAAGATTCAGCAAACTGATGCAAGGGAAGTTCGAGATGTCCATGATGGGTCAGATGAGTTACTTTCTGGGTCTACAAGTTAAACAAAGTACAGTATGAATATTCATCTCGCCAAGCAAAGTACACTAGGAGTTTATTGGCTAAGTTTGGAGTTCAAAATTGTAAAGGAAGCCAAAATTCCTATGATGACGGGATTCAAGATGGATCCAGATGAGGATGGTCGAAAACAAATCGTAAAGAATATAGGGCTCTCATTGATCTCTACTATACCCGATCGCCAAACAGACCAGATATAACTTTTTTGCAAGAGTCAGATGTGCGATTTCGTGCAAATCCAATGCAAAGCCACCTAGAAGCGACTAAGCGGATTCTTAATATCTGAAGGAACAATAAACCTTGGTTTATTTTACCCATCGATGATAATCTAGAGCTTAGCGTATTCTCGATTCGATTATGGAGGTTGCAAGATCGACGTAAAATCAACCTCGTGAACATGTCGGTTTTAGGAAGTAAACCGATCTCGTGGTTTTCAAAGAAGGAACATCGATTCATGTACATCTACTATCAAGCGTAATATATGGTCACAGGAAGTCGTTGTTCCCAATTGCTCGCTTAGTCGGCCAAATGAGGATTATTACATTGTAGCTAAGGATGTACCTATATTTTGTGACAGTAATGGTGTTATTGCAATCACTCAGAATCCTGTTCTACATACAAGATGCAAGCATGTGGATGTCAGACACCATTTTATAAGAGATCATGTTGAAAAGAAGAATATCAGAATGGAAAAGATTCATACTGATATACAGAAAGCTGATATTCTAACCAAGCCACTAGCTAAGATCAGATTCAGAGAATTATGGAATGAGCTAGGGCTTCTGGATCTTGGAGAAAAGGCACCTAAAATGCTTGATGGATTGTTCTCCAGAACCAGTTGGTTAAGAGACTAACTAGGTTGAGAGTAATCAGTTGAGTTTGGTATCTCAACTGATCATAAGATCAGTCAAGGAACTGATATGAGAAGTCGATCAGATTTACAAGTTATCAGATTAAAAGAAACTGATCAGATTAAAGGTTTATCAGATTAAAGGAAACGCTCAGATTAAAGGATTATCTGATTAAATCAGTTGGGTTATTTCATTCTTTATAAGTCGATTAAGTTAACATTCAACAAGCAAGATTCACAAGATTAAAGCTTATATCGCATAAGAAAACAGGAAATTTACACAACAATGGAATAATAGAAATTTCCATTGATAAAGACCCGAAGGTCAGATTTACATTACAAGTTACAAGTGCAAAAGGACCCGGAGGTCAGTACATAAACCCTAAACCCTAAACCTATAACCCTAAACCCTCATCCTAACCCTAGAAGAGTGAGAGAGATAGAGATTTTAAATCTGATGCTCCCATTTTCCTCCACTTAACAAGGGTAAGAAGGCTTTGAAATAATCCTATAAAGCCTCTCGCTGAAGCTAAAACCAATGGAGCGAGAGAGGCCTTGATAGGATTTCTAAGCCAGGAGCCCTTAGACCTGAAGTCAATGGGCTCTCCAGCTGTTAAATGGAGCACATGTGCCAAGAAACTAGTTCAAAGACCTTATGGGCACATGTGCTACATGCAAAAATAGAGTTGATATACGAAGATCAGCTGTTGTCTGATCAAGACCGTATATCAAACTCATGTTTTATATCAGACTGAGTCTGTTGATGCTAGTTACGTCATCTAGATAGACACACAAGGTGCATACGGTTAGGAGAAGTGTCTTCTCAGTTGCGACAGCAGATCCGCCGCCTTGGTGGTAGAGAAGCTTGGCAACAATTGTATGTGTAATCTTTGATGACGACGAAAACAACGATAAGGGACACATAGGGTTGATTTGAGAAGCTGAAATCATTGAAAAAGGGGTAAAGGTGTTTGCCGGAAGTTTCACCGGAAACAAGGGTTCACCAGAATACATGATTTTACAAAGAAGATAAGTATGGTGAATGGGTTATGTTGTGTAAAACATTGGTCCAATTTATAGAGGCCAAGCAAGGGTGCAAATGCAAATTTGATTTCAAAAAGCCTTTTAGAGAAATTTGCATCACAAGGACAGCGTGTAGGAATCACGCGATTGATAATTGGATAAATTTACGGCGGATTGACATATCGAAATATTCAGACTATAATTACGCATGTCAAATCGTGCCAACTTAGGGAATAGAGAATACTATTCTAGACTAAGTTTTGGCGGTAACACGTATCCCAAGAATTGGCTTGATCTGAGAAGAATCAGATTAGGTCAACTAAAATCTGATTACATACGAAACTGATCAAGATAAGGAAGATCAGTTGGGCTTGAAATCTCAACAAATCAGGTATATCAGTCTATGAGAACAGAGATAACAGTTGAAGGGGGAACTTCAACTGATCAAGGAGGATCAAAAGGGAAATCAGATGCAAAGTGAAGCAGATCAGCTGAAAAGAACAGTTGGGAAATTATAAGGTTTTAGGCAGAAAACTAAGATCAACAAGTGGAATCAACTTCAAGTGGTATTGACTGATTACAATATCAGTCAATCAGATACGCTTTTCTTTTCCCTTGTTCTTTGCTTATTTATCGGTTTTTATCTGATATTATTTGCCTTACTGTACTCATTATCTTTTGTGACGTATTCCCTGCAATTCATTTAATGCGGACGTGGGGTACCTGTATTAATTGCTACTAAATGTGCTTTTAAATCCAAAAGGTTTTCGTACGTGTTTTTCCTGACCATACGATCAAAATCGCTTAATCTGGAGCGTTTAATCTTTTCAAACGGTTGATCTTCCAAATCTTGTTTTTTTTTCCCTCCTCATCTTTATAAGTTTCATCAAAAACCCTACTAGAAGTTTTCTTATTCACAAACTTGTGATTTATTCTCTGAAAACTCCAGATTACTTCTCTGCGATTCAAAGTGTTTTTCTTAAGTTTCAAATTTATCTTTCCGAAAAACAGAATCTGGTAATTTCCTTAAATCCATTTGATCTTAAAGATTTTGTCAATCGATGGTATCCTGTGTTATGCTTTATTGTTTCTTTGTTTCCGCATGTGTTTATCGATTACTAGGCCTGAGTATAGGTCTGATAATCAATATATGATATCTCTATGACTATGCACAACTTTAATCAAGTCTATCTTATTGTAGATGGCCACTCACGGAATGGGAAAAATAATGTGCAATTATGCGGAACTGGCAATAAAGATTGTCGACGACAAGTTCGTACAGTTTGATATCACTCGGGATCCAGAATCAATGGAAGTGGAGCAAATTCTAAGGAAAGGAGGTCTTGAGAAATATTATACGCTCAACGCAATCCAAAGGATGCAAAGATGAAGCACCTTCAATTCCTAAGGAATTTAAGGGTGGATACGACGCTCCGGAGATGAACTACTTTCGTCAACCAACGGAGAAGAGATCGATCGACGAATCGCGACATAACTCGTCTGCTCACTTTGCCAAAAGGATTTAATCTCGCTTTGCTCACTACAGGAGAATGAAGATGAAATGATCGAAAACGAACTCTTCAGAGAAGCTGACAAACATCAGACCGTAGGTTTTGTCAGACCAATGTTAAAGAGGAAATACTGACTGTTGTTTGACATATTGTCAAAAACAATCATGGGTATTTCATTCAGCCCAGATGCTCTAACATCCGTCAAACTATACATCATGGCTGCGATAATTGATGAAGCCAAGAACATCAATTGGCATGGGTTCCTGAAGGCTATTTTACTCCAAGAACATGAAAAATTTGGAGTTAATGAATGGAGGCAGTCTATTCAAAGAAGAGGATCAGCAATCTGAACAAGGTTGCAGTTATCTTGAAAGACAAACTGCCAAATGCTGAATGGAACGAGAATGGACTGAAGTCCTACAAGGCCTTCCTCACAACAACTTCAGCTATATTTGGGCCACCTGATGATGATATGCGGCCCACTCCTCCAAAGCTGAAGAAAGGTAAAAGCAAGGAAGCAACCTTCGCTTACACCGGGGGATGCTCCCCTTAAGAAGAAAAAGAAAATCGGTGAAAGCCTGCGACAAGAGGTCAAGAAGGCGGCAGCCCCCATGACTCGCTTTCGAAGATGAGTCGATAAAGAAGGAGCGCCAGATCGACTGATGCGCCACAAAAATCGTGAAAAATCGACAGACATGCTTTTCAAGCCGAGAGCTCGCCAAACATTCTGGAGAAGAAGACGAGATGAACGATCTTTTCTCCTCCAACTCTAGCCGATTCACCGCCGGACCATCGGGCGATGAGCATGTTTTCCTTCTTTCCCACCGCCATTAACTCCTAAACTACATCAAGTCACAACCGTAAAGCTTACCCGCCGCAGAGTCAACGAATCGCTTCAACAATGTAACCTCTCGCAGTCGAGCCAATCACCAACTTCCGCTTACTCAAGCACCACTCAGAACCTCCACATCTCATCAACCTAATCGGATGCATAATTCTCGAAGTCTAGATCATAAAAGACCATCACGGGGAAAATGGTCGTAATGCAAATCGAACGAGAATTTGATGAGATGTATCCAGAACTGGTCGCCCATCCTGCTGTTAGAGAGGAAGTTATGGAGATCCTCACCTGGAGAGATCTCCGATTAAAAAGCTTCTCGATTTTATAATGATTATAGAACGGATGGGCGGTACGAGGAGTTTGCAGATTTTGATTTTGATATGAGGAAATCGCTAAAGTAGGATCACCACCGAGCCAATAATCGCCGAATCTATCAAAGCTCGATTCACGTGAAGTTTGGGGATGATCGAACAAGGCGAATCGAGATCGCTAAAGAAGCTCATGAAGCAGATGCTACTATGAAGGATGCAGAGAGCTGATGATAGTGGAACTGTGTGTCAGCTTCATGACCAACCACCGAGGCACAAACAACCTCAAAACAGATCAAGTGACGCATACCATTCCTACATCTCACATCACCGCTGATCAACTTCAGGAGATCAGATCATGTCTCAAAGATCTCCTGAAAGAAGAAATTGAGGGAGTGATAGTTGATCAGAAGCAGATTGGCCTCAAAGAAATAACAGATCAAAGGGAATTGGCCATTTCCCAGATTGAGGCAATCAAACATCAGTTCTCCCAAACTGTGACCACCGTGTCTGCCGAACTTATAAAATCAGTTGATGACAAACTAATTCAGGTGGATCAACAACAAGTTTCTTTTCTGATGCTCACTGAAAAGCTAGAATTGACAGAAGAGAAACTTGACAAACTGATTCTTACACTCTCCACTGCCATGGAATCTGTCAAGGCTGAGCTGATCTCAAAAGTTCAAAATATAACTGCTCAAGCTCAAGGTTTATCTGTTGCAGATCTCAACAGGGCGATATCAGTCAGCTTTGGTTCTCTGACCTCCCACCTCACTGCTCTTTTTGATCAAACCAAAAAGGGGGAAGGACAGAGTGAGAAACCAACTGACATGATCAGAACAACAGAAGACCTTATTCAGACAGTTGAAGCCTATGGACAAAGACTAGACCATTTGGATCTCTTTGCTAACGAAGTCTCTGAAAAGATGGAAAAGTCAAAGGCAAAAAGAAAGTTACCATGGGTGGGACATCACAACTTGTACCAAATGCTCGCATTAAGATAGTCACAAGAAGACAATAGCAGAGATCTGAAGCCGATAAGGAACTGGCTGAGAAACTGTCAAAAGAGCAGATTGCTGAAGAAGCCCGAAAGAGCAAAGAAGAAAGAAGGGCTGATAAATTGGCAGAGGCAGAAAATCTGAAGAAGAAATTCATATCGAGAGCGAAGAAAGGAAAGGCTGGAAAATCATGCATTCGAACCTCAAATTTTGCCAAAGAAGAGTTGATGAGATCATTCCAAAAAATCAAGGCACATGCTAAGAGGTTTGAGGAATGGAATAAGATCAGAAGTGAATGGCTTCTGGATGCCTTTGTTCTTGATCTTGTTCCACGAGAAGAATCTCCAGATGATGAATTCCTCATCTGGTTGCAAAACAAGTATCCAGATTTTTGAAATATCTGGAAAATGAGGCCAAGATAATCAACGTGAAAATATCTCGCCAAGAGTATGATCTGTTGGATTACTCGAAGAAGGCAGATGGCTCATTTGACAGACTGGCATTTCAAAGATTCTATTTTGACATCCTGAGCAAAACGCACATAACTGATCCTCAGCATACCAATGATGTCAAATGGAAACTATATTAGATCTTCAACGTACCGCAAGATCAAAGAGAGATGCCAGAAGGATACAAGCCTAAAGAGTGAAGAATCAGAAGACTTCTCAGGATCAGCTGCTTTTAATTTCAAACTTTTCTGATGTAACATGTAATCAACATATCTAATGAGAAAAGTTTATTTTCTGATCCTAAGACAAAATCTCATTGTCTTCTGATTATGTGCTCTTTATCGTTCTATATTTATCAACTGTGATTGGTTTCTCAAAGTGTTTTGGTTTCATCAAAAAGGGGGAAATTGTTGGGAAATTTATAGTTTTGATGAAAGTTCTAAAACACATGTAATAGGACCAGTCAGACCTGTTAGCTGACTGATGTTTTTATTACCGTCTATAGAATACCAGTTGATAATTATTGTATAGAACAAGTGATGTAATAGATAGGTCAAATATTGAGGGGGAACCTCAATATGTATAGGTCAGATCTGAAGATCCAGAATAGCTGATATCTGACAGGCCAGAAGGCAAGAGAAGAACAGAAGATCAGATTGATCTGATCTAGTCAGATATCTCAGCTGAAGTCATGAAGCTCAAATTCAGAAGACTGAAGATCAGATGACTTCCTGAAGATCAGACCAGAAGACCTACATCAGCCGAGTCTGCTAGTTGAAGCTAAGTCAACCAGCACCAGAAGACTCCATCAGGTAGACTGATCAGTTTTGACTGATCAGGTCAGCTCACCAGGTGAAAACTGATGTTTCACCAAATCATACGTCGATGATCTAAACAAGAAAAATGTCAAGCTTAGTTGGAAGAACAACACTGAAAAGTGCCTCTGTTAACCAATAAGAACAAGACACACGTATGATCGGAGCCGGCAATTACGGGATTTGGTGTTGCTCTCTCTAACGGCTATAAAATATACTATTCACGCTTTCGACCATGCCGTTCCTGAAGCACGTCACATCAATCCTGCAAACCTACCAAATATAGCCTGAAATTCAAATTGCTCTCCAACGGCTTTTTGATTTCGAGGTCTATAAATATGGGATCACACTTCAGAGTGAAGACACGGAAACACTGAACAATCAAGAAGCTCAAGTTATTATCAGATTTCCACACGAAGAACACGAACAAGAAGATTATTTTATTAAGTGTTCATCCCATAAGTTCATATCATAGAAATCTTGTCATCTAGCTGAATAGGCTATCTTAAACACTAGAAAAGATTTCATAGTTGGAACCAAAACAATCTTATCCAAACCCAAAGTTAGGTTAAGTTGTTTAGCAAGATTTCAGACTAGGGTTTCTAGCTCTGATTTCTGGGATCGGTTGAGTGAGAACTACTTAAATATCTGTTGCTTGTCACCGTGTTGGACTAACACAAAAATCTAAGTCCAGTTGGGTTTAGTTGGTGCCCCTTGTGATAGGGAAGAGGGACGAGGAATGGTTTGTCCGAACCACTATAAATCTTGTGTGCCTTTTATCGCTTTGATTAACTGCTTACACAATCGCACACAACTTTTAAAGCAAAGATACATATTCTAAGTTAAGATCACTAGCACCAAGCTTCGATATCAAGACACTCAAACTTAACTTTGAATCGATTTATCATAATTGGTTTTTCACACTGGTTAGCTTCCGCACACAAGAAACCTAATCTTTGGAATTGGTTATCATCAAACTAATCCACTCGCACTGGGATCAAAGCTTTCATACCCGATCCTCACGAAAAAGTTTTCGGAAGTCTATTCACCCTCCCCTCTTTCCTTTCTCACAAAACCCGTGCGGGACCCATGATCCCAAAACCCCCGAGTATGACATGTTCGTAATAATCTTGATAGTTGAGTCGATTCCCTTTAGAGAGTATTAGATGATATCCGCAAAATGTATAGTCGCAGATATAGATCAAAGTTAGATCCAAGATTCTAAAGAACTCCGAAGTTTCAAGAAACCGGCATTTCAAGACTCAATATAAATCGAGAATCAAGACTCGATGAGAAACCGAGAATCAAGACTCAATTAGAAAAAGAAACATTCTATAAAGATCTATAGTCCAAGATACATCCAAGACTCCTAAGACTAAGACGCCAAGACTCGTAAGACGATGAAGACTCGAGAAGACGCTGAAAACTCGTAAGACCCGACTCGAAGACTCAAGACTCAAGACTCAAGACATCAAAAAGAATCCCATCAAGGCACAAGAATTATGACATGTTCGAATAAATCAATGTTCCGAGGCATTCAAAATATCTATCCAAGGATACAACATTCGCGATTACTTTTAAAATAGATATTTGTCAAGTCATTCAATGATGATAACTAAGACAAAGTGTTGTTATGTTATATCAACTCGAGTTTATAGAGCCAAATTGTTGTTGGATATTTTAGTTTTGTTTAATTATGCAAAACATTATCAACTTGTGTTTCTCTTTTAATTTGCTAATTCTGATAACAAGTTTTTAAAAAAAGAACAATTTTTTCAACTCATGAAATCGCATTTAAGATGATCAAGACTGAATTTGATGAAAAAATCGAGAATCATGGTAAGGATGAGTTCGATGCTAAGCGTTCCATAAGGAGAAACCGAGAATCAAGATCAGAATAATCGATTCTCCTAATTAGAAATCAGTTTTTTCGAAGAACGATCGCATCGATTGAAGACAAAGATGAAGGACGCGACGTTCGACCGATGAAAAGTAAAAAATCAGAAGAAGATATCGATTCGGTTATCACCAAGATGAACAAGAGAAAATCGGCGAATGTTCAAGAATCGATGATCTCGTAAGAACGGATTTCAATGCAACAAAGGATTTCAAGTCTATAAATCTACAGATTCAAGGACTCAAATTTAAGAATCGAAGCAATGAAAAATAATCCGCGAAATGATCGGATCCGACACAAAAGCGGTTTAGACGATATGGATGTGTCATAAAGCCGCAAACAACAAGAAAAAGGACAAAGAAAAAGTGGAAGATTATTGGATTTGGATTAAGACATCAAGACTATAAATACATTGCACTATCTTCAAAAGAAGATAATGGAGGTTCTATAAGTGAAATTAAAAGCCAAATATTCAAGCAACTCCATTCAAGAACACTTTAGAAATACACACATATATTCAAAAGTGTTCTACCCTAGATCTAAGCACAAATGCTTTATCCTAAGCTTAGAGATTTTCCCCAACCTTAGCATTGAGGCTAAACAAATGTAAGGGAAAATCTCAATTAGTTTGAAACCAAACAACCATATACCCAAACCAAATGGTAGGTTAAAACGTGATTGTGAACTCTCGGTAAACATCTAGAATATTTGTCCCGTCATGATAAGTCCCGCTTGAGTGTGAACTCAGAAAACATCTAGAATCAAAGTGAGGGTAAGTTATTATATTGGTTTAGTTGGTGTTTATAGGGAAAGAGCCGATGAAGGTCCGAAACCACTATAAAATTGTGTGTTCTTTATCGATGTTATTAAGTCATATGCAAAAAAAGCATAACACACACATCGTTCTTAAAAGCAAAAAAAAATTGAATCACTCTATACCCTCATTTTTATATGCACTTTAATCAAAACATTTTGCTTCCGACATGCAAAAATGGGTTTTCAAAAAACCACCAAAAAGGTGTCTACCTTTAACTAGAGACAAAAGTCAAAAAGTTCCATTATATACAAAAAGGATAAAGTCGAAAAAGATGTCGATGTACAAAGTTTCAGATTAAAAGTGAAGACCTTTCTTTACCTAAAAACGTTAGGAGTCTCAAACCCTAAATATAGCCGCTCCTCACACACCATAAGAGGAAACTCACGAGCTATCTCTCCAACGGATAGTTTTTCAAGAGTGACCTTGGTGTATGCCTATAAATACTTGTGACCTTCTACATTGAAAGGTTACGGGAAATTTATAAGCAACTCAAGAGCTCAAACTTATTATCAAGAAAGTTAAAGCACTCAAAAACTTAGAATTTCCCAAGTGCTTTTATTTCAAGAGAGCTCACTAAACTAAGCCTAGCTAGATAAGATTTATCCGAAGCTTAGTCGAGATATCCTAGCCTTTGCATTGTACTTCATTGTAAAGGATATCTCATCCTAGTTGGAAACCAACCAAGAAACCCCAAACCCTTGAGAAGGTAGTTTGAGTGTGATTGTTGGTGAGAAGAGTTGTAAAGAGTTAGTAAACCACGCGAGTAGTCGAAAAGCTCTAGAGGTGAAGTTAGTAAGCTATAGAGGTAGTCCGAAGCTTGTTTGTGTTTGAGTAAGTAAACTACGGAGGTAGTCGAAAAGCTCAAGGTCGGGTTGAGTAAGTAAACCACGTGGAGTAGTCGTAAAGCTCTGGTAGTGAAGTTGAGTAAGTAAACTACGCGAGGTAGTCGTAAAGCTCAAGTGATTAGTGAATTTCTCCGAGGATCGTGAGAGAGGGACGTAGGAGCTTGAGTCTCCTTTTAGGCTATAAATTGTCGTGTTGTTTATTGCTTTTTTATCTCATATAATAATCGTTGCATTGACTTTGATTTGAAAGCATACTTTTCAATCGATATTCGTGTTAGAATCAATCCAATCAAGTTGCATAACCAATCACGCCTTAATCACTATTCCATTCAAGAAGGTTTTCAAAGAAAGCATAAAACGAGTATAAACTAAGGGCCAACCATTCACACATCCCGAGTAGCTAGAACAGATAGTTACCAAACCGAACTTACTCTTCTAAGGGTTCAAGAAGTTAGTTATCCGATCCAAGCAACTCAGATCTCTAAACTTCGAGACTCGGTTGGGATTATCTAAGGTTTACGAAAAGCATTTCTTCGGATCACTGCCTCAAGAGACTTTGACTCAGAGCGACTTGTGCTTCTCGATTGACCTAATCTTCGTGATTATCCGACCCAAATCGACCTCGGTAAGAAAAAAGTTTTAAAAACACTGAACACGTGTATTCCCCCCCATACACGTGTAAGACTCGTTTACACCGGGACCAACAGTTGGATATCAGTCCAAACTGATTCACTCGCACTCTGATCAGGCAACTTTATTTCACACCTGATATTACATGAAAAGTTTTCAGAAGTCTATTCATCCCTCCCCTCTAGACTTCTGCCCTCACAAAACCCGTTCGGAACCTACAAGTGGTATCAGAGCAGTGGTTCTACGGACCACTGGTTTGAGTATCATCGGTTCTTGAGGAAGAACCATTGTGGTCACTTGAATAGATCTTGAAAAGCCTGTTTTAAATTCATCTGTTTTCAAAACTCACAAATACCTCTGGTATGTATCATGATCTGCCTAAGTTTTCTATCGATGAGTATGCAGACTGAACCATACTCATGAGAAACCATCTGGGAGCGATAAGCAGCACAATGATGGAAGTTCTTGAACAAGGACCCATCATCATCTACTACAACAACCCAGCTGAAGGAGGTGATCCAAAATTTCTAGTTGGAGCCAGAATAAAAAAGATTCCTTCTTTGATGGATGCCGAGGAAAAGAAATTGTCCAATCTGGATACTGTGGCCAGACATATCATTATGAAGACAATAGACAAGATAACTATAGAAAAGATCAAATACCTCAAAACTGCGAAGCAGATGTGGGATACTCTAGCTGAGATATGCGAGGAAAATGACCAGATAAAGGACAACATATTACAGGCCAAACTGGTTAAGTTCGAGAAACTCAAGATGCTGCCTAACGAGACGATCAACCAGCTAGATGGAAGGATTACCATGTCTATCGACAAGCTCAGAGAGTTAGGACAAGAAATGACCGACAAGGACATCAACTACAAGATCTTGAGATCTGTAGGTCCTGATTTGAAAACCCATGAGTGCGGAAAATACCATGTAATGCATATAAAAAGGGGTGAGGGCAGAGTGATTCCAATTCTTTTTTTTTGCTTTTAAGAACCGAT